>OX422214.1:455327302-455814802 GCA_949130495.1 Sambucus nigra
CAATTTCAATTTCAATTTCAATTTCATTTTCATTTTATATTTATATTTATATTTATTTGCAACTAACATTGTATTTGTTGGACAGGAATAATTCAACCTGGATCCAAAGCAACGCGATTTCGTCTTAGAGCAGTTGAGGGAGCAACACAAGACGTGGAAGAAAAATATGCGAACCCGGTACTTTGGGAAGACACGAGAGTCCATTATCCAATGACGTGAATCCGTCCCACCGAAGGAGACGATCTCATTGGCACAATGGCAAAGGTTCATTAACAATGAGATCGAGGAGCGACAATTGGCATCTCGCCAATCGAAAAGGGAAAACCAGGCAAAAAAGACGGACGTGCACTACTCCGGCCGGACGTCTGACGCCGAGGTGGAGCATAGGATGATCGTAAGATTTAATTTTTCTATAACTACATAAAATATATTATTCTGCATTATTTTACTTTGCGGGGCCGATACTAATTTTACTTTATTTTATTTCAAGGGACAGGGAGTGGCCCTGGGGTAGGTCACATAGCCTAGATACTTATGTGGATCTTCAGACGAAGAAGGAGAATGAAAAGGAGGTGTCCCCAAGCGTCGCGGCCACGATTGTAAGTAATCCGATAGTTTACTTTTTGTTAATTACGTTATAATTTTTTAATGTACTTATTTTACTAATCATGTACTTTTTGTCATTTCAGGAAAAGCTTAAAGAAGTGCATGAGTCGCAGTCTGATGCCGACAAGGCATCTTTGTCCACAGACGCACTCAGCCAAGTGCTAGGCTATGATCGCAAAGGGAGGACAAGGGGGTGAGCTCGCGGGTGTCCAAATCTAGGATAATCGGATTGGAGACTAGCGACACCGGGTTAGCTCGAATGGTGGATTCACATGACGCAAAGCTCCCGTTTGGAGGCGACGGTCCAGGATATGTACTCATTCGTGAAGCGTTCGTTGGGAGGAAACTGTAAGGGTAAAGGGAAGGAGAGGTCGGTGCCAGAGGAGGTTCGGGAGAAGGAGGTGTGGGAGGACGAGGACGAGGACGAGGATGTGGACCTCGCTGCTTCATCGTCGAGATATGCAGACTTTGATGATTCACTTCCCTATTTGGATCCCTTCAACAGACCGATGTCAACACTTTCGTGTTTATACTGGACATATTTGATGGCCATCGGATAGGGCGGGGGTTGAGGGACCCGAATATCATCCAGGGTGCACTAGTTCATGGATGTAAGCTTCAAGACATCGAGTCCAAGGTGCTCATCACGCATGTGATGCCCGGGAAGGAGAACTCCCAATTGTGGTTGCGCGAACAATGCGGCACGACATATATTGGTGCATGTGTTAACTCGTATATCGTGTGGCCTACTCACCTCCTCAACGTTAACCATACCCCAGACATTTAGTGACATTGATATAAGTTTGAATTGAATTGTTTTAAATTATTACATTTGAATTATATTTGGATTATATGGTGATGCATATTCTCTCTATTTTGAATGTATATTTGCATTGTCTCTATTTTATTTGGATATATGATGTTTGAATAGATACAACGTTGCTATTACAGGTACAAATATACTGTTGGGCAGTGGCAGTGGCCATACTGCCCAGCAGAATTTTTTTCAATTCTGCCTAGAATTGTTATGGTCATTGATCGTGACAAGTCATTGACAAAGAATCTTGTCATGGACTTATCACGGTCATTGACCGTGATAATTTTTTATAAAATGTCACGGTCCTTAACCGTGACAAAACTTGTCGTGGTCAAGGACCGCGACACGATCGTGATAATTCTAATGAACTTGTCACGGTCAATGACCGTGACAAGTCCATGACAAATAAAAGTTGTCTCGCCCAGAATTGTCACGGTCATTGACCTTGACAAGCGGAAGTTGTCAAGGTCAATAACCGTGACAATTCGACAGATTTGGTGTAGTGTGTGTTTATTTGTTCATGAGTTCACTTTATGCTGTCACATAAGGCTAAATCTAGTTGGTAAAGTTTTGCAATCAAATGAGAACTCCGTGAACATGTTTAAGTGATTGGGTTTTAACTTCATTAGTATCTAGTTCACACCCCTTCACTTCCATTTCCATATGACACATTTATGCCAAAAGAGTGTGAAAAACTTATAGTATTGTACTTTGTGTCATTTGTGTGTTTATATCTATATATGTATACTTCTGCATATTTTATATCTATTGTGTATACTGTGGGTACCCGAATTTACCATTATGGGCCCGGACAAGTAGCCTAATAAAAACGGCCCTAAATTCGGACCCCTCGCCTTAACTAAATAGAATTACGACTTAGTCTCCTCCCAGGTTCTCGTATAGAGATACTCCAGGAGAAGATGGTGGACGTGGGGGAGTTCAACATCCCCCACTCCCCGAGGACAGACATGTATATAATAAACCTTAAGCTTGGGGTAAAGGGCACGCACTGTATTCTCTGTAAACACTCCCAGAAGTATATAGAAATAATACTGACTGAATCACCGTGGATGTAGGCATTCTTGCTGAACCACGTACATATTGTATTGTGTGATTAGCATTTTATCCTCTTTATTTTCTTTAGTGATTGCGCTTCTCTTATTTATTTGTGTTGAATATAATTGTCACCACAATTGGCGCCGTCTGTGGGAACGTTTGTCTTCCCTGAGAAATCCCACACCAATAAAGAAGTTCGAAATGTATGGTCACTGCAGTAATGCTCCTCAAGCAGGAGATATCCAAGAACAATCTGCGCCTCGCAGGATCAGATCTGAAGTTCGACGTTCAGATCAGAGGGCTCGCCCAGAGAGGCCAACCTCAGAGGAAAGCCAAGGCCCAGCGAGGTCCACGCAAATCTCCAGGCTGATTGATGCCTATGAGGCGAGGCTCCAAGAGGAAAAAGAGTCCTCTCGCAAGCAGGAGGCTGAGAATTCTCGCCTCAAAAGGAAATTAGAAAGGATGGAAAAAGAGCTCCATCACAGCAGTAGGCGACGTCCGTACCACACTCCTAGCCCTCAGGTGAGCAAGTCTCGCAGCCAAGGAAGGAGCCTTAGGCGTGGATCCCAAAAAAGTGAGAGGCACGAGTCAAGCAACGACTCTCTCGAGCGCCCACAACCGGCTCATCGTTACAGGAGCCCATATCGCAGCAATAAGAATATACGAAATTTGGTCCGAAGGGAGATGGACCAACACCCAGCACATCGCGGCGCAAGATCGATCAGGGAGCTCGCTAGACGAGCTCTCAAGACCCAGATTAAATCCCCTTTCTCAAGGAAAATAGAAGAAGAGGAAGCCCCCAAGAAATTCGCTATTCCAAGATTCAAGATTTATGATGGAAAAACTAATCTCGTTGATCACGTTAGGCAGTACAGGCAAGCTATGACCCTCTGGAACCATCGGGATGCACTGATGTGCCAGATTTTTCCCTCGAGCCTGCATGACGTGGCACAAAAATGGTTCGAAAGGCTCCCTCATAGGTCTATCAGGATCTTTAAGTCCCTGGCCGAGCTCTTTACGGCCCGCTTCATTACTAGTAGCTCCCATCCCAAAAGGATGGATGCTTTGCTAACAATAAAAAAGGCACCTCAAGAGACCCTTCGAGACTACGCGAAGAGGTACTGGGAGTTATTCAACGAGGTCGAGGACTGCTCGGAGCAGGTAGCAGTGGACTTCTTCAAAATTTGGCTACCCAGCTCTTCCCTTCTGTACCAGTCCCTAATAAAGAAAGAGGCCACGACCATCGACGACCTGATGGCTCGCATCGAGAAATACACCAAGGTGGAGGATGTGACCCGCCTCAACACAGGAGAGAACGGTCAAACTAAGCTCGCTACCAAAGGTAATGACAAAGCTGAGAACCAGAAGAAAGGAGGAAAGAATGGGGGCAAGAATGGCTCCAAGAACGAAGGCAAGAATGATGTGTCAAAAGCATTTCAGGCAGTCAACACTGTCTTCAGAGAACCAATTTATAAGATTCTCACGAAGATCAAAGACGAGTCACTTATTAAGTGGCCCAGAAAGATGGGAGGAGATTCCTCAAAGAGAAATAACGCACTGAGATGCACTTTTCATAAAGAAAGATGACATAAGACTGAGCATTACAAAGCTCTTAAGTCCCACCTCGAAGAATTGGCCCAGTCTGGGCATCTGAGCGAGTTTGGGGAGAATAAAGAAGAGAAAGTTGCTACTAATAGAGAAGCAAGACCTGACAACGTACTCGAAGACGATGTTGGCCATGAATTCGCAGTAATTCATGGGGCATCTGATATAAAGCAGATTCAAGGGAATTCAACTCGGATAGAGGTAAAAAAGCTTACAGCAGTAATGCAAGCTTTTTAGATCGATCCAGCAAAGACCCAATCAGGAAAGTGTCGGCGAGCAGATGAAGTCGACTATAGCAAGCATATCGTGTTTACAGATGAAGATCTGGTGGGAGTGAGAACCTCGCACCATGACGCCTTGATCATTACGCTCAGAATTTCCAACTATGACGTCGATAAGTTGCTCGTCGACCAAGGAAGCTCATCCGAGGTAATGTATCTCGATTTGTTCAGAAAGTTCAAGTTGAGCGTCGCCGACCTGAAGGAGGCCACTGTCCCTCTAGTTGGCTTTACTGGAAAAGTGACTATCCCACTGGGAAAGATTGTGCTACTAGTAAGGACAGGAAGTATCTCCAAGATGATTGAGTTTCTGGTAGTTTACATTGACTCGCCATACCAAGCCATCCTCGGTAGAGAATCTCTACATGCAATGACGGCAGTCCCCTCGACCTACCATCAAAAACTCAAGTATGTGATCGAGCAAGGAGTAATGGAGATCCATGGCAATCAAGCAATGGCAAGAAGGTGTTTCATAGCGTCCATCCGCCCGAGACCAGAGAAGAAGGCTGAGAAGCCCAGTGAGCAGGTCGAGGAACATGAAGGTCTAATACCTTCAAAATAGTAGTTAAGGTATGGAAGACCCGGAGGGGAGGAGACCAGGCTCCTCCCCTCTGAGCGGGTCATGGAAAACCTGGTGGAAGTTACAGCTAGTGGTAGCAAAAAGGGCAGGGTATTCTTGATTGGAGCTTCCATCACAGATCAAGAAAAAAAGGAATTGATGATTTTATTGAGAAGCACGTAGATGTTTTTGCATGGGAACTATATGAGCTGCCTGGAATTGATCCCAGTGTGGTTTGTCATTGATTGCATGTCGACCCTATTTTCAAACCTATCACCCAGAAGGCACGTCAAACTGCGCCCGAAAAGGCAAAAGTCGTAGAGAAAGAAGTAAAAAAATTACTGGATGCAGGACCCATACGGGAGGTTCCATTCCCCAAATGGTTATCCAACCCACTAGTAGTTCCAAAGAATTCGAGAAATGGAGAGTCTGCATCGACTTCACTGACCTTAATAGGGAATGCCCTAAGGACAATTTTTCCCTCCCAAAAATTGACCAATTGGTGGATGCCACAGCAGCTCACGAAAGAATGAGTTTTCTGGATGCATATTCGGGGTATCATCAGATCCCTCTGTATACACCAGACCAGGACAAGACAACATTCATCACCACCGTTGGATTATACTATTACAGAGTCATGCCCTTCGGGCACAAAAATACAGGGGCAACCTACCAGCGGCTGGTCACCAAGATGTTCAAAGACCAAATGGGAGACACCATGGAGGTCTACATCGACGATATACTCGTCAAGAGAAGAAACAAAGAAGACCACCTCTCAGACCTATCGAGAACCTTCGAGATCCTCAAGAAATACCGAATGAAGCTCAACGCGAGCAAGTGTTATTTCGGTGTCCAGTTAGGAATTTTTTTTGGATACTTGGTCAGTAAGAGAGGCATCGAGGCAAACCCAGACCAGATCAACGCAATCAACAGGGTACAGCCCCCTCGCACAATACGAGACGTACAGAAGCTCACCGGCATGCTTGCTGCCTTGAACCGTTTCATCTCGAAGTCCTCTGAGAAATGCAAACCATTCTTCCAGCTCTTTAAGGGAAATAAGACAGTAGAATGGAATCAAGATTGCTCGTAAGAATTGAACGAGCTCAAGGACTACCTTAGCTCACCATCCCTGCTCGTCATACCTCAAGAAATAGATTCCTTGTACTTATACCTCGCTGTTTCCAACCACGCCGTGAGTTCTGCGCTGGTGTGCGAGAAAGCAGGAATTCAGCACGCACCCTATTTATTACGCAAGCAAGACTCTATTAGAGGCTGAACAGCGGTACCTACCACTAGAGAAGCTCGCATTTACACTTGTAGTAGCTTCAAGGAAGTTGAAAAACCATCATTATTCTTACATCGCACCCCCTTAAAGCAATCCTGAGGAAAGCGGATCTGTCAGGCAGACTAAATAATGGTCAGTCGAGCTTGGAGGATTTGACATCCAATTTCAACCAAGGATTGCAATCAAGGGACAAGTCCTTGCTGATTTCATAGCTGAATTCACAGGCGAGCATCCTCTAGACCAACTTCAACCCATAAAGCAAGGAGAAAACCACGCAACAGAGGGAGTTTGGAAATTATTTGTTGATGGAGCCTCCAATTCAAAGGGGGCAGGAGTGGGCATTGTGCTTGTTACTCCAGAAGATACAACCCTCGAACAGGGAATCAGGCTTGAATTTGAAGCATCCAACAATGAGGCGAAATATGAAGCTTTGATAGCCGACCTCCAGAAAGCACACACTTTAGGAGCGAAGCAGTTACAGGTGTTCGGTGACTCATAATTAGTCTCCAATCAGATAAGTGGGGACTACAACGCAAGAGATGAAAAATGACAGCCTATCTCGCCTTGGCCAAAAGGCTAATGGCCAGCTTTGAGTAAGTTAGTGTCCAGTAATCTCCCAGAGGACTGAAGAGCCATGCTGACACCCTGGCAGCCCTGAGTTCGACAATCAATTTTGACTTGAAAAGAACGATCCCCATCGACTTCCTCGCTCACCCGAGCATCAACCAGAGCGATGAGCTGCCAGGCGTGGAACATGTGCTCCAGATTGAGTTAGCAACCAGTTGGATGGACCCTTTAAGGGACTATTTGAAGGATGGTGCACTTCCAAGCGATATGAAGACCGCACATCAGATAAGAGTCAAAGCTGCTCTCTTTCACTTATCTCCTGAGGGCAAGCTGTATAAGAGGTCGTTCTCTGTCCTTTACCTACAATGTGTTCACCCGAGGGATGTTGAAAAGATTCTACACGAGCTCCACGAAGGAATCTGTGGGAGCCATATTAGAGGAAGATCACTAGTTTTTTGAGCTATAAAGGAAGGCTACTGGTGACCATGTATGCAAAATGATTCAGTAGTGTACGCTCGCAAGTGCAAGAAATGTCAACTACACGCCCCTATGGTTCACCAACCTGCCAGCGACCTAAGATCACTCACCAGCCCCTGGCCCTTCGCCCAATGGGGAATGGACATCGTAGGACCACTTCTTATCGCCAGCGGTAATTGCAAGTATATGATGGTCGCAATGAATTACTTCACCAAATAGATCGAGGCAGAGCCACTGGCAAACATCCGAGATGCAGAAATGATGAGATTCATATGAAAAAACATAATTACCCATTTTGGAATCCCCAGAACCATCATCACTGACAACGGAACACAGTTCGAAAGTGGCCCTTTTCTAAAGCTTCTGCAATGAGCACGGGATCAGGCACTATTTCAGTTCGGTGGAGTATCCTCAAAGCAACGGTCAAGCCGAAACTTTTGATAAAATAGTGATCGATGGGTTAAAGAAACGATTAGAGCGAGCTAAAGGAGCATGGGTGAACGAACTGCCACATATTCTGTGGGATTACAGCACTACCCCACGTCGGGCAACGGGGGAAACCCCATTCTCACTAACATATGGAATGAAAGCGGTCATCCCATTAGAAGCAGGCCTACCAACTATGAGGTCCACCCTTATCGACCAGGGCCAGAATGATGCAGCATTGCTCGCTGAACTCGACCTAGCCGATGAACGCAGAGAACTTGCCTTAGTGAATTAGCGAGCTATTAGCAACAACATAAAACACTATAACAAGAGGGTCAATCCAAGGGCATTCCAAGTTGGTGACTATATCCTAAGGAAAGTCCTTGGCAGCGCAGTAAAACCATCAGATGGCAAGTTGGGGCCAAACTCGGAAGGACCATTCAAGATAATAAGAGATGACCTTCAAGGAGCCTATCACTTAGAAACTATGGAGGGCAGAGAGATACCCCAAGCATGGAATGCGACAAATCTTAAGAAATTATATTTCAAGCTTTTTCTTTCACTTTTTTTACCAGATTTATGAAAAGGGCAACTCATTTACTTGTGATTAATAAAAGTTGTTTGGCAGTTGCATTCTATGAGGTGTTAGTTAACTAATATTTGAACTTTATAACTTGCACACCCTTTCCAAGTAACAGGCACACTACTTAGTGCGCTATAGCAGGGAAAACACCCTCCTCAGGTTTTCGTTATGAAATACGAACAACCTCTTAGCATTGCCCCAGGAAATATATGAAGCCCTACAGGAGATCCTTAGGCAATTTGGCCAAGTCAAATTGATCGCCAAATAATGTTTGGTCAGCAAAACCCTAATCGGATAGAGCATCCAAACACCAGGCGTGTCCTTACCAATTGCCACACTTAGGCCTAAGGGAGAGTGACGACATGACATAAAAAGTAAAGTAAGGCAGAATGGTATCTCATAAGCATACTGAACTTGAAGGACACTTACTCGACAATGCAAACTTACCAATCTAGTCTGCCAATAGAGGCCCAAGATTATTAAGCAAAGAATAAATGATGCAAAAAATATGGAACACTTGTTTAGTCGGCGAGTTCGCCCCAAACATAAATTTTATATTACTTCGTCACAACAGAAATGGACAACCCATGTATAATCGATAAAACCGCCCAAAGCATCAATACTACATTGCTTCATTACATATGTGTACAGAGTTACAACTGGTAAAATCTTAATGAGGCTGAGGCCTCTGAACAAGATAATCATCAACTTGTGCTCTTCGATCGTCATCCGGATGAGGAGCTAGTACCTCCTCGACCTCATTCACATCTAACTCTAATATCTGCCGAGGGATGGCATCGATGGGGATCCACTGATCATCCCTCCTGAAGGGGTTAGGCCTTAAAGTGGAAGGGGAGATCTCATGACGATATCAAAGTATTGAGTTCCTTGGAACTTGTAGTACCCTTAGGGCACTCAACCATCCCTCGATAAAGGCAAGCTCTTCAAACTTTATCAGCCTCGTCGGAGCATCCACCCAACCTTGGTTATAACCATCAGACCATACTCACCGAGGTCCTCTCTTAAACAGATGCCTCAGCCGTGTGACATCCCTTTGAAGCCCAGCAGCAATAACATAAGCTCGACGAACATCTTCATGAAGCTCATCCATTTTCCTAGCTGGGCTTCTTGCATTTGTACAAGCTCGCGAAACGATCGATGGGGTAGAGCCTCATATCACCGGAGGAACGTCACTCGGTCCTGCGTCAGCTCGTGATGAGGTAGGGGTGGCAATTTTAGAAACGACACGAAAAAATGACACGGAACGACACGAAATTGACCCGAAATTGACACGATATTTCGTGTTCGTGTCGTGTTTTTTTGACACGAAGTCGTGTCATGTCGTGTTCGTGTCTTAATTATGAGTCGTGCCGTGTCGTGTTGTCGTGTTATCGTGTTTTTTAGGCCTAAAATTTAAGAAATTATGGTTGTCGTGTCGTGTCGTGTCGTGTTATTTTTTATTCGGGTTGTGTTCCTGTCAGCTAAAAAAAACACGAAGTCGTGTCGTGTCGTGTTCGTGTTCGAAAAAACCTTGTCGTGTCGTGTCAGGCCAAAACACGACCCACTGACCCGATTTGCCACCCCTATGATGAGGAGGAACCCCTTAAAACGCGAGGTGCAGTGCTCGGCGCAGTACTTGACGCATGCTCCCTGAGGAGCAATGCTTCCCTCCTCAAAGACTTATTTTCCTATTGTAGAATTTATCTAACTTGGTTAATCTCTGTAGCGTCGAGGAGTCTTGCTCGCATAGTATTCACTTCCTCTTGAACAAAAGCTCCAACTTCTTCCATCTCCTGAAGCATGTCTTTCAGTTTAATAACGAGCTCCGTCTGATCTATGAAATGCTTATTCCTTAATCGCAGCGATTAGCAAATTCTTACAAAGGTATGACGAACTTCGGCACTCATATCAGGACCAAGCATCCTTCCCAATTAAGAAGTGGCTGGTATATAGTCATCTACATCAACCAACTACAGGCCATAAAAGGGCAGTAAAGGATAAAATGAATTAGTACACTGAGGGAAAAAGCCTTCTCATTTCATTAATACACAAAAGGATCAGAGTACATCGAGAAACAGAAAGGAAAATTATAAATAAAAATACAAAAGCAGTCCTAAGGATAAATGAGCTGGCGACCTCAGGTTGTTTAGAAGAAGCTGGTTGTTTCCCCATATCAGCAGTAGTAGGAGCACCTCCCTTAGTAGGGACAACTTCTATCGCCCAAACAGGAAAGGCATCAATAGGAACTGACTGAGAAGCAGGGTTAACACCTTCAACGATCGGTACAGGAGCTTCATCCACGATAGGCTTTGGGCCTAGATCGTGCTCATCGAATAAGGGAGAGGCAATATCCACCCCAGCAGTTAAGAGGGCCTTATTTCAGCCCTTCTTAAAGTTCAGACGGCTGATATAGCCTATCTGAACCTCAGCATCTTCAGACACGGTAGCCCACCCGAAGTTATATGAGTCTTCCTTAATGATGGCTACCTCGGACTCCTTCGCCTTCAGCTTCTCGGTCAGCACCTTGTTCTCCTCCACTATCTCCAGCTTGCTCAAGCAGACCAAATTGTAAGCCTGCTGCAGTTCGCTCAGTTCTTTGACCACTGCCTCCCTCTCTCGATTGGCTTTGACAAGGGTCAGGTCAGAGGACGTCCGGGCAACATCAGTGGCCTTCAAGCTAGCCTCGAGCTCGACACTTTTCACTTTCAAAGTAGCATTCTGCTTATCTAGCTCACCATTCTTATTAATTAGCTCATCGCGAGAGCGATAGAGCACAACAAAATTAGTCATGAACTGTAAGTAAAAGAAGATATTAGAAGAGGGAAACAGACTGAATTTGATGAGCATTTGAAAAGAGAAACAGACTTACCAAGGCTAGCCTCTGACTCGCTTGCAAGGCTAACTGGTCAGTCCCCATCGCCCTTTGGCAAACAACAGGAAGGACTACTCTCTCGAGCAGCGCAGGGGCCAGTTGAGGAGAAGTGGCAACTGAGGCCCCCTCTGGCAACGCGGACATAGGCACTAAGGCCTGCCCAGCCTTCATCCTTGCTTCCATTTTTCTCCTCTCCTCCTCCTTTTCCTTTTCCTTCTCCTTCTCTACCCTCTTCCTCTCCTAAACCTTCTTCTTTTCCTCAGTCTTCTTCTTCTCCTCTTCCCTCTTCCTCTCTCTCTCTCACCTACTCTTCTTCTCCTGCTCCTGAGCAGCAGATCGAGAACCAGTGGTAATTGCCCCACTTCTGGACTTCTACTTCTTCGACCTTTGAGCGAGAAGCACATCATCATCATTATTACGGATCAAGTTTTTTCTTGGGGGAACCATTTCCTTGCTAGAGATGCTGGATGTACTTGAAGGTTCGTGGGCTTCAGAAAACTCTTCTGAGCTAGAAGAACTGTCACTACTAGAGCTCTCCTTGCCAGAACCACCTTCAGCACCCCCTCTGATATCATTCTCAGAACTACTCTCTTCCTCGTCCAACTGAATGGGATCGGTAGCACTTCTTCAGAAGTATCAAATTCAGGAATGATATATACGGGCCTTGAAATAAAATTGGGCCCAATGTTCTTATACTCGAGCAGTAAAGCAGCAGACCGGGGATGTTCACCGTCAGCCAAGGGTTCCCTGATATTCCAAGCTTTAGTCAGCTTGGAAGTTCGAACCTCGCTGAGGGAAGGTTCCAAGTTCTTTATCCTCGTTGAAAAGAAAATAGGAAAGTGTCAGAAAAATTACACATTAACAAAGAGATCGAAAGGGCAGAGCAAAGACTACCTATGTACTTTTCCCCATAAAAGGGGATAGTGAATCTATTAGACCTCGACCCCTCAATATGGGGGAAGAATTGCCAATTCCTAGCAAGAAATCCATTTTGCCAGTAGTCCTTGTGGGAATCAGGTAAATTTACTACCAATACCCTATCAGGACTCTTGTCCTTGAGGTAAAGAAGACCAGAGCTGGTTCGAGAGAAGGAATAACAAAAACAAACTTTGGCGAGCCATAATTTAGTGCCATTAAGTTGATTTATTCTATGGACACCATTGATTATCTTCCATACGTTGGGCGAACACTGTGCAGGAACAATGTTGAAATAACCAAATAAATGAAGGAACAAATTATTTGGAGGAAAAGTAAGCCCCCTTGAGAAAGTAACATGAATCCAATGAGCACCCTTTATCTCTCTAACATTCATAGAGAGAGAGGCGCACTCAATCTCTACCCATTCTGGGATATTATAGAACTTTCTAAACTCAGACACTGATCTATTACCTATCTTTAACATTTGTAAACCCTAAAATAACAAATTCAGAGAAAACTCAACAAATAAAGCGCAAAGAAAGAGCAAAGAGGACTTAAGAGATGAAACATCACAAGCCCAGATGACTAGGGAGATTGAAAGCGAAGAAAATGAAGGCTTGGAGAAGAAGACACAACAACTAAAACTCGCAGAAGATGAGTGAACGCAAAGAAATTTGAAACGATAATTATGAAACACTGCGCCAAATAGCTTTTAAATGCTCCCAATCATTGTGCATGGGACACGAAGCAACTACCGCCTAAATCAGTTCTCGACTTTGGGAAGAGTTACACAATTCACAAAAGTGCCATTATGATAAATCATTTAAATTTATTGAGCCCAAATTATGTCCCAACAACTTTAGGTGCAATTGTGGGTACCCGAATTTACCATTATGGGCCCGGACGAGTAGCCTAATAAAAACGGTCCAAAATTCGGACCCCTCGCCTTAACTAAATAGAATTATGACTTAGTCTCCTCCCAGGTTCTCGTATAGAGATATTCCAGGAGAAGATGGTGGACGTGGGGGAGTCCAACATCCCCACTCCCCGATGACAGACATGTATATAATAAACCCTAAGCCTGGGGCAAAGGGCACGCACTGTATTCTCTGTAAACACTCCCTGGAGTATATAGAAATAATACTCACTGCACCACCGTGGACGTAGGCATTCTTCCTGAACCACGTACATACTGTGTTGTGTGATTGTCATTTTATCTTCTTTATTTTCTTTGGTGATTGCGCTTCTCTCATTTATTTGTGTTGAGTATAATTGTCACCATAATTGTCACCACATATATATGATATTGTGTTTGTTTTGAGTCTTTGCTATTCTAGATAGTCCACCTATGCTTTAATGCATAATTGGTATCTAACTTGTTGCAAAATTTTGGCTTGATATCTTATACTTAATTCCTTATTTTTCAAATTGATATCATTTTGTTTGTTACATCATAGTTGGCATCCTTAAATATTTGTATAAATTAGTTCAATTTTTTGTTGCCCTTAGACCTTAATGATCCTATCACTTCATGCATGTTTTACTTTGTTTCCCATATTTATATCCCTTATGTAGTTTTGAGGGTGGGGGGGAATGGTACTTCGTTCAATTGGGGGAGAAATGAATATTTTATTAATTCTATCACCTTTGTCTATTCTTGAATAAAAAGGGGGAGAATGATAGGGGGAGAAATGGTATCTAATCATATTGTAATCGTATCTTGATTTGGGAGATTTAACTTAGCGGGAGACGCCTTTCTAAGTAGCTCATTTATTTGATAAATGGGAGAATTGATTTAGGGGGAGTAATTATTTTAATTGCATTTAATTTTTTGATATTCCCTATGCATTTAATGTTTTGCTTAAGTATGGAGGATGTTTAGCATCATCTTTATACCGGCAAAGATAATCATCCTTGTGTTTTGAGTCAAGCTTGTAATTTTTAATTTTGGGTTGGATGTTTTTTAGTCTAGTTGAGCTTGAGGGCCCTTTAGAATTTTTGTTAAATTTCCAATTGAGTCTTATGTACTGTTGGCTCAATTTCGGACAAAACCATTTGAGTCATAGGTAGAAGTTCTCCCTATCAAGCCTATGACGTGTTTGAGGAGTTGAACACGTGGCGGCCCAAAATTCAAAAGCTTCATCATTGTCGATTTTCGTGCCAAGTTTCATTTCATCAACATGTGCAGTCCAATGTATCCTAAAGGTATGAATGCATATATATATATATATATAGGAGCTTGGAAATTTAATTTGGGTATTAGTATTTTTTGGTTAAATGTTTTGGAATTCATAGTTCTAAAGATTTTGTTCTCCGACACCTTTCCGTAGAAAAATCATATCAAATCCAAAAAAAATCAGAAAAATACGAAAGGTGGCCATGCGTTCGTATCGAAATTCTCTAGAACCATGACCTGAAATCTCATTAGAAAAGTCATTCGAACGACCTCGTTTGATTGAGAATTCATATTTTTTTTGTTTTCTTGTTAGAAGTTTCGTTCGAACCTACTCGTTCGAATGAGATTTCAGCGGGAGCAATTATTTTGCCAGTTTTCCCCATTTTTCCACCTTTCCCACTAACCTTTTATATGATAAAACTAGTGCAGGAAACAACTTTTTTGACACAACTTTTTCCATCTCTTAGAGAGTTTTTAAGAGCCTAATTCATTCAAGAAAAAGTTCCCTTGGTTTTTGTTAAAAATGCTTAATCTTTAGAACAAAATCAAGTGTTTTACACCCAAAATATTTGTTTAGTTTCTATCCAATTTCTCTCTATATATCTTTGTTTGGAGATAGTTTGTCACCTGCTTTATTCTCAATCATTTGAAGGAGATTGTTTGGGTTTCTTCACTACCCCCAAAACGAAGACATTTGTTTCGCTGCGGTGTTTTCACATGGTGAAAGGCACCATGTGTGGTTGACGGTGGGTTGTGCCTCTATTGGTGGACTCCAAGATTCCGGTGGATTTCGGAGTTATTTGCTAGATGAGAACGCGTGTAATATCGATTTAAATTAAATTCGCAAGTTTTCAAGTAACCCTTATTTAATTAGAGTCTACTTTTAAATCAAATAAATTCAGCCCCTAAACATCCATCTACGGTGCGTGTGTCAATCCCATAAACAAATATGCGAAACAAGTTTAAGGAAAAATCCCCGCAGGGCAAAACCTTTTATTTCACTATAATAAGTAAATCGCAACTTACACGGATTATAATGAAATACAGTGACACACGAATACCCTCAGGCGTCGGTCGGTGTCGTCAGCAATGAATCCACACGCAGCGAACCCACATGAACCTCAGTCCAATCAACAAAGGAAGAATCGCAGCACTCCTCAATGACACGCAGCCATAAAACTTTGTAGAGACTCCCTCAGCAATTACACGCAGCCCTCAGTTGCAAAGATCTCTCCACAAAGGTTTGAACAAACTAAAAAGTTGTGTTCTTGGGTTACCAAAAAGATTCACAAAGGATTGGCAATTGTCTGAATCAAAAACCTAGAGTCTTAGGCTCAATAGGTGAAGACTTAGAGTATTTAGGACTCTTAAATTCGTCTTGAAAAGTCTTAAAAAAAAAACTCCCCAAAGTTGGCTTTAAATAAGAAAACTTTGAGCCTAAAAAATCTCGAGCAGATCTGGCGAAGTTTATCCCAGGCGGACCGGTCCGGCTTGGGGGCGGATCGGTCCGATTGACCGAATCGGTTCTTTTATTATGAGGCGGATCGGTCCGGTTGTGACCGGATCGGTTCTTTTATTCCAGGCTTCATCGGTTCGCTTGCGGTCCGAGGTATACTGGATCTGCATCAAACGGATCGGTTCGGTTGAAGGCGGACCGGTCCGGTTAGCCGGATCGGTTCTTTTATTGTAGGCGGAACCAGTCTGGTCTGTCAGACTTGATTCCTCTTCTTCTTTTGATATTCGGATCCGTTGATGAATGTATGAATCTTGAATTTCTTCAATGGTGACACACGAATACCCGCAGGTGTCGGTCGGTGTCGTCAGCAATGAATCCACACGCAGCGAACCCACATGAACCTCAGTCCAATCAACAAAGGAAGAACCGCAGCACTCCTTAATGACACGCAGCCGTAAAACTTTGTAGAGACTCCCTCAGAAATGACACGCAGCCCTAGGTTGCAAAGATCTCTCCACAAAGGTTTGAACAAACTAAAAAGTTGTGTTCTTGGGTTACCAGAAAGATTCACAAAGGATTGGCAATTGTGTGAATCAAAAACCTAGAGTCTTGGGCTCAATAGGTGAAGACTTAGAGTATTTAGGACTCTGAAATTCGTCTTGAAAAGTCTTAAAAAACAACTCCCCGAAGTTGGCTTTAAATAAGAAAACTTTGAGCCTAAAAAAATTCGAGCAGATCTGGCGAAGTTTATCCCAGGCGGACCGGTCCGGCTTGGGGGCGGACCGGTCCGGCTTGGGGGCGGATCGGTCCGATTTACCGGATCGGTTCTTTTATTTTGAGGCGGATCGGTCCGGTTGTGATCGGATCGGTTCTTTTATTCGAGGCTTCATCGGTTCGCTTGCGGTCCGAGGTATACTGGATCTGCATCAAACGGATCGGTTCGGTTGAAGGCGGACCGGTCCGGTTAGCCGGATCGGTTCTTTTATTGTAGGCGGACCGGTCCGGTCTGTCAGATTTGATTCCTCTTCTTCTTTTGATATTCGGATCCGTTGATGAATGTATGAATCTTGAATTTCTTCATCGGTGTAACGGCGTACGACATAATAAATTGATAATGGACAAAAATATCCTTACAAATCTCCCCCTATGTCTATGCCGGTACATACATAAAAACAAAATATCCGAATTATCAAACAACTAAAAATGCCTATACAAATCTACCATTCCATGAACCCAAAACTGGAAAGATATAATTGAATAAGACTACAGCGTTTGCCCTTCAATTCTTTAGGAATCTCAACACTTTTCTCATCAGGGTGTGCAATCCAATGATAATCCATGTAGTACCTACACACATGAGACAAAGCAAAATACCAAGTGACATATCGAGTTTGAAATGAGATAAACATATATACCAATTTATGAGAAAACTCAAACTTTCTCCCCTATAATAGGATAATTCATTCTCCCCCTTTTTATGATGTCCCCAAATAGACAAATGAGAAGAATGAATCAAATAAGCAAAATCGGGGTATCACGGTATACAAATCAAGGCATCAATCAAATTGCAAACGAGCTCTTGCAAGGAGATGCTAAAAAAAATCTTCACAGACTATTTTTGAATTTTTCGTACAAAAAAGAAGATACCAATTTGAACAAATATGATACAAAAATCACACCATGGATTTAGACTCAAACAACCAAGTCATGGAAACGGAATGAATGGGTGTGAACACATTCGATAGGTAAATCAACTCAATCAATCATATGTGCACGATGCATACGTGTACTCCTAACGAATGAACATCAAAGGTATCCTTAGGTGTAAAAGTTTGTTGAATTTAGATGACATCGTCTTATGCAAATCAACAAATCAAAGTCAAATGATTTCCACACCAATAACGTCCAAAACTATGTAGCATATTTTTCAAGCATTTCAAGGACGTGCAAACCCGTTTTAATTATCCAACCAAACTCCCTCATATATATTTTCTTTTAGAGGTGAATAAACTAAATTCTCAAACTCTGGAGAATTGGTGCAAAAACCTAAATGGCCCATAATTGGCATGAATATCTTTTTATTGCCTTTCAATTTTTTTCGGGGTCTTTAAACCTCTTTGGACCTCGAATAATAAAATTCTTCCATTTTTTAGGTCCAATTTAACGGTGGCTTAGTATTCGCAAAGGCAAAATGAACCTTTCGCAGCCCTTCCCCGTTTTCAAATAAAGCACACAAACTCACAAAGCGGTTTTTATATGCACAATTTCCTTATCAAATTTTATCGCGTTTGGTTCGTTTTAAAGACAGGATTGAAGTGAAAAGACCCAACCAACATGTGATAAGACAAGCACAATAATCAAACAAATCCGTGCATGTGTGCAATAAAGGAAACTATGAGTCAAACATGTAGGAAGTAACACTTAATTACATCTTAATGACTCCAAACATTATAAATCACATGGATGAATTGACTTATTGTCTCAAAACACTATCAAATAGTCACATGAAAAAATGGAATGATGTTGTGACTTGGTCATCCAAAGTGTTCATCCATAAACGGTGCAAACAAAAAAAACAAAAATCTTTTTGTATTTTTCAAAAATTTTCAAAAAAAATATATACAAAAAGTACATGTCACAACGCTAGCAAATATATATATCATGAAGCATAACTAGCGTATGACAAACATGCAAACACAATCATCTATATGATATGGCAAGAGAAGAATCATATGCAAGCAAATGGGAATCAACTTGTCTAAACTCTAGTGCCTCTAAAAGTGATTTCCTAACCCAAATAGATGTGAAACATCGTGCGGGGCCTTTGGGAACCACGGGAACACTAGACATAAACTTTCTAGGACATTTTCCAAGATCAAAACAAAAACGCCTAAGGTGACCTTTCCTACCAAAATATGAACATGTGTAAACGGGTGGAACGACACCTAAAGTGCGATCTTTTATAACATCCTTGGAATTAGTTGACCCTCTAAAACAAACAATGGCTTTGGCTTTAGCATTAGAAGCATGAGAACACGATGAGCCATTACCATCACTATCAAACCTACTTGAGTCTGTCAAATCATTTTTTAACTTCAAAATTTTTGACTCAAGCAAAGAATTAGACTCTTCCAAATTAAGGGATGCCTTCTTCAAATTATCAATCAAACCTAGAAGGTTATCTCGCTCCCCCTCAATTAAAGTAAACTTTTTCCTAAGAGTCTCTTCATGTGCCACAAACTCATTGACTAAAATATTTTTATCATCTTTGGCACAAACACAAACCATCGAATTTTTAAGGTCCTCTAATTCTTTTTCTAAAAATAGGATCCTATCATCACTCTCCTTTTTGGACAATTTTAAAGAAACAAAGTCATGGTCCAAGGAAACAACTTTTTCACTATAAAAATCTCTTTGATTTTGAACCGTTTGCAATTAAAACGAGAATTTTCTTTTTCCAAAACTTTAATTCTTTTGCAAAGTTCAAATTCAAACTTTTTAAATTTTCAGCATGGTCGTGAACTTTTTCAAAAATAGGCTCCTCATTAAATGGGCGTTCCATTGAAAAATTGCGATTTTTCACAAAACTGATTTTAAAAAAAAAATCAATATCACACGATTTTGCGGAAAATAGGAATACGCAATAAATTAGCGCAACCCGCTCTGATACCAATTTGAGAACGCGTGTAATATCGATTTAAATTAAATTCGCAAGTTTTCAAGTAACCCTTATTTAATTAGAGTCTACTTTTAAATCAAATAAATTCAGCCCCTAAACATCCATCTACGGTGCGTGTGTGTCAATCCCATAAACAAATATGCGAA
Organism: Sambucus nigra; assembly: GCA_949130495.1. NCBI lineage: Eukaryota > Viridiplantae > Streptophyta > Magnoliopsida > Dipsacales > Adoxaceae > Sambucus > Sambucus nigra. The sequence continues at coordinate 455,346,809 of OX422214.1, forward strand.
ACAAGTTTAAGAAAAAATCCCCGCAGGGCAGAACCTTTTATTTCACTATAATAAGTAAATCGCAACTTACACGGATTATAATGAAATACAGTGACACACGAATACCCGCAGGCGTCGGTCGGTGTCGTCAGCAATGAATCCACACGCAGCGAACCCACATGAACCTCAGTCCAATCAACAAAGGAAGAACCGCAACACTCCTCAATGACACGCAACCATAAAACTTTGTAGAGACTCCCTCAGCAATGACACGCAGCCCTCGGTTGCAAAGATCTCTCCACAAAGGTTTGAACAAACTAAAAAGTTGTGTTCTTGGGTTACCAGAAAGATTCACAAAGGATTGGCAATTGTGTGAATAAAAAACCTAGAGTCTTGGGCTCAATAGGTGAAGACTTAGAGTATTTAGGACTCTGAAATTCGTCTTGAAAAGTCTTAAAAAACAACTCCCCGAAGTTGGCTTTAAATAAGAAAACTTTGAGCCTAAAAAATCTCGAGCAGATCTGGCGAAGTTTATCCCAGGCGGACCGGTCCGGATTGGGGGCGGATCGGTCCGATTGACCGGATCGGTTCTTTTATTCTGAGGCGGATCGGTCCGATTGTGACCGGATCGGTTCTTTTATTCCAGGCTTCATCGGTTCGCTTACGGTCCGGGGTATACTGGATCTGCATCAAACGGATCGGTCCGGTTAGCCGGATCGGTTCTTTTATTGTAGGTGGACCGGTCCGGTCTGTCAGACTTGATTCCTCTTCTTCTTTTGATATTCGGATCCGTTGATGAATGTATGAATCTTGAATTTCTTCAACGGTGTAACGGCGTGCGACATAATAAATTGATAATGGACAAAAATGTCCTTACACTAGACGGAGGTATTTGCAAGAAGAAGCTTCGGGGCTTGAAGGGAGTCAAGTCGAGTGTAGTAAGTCTTTTGTCTTATAACTTCAAAATCATATCTAGTGAATTTGTTAGGCCAGGGCCGTTCGAAGTTTTTCCCATTTGGGGTTTTCTCGTACATCGACGCGTAGTGAGATTGTTTCTTTTATCTTGTTTAACTCACCAAGAACGCATGCTTAGGTTAAAAAGATAAAATTTGGTTTAATTTGATATCTTGCTTAATTTGGTGCTAAAATATGTTTGAATATATTTATGTTAATTTAATTCAAGTCGGCACAATTTCATTTGATAAAATTTGGTTTGTCCTACATCAAAAATGAATTAATTATTATTAGGCAAATTTTAGGATTTGGGTTGAATTAATTTGTTTAAGTGGAAATTTATTTGTTGATTTATTTAATGTCATTTTTAGATTAGTTTAATTTTAATTTGAAAGAAATTAAAATTTGAAGGTTGTGTGTGTTGTGTTGAACCATTATATTTCGCACTTGAAGGAAATTGAAATTACTTTTAAAAAGAAGAATTTTAAAATTGAGGTCCTACATCTCTATCAGTATTAGAGCCTGTTGCACTCATTTATTATGTTGGATCCTTTTTTTGCTTTTGGGTGATTGCGTGTTTATCTCTCTTGGTGTGTTTATTTTTTCTCTCGATGGATTCTCAAAGTTTTAACGAATTAAATTTGTTGAATTTAAAGTTTGCAAAACGAATTAAAGTTTTGGAGGAAGAAAATTCTCGTTTTAAAAAGATGATTGAATATTTGCAAACGTTTCAAATTCAAAGAGATATTAATCGTGAGAAGTTTGGAGCTTTATATAATAATTTTGAATCTCTAAAAGTTTTCAAAAAGGAGAGTGATAAAAGAATTCTTGTTTTAGAGAGAGAGTTAGAGAATTTAAAAAAATCAAGTGTTTGTGCCATTAATGAAAATAGTTTGATTAATGAATTTGATGTGAATCAAGAATGCGGAAGCGTATTTTTACACTACACACCAAACTAAACTAAAAAGATATTTCTCTCTCTCTCAATATTCTTTTATCAAAATTCATGGTTCCTTGCAAATGAAGGCAAATGGCCTATTTATAAGAGATATTAGCTTGCTAACCAAGCTAAGATACAAAAAGACTAAAAAGGGCAACTAATAACTAAAATTGACTAATTAGCTCCAAACATAGTTGAAAACTAATAAAAGACTAAAAATAAAAGAAAATGACAATAATATCCTAAACTAAAAATAGAAAAAAGAAAAGACAATCTTCTCCCGGGAGCACAACCACGCGCCATGTGTCACCAATATACATCATTCTCCCTGTCTTCGAAAAAGCTCGTCCTCGAGCGTGTAGGGTGACTCATCAATGTCACGTGATATGAACCAAGAAAAGCTTTGGATCCCTATTAAAATCAATCAAAAGCGGGATACCCAACTGTAATTAGTCCCATGTGTATGAACTTCATCAATAATGAGTCTAAAAAATCCAAATCCCGACGATGTCCCTCTACGAAATTCGAGCAACCAAAAACTGATGACCATATTCGAATTCTCGACACCACAAGCACATGGTTTCTACTTAGTGTGGTGGACCCTTGAATCTGACCGGACGGGAATTCCGACGACCGCACCTTTGCGAGTACGATGGCGAAATAAGTGGACCGAAGACGACGACATTTTGAAAAATTCGGACCCAAAATGGCAAATAGTCGAAAAAATAGATCCCCATGTGGGACGTATTTTTTTTATGGAAGTCATATGTTGTGCCACAAATAGGCCCTAAGACCAATTTTGACCAGATTTAAGGTCAAATAGGGGGTAGGGGATTGGATTGGATTAGAGTAGGGAAGCACATTTTTATTGATTTTGATTGTGGTTGGGCATTAATGAGGAAAAAAATGGGGTAAAATGGGGTGGGGGTGTTTTGGGTTAAAAAGAAGGAGGTTAGGGTTTGGATTTGTAGGCATTCGGTGTAGCAGGGTAGCGGGGTTGTTTAGGGTAAAAAAAATGGGTCGGGAAAGGGGGTAAGGGGTAGGGAAAGGCTGGCCGGAGGTGGTTTTGGGCCGATCGAAGGTTGGAGGTTCTTTTTGAGGGCTATTCACAAGGGAAAAGGGGGTCGATCGGGGTTAGAGGGGTGGTCGACGGCTGTTTTAGGCTAGTGGGGTAGGGTTTGGACAACTAGGGTTAGGGTTTGGGAAGAAATTGAAGACAAAGATTCATGTAGACATGATGGTGGTTGAGTGGCGGTAGGAGATGGAGGTGGAGGAAGATGATGGTGGAAGGTGGGGTGGAGGAGGCTAAAAGGGTAGGTAACCCCCCCTTTTAGCAGTGATGGAGGGTTTCCATCCACCCAATTCTCATTTGGACATTTATCAATCCACCTGATTGAAGGGTTAACCGAATTGGAATCTCAACTCGATACCCATTTCATGCACCACGATGAACACCAAGAAAAACGCAGCTCACCACCAAGAACAAACACATATCTGATACCAATTGATGTGAATCAAGAATGCGGAAGCGTATTTTTACACTACACACCAAACTAAACTAAAAAGAGATCTTTCTCTCTCAATATTCTTTTATCAAAATTCAAGGTTCCTTACAAATGAAGGTCAAGGGCCTATTTATAGGAAAGATTAGCTTGCTAACCAAGCTAAGATCCAAAAATACTAAAAAGGGCAACTAATAACTAAATTGACTAATTAGCTCCAAACATATTTGTAAACTAATAAAAGACTAAAAATAAAAGAAAATGACAATAATATCCTAAACTAAAAATAGAAAAAAAGATAGTCTTCTCCCGGGAGCACAACCACATGCCATGTGCCACCAACATATATGAGAATTTAAGGCATGTGATAAGACTCTTAGGGATAAGTTTGCTCATATTGAGGGGGAGCGAGAAAACCTTCTAGGGGTAATTGAAAACTTAAAGAAGTATTCCCGAAAGTTTGAAAAGTCTAATCGTTTGCTTGAGTCAAAAGTTTTGAAGTTAAAAAAAGATTTAACCGACTCGACTAGTGATGGTAGCGGCTTATCTTGTTTTAGTGGTTCGAATGTCAATGCCAAAACCATAGTGTGTTTATAGCGTCAACCACATCTGTGGGTGTTAGAAAAGGTCAACCTAAAGGTCTCATTCCTCGTCGTGTTTTCACATGTTCGCATTGTGGTAGGAAAGGTCACCTTAGGAGTTTTTGCTATGATCTTAGAAAAGACCCTAAGAAGTTTAAACGTAGTGTCCCATCGGTTCCCAAAACTCGTTTTGTTAGGAATACACCGGTTTGGACTAGGAAATCCATTTTGGAGATGCTAAATGCTTCGTTGGTTGATTCTCACATGCATGCACATGATTCATCACTTGCTATATCATATGGTTGATTGCATGTTCATGTTTGTCATACGCTAGTGTTTGCATCACGATTTAAATCTTGCTAATGTTATGACATGTTTATCATTTTGTATTATTTTTTTCACTTATTGCATCATATTTTGAAAAATACAAAAATATTTTCGATTTTTGTTTTTGAGTTAACATGTTTGATGTGGCATATTGATGTGCTTGGACCCCCTTCCTTCCATTATCAATGTGGCTAGGACATTTAGTCATTATTATCGATGCTTAGAATGATCTTAACCATTGTATTATCGGGTTATTTCGAAGTTGATATGCGTTTTGATTCGAGTTTGTATATATGCCATCTTTGCACACATGCACGAATTTATATGAATGTTTGACTACTCTTGCAAATTTGAGTTTTGGTGAGACGTTCTTATCTCAATTTTGTCATCTATGCGTAAGTAGACTTAAGAAGAGGTGTACATGTAATAACCGTTTACCCGTGAGAATTTTTATCTTCATTAAAAATATGATGAGTGTACGGAAAAGGGCTGCGAGAGTGTAAAATCGACTCATCATGAAAGCAACCATTTAAAAGAGCCTCGAAAAAAGTCATAAGGCAATAAAAAGAATCATATGCCAAAAATTGGCCAAATTAGTTTAGTTCATTCCAAATAAACATATGATATATATTTGAGGGATTTTTTGATGGATTAAAAATTTAAACGGGTTTGCACAAAGAATCCTATAGTTGAAAATTCATGTCATGACGCTATTATTTGTACAATTATAAAAATTCTGGATTCATGTACATAATGTTTGTTTAGTTCATTAAGCTCACATTTTAATTGTCACATATGGCTAATATAAAGTTTGATGATAGATTGCTATTGATGAGAACTTCTTAATCGTTTTGATGTGTTGGAATAATGATTCCTTTATTTTAGTTCACGCACATACATTACAAGCTCATGTTTAGGCACATCGATACTATGTTATAATGTTACTCATACTTGTTTGTTTTTAAGTTTTCTTAGTTTGTCTACTGTTTTGCAGTTTTGAGCCCCTTCCAATCAGTTTTTTATGGAAATTTTTTCACTGGCAATACTGTTTAATTTTCTGGGGAGATTGTGAAAAATTTGTCAATGTCGTTCTAAAGACATACTGTTTCGTTTGAGCGATGTCACATTTTGTTCGAGCGACATCCTTGGCTCGTTCGAACGACAACCCTGGTTAACCTGATTTTGACCTTTTCAGGTTGTTACTCTGTTTCAGTACCTCGTTGATTTGTATTTTGGTACTGGTTTTTGTTTATGGAGTTCAATTTGTTCGATGATATATTTTGCTGCATTGGTTCGTTTAATCACACCTGCTTAGATTGATATTTTTTGTGTGATTCATTATTTACTAGCTACTAATTCGCCATAATTGATCATATTTAGCTAGTTATTTCTTGTTTATCTAGCTGTGCTTCACTGTTAATTCATTCAAATTGGTAGCACATTGGTATAGCATGCTAGATTTGTTTATCTTTTCACCGGATTGTGTATTTCAAACAAAAATGGGGAGAGATGTCTGTGATGTAAGGGGGAGTTTTGTGAGTTTTATAATTGATGGTTTATATATATCATGTTTACTCACATAACAAATGATTCGGATTTGATATTTCATATTGATTTATATCATTTGTTCCTCCATACTTCACTAGGTATTTGTCTGTTTCATGTGTGTATGTATGCTTAAGGATATTCAAGATTTCAAGTCTACATTACATTGAGACATTCGAGACAGTTTCATGCTTTTAGGCCCATTGTTGAAGAATCTTATCATATACTGATGATGTATTTTTCATTTTGGGTTTTATGGGATGGGTTTTAGGCGTCATATGGCTTGACGTCCCGGCTTAGGCATTTCACTGTTGGTATTGTACCGGAATAGTGAAAAAGGGGGAAATTTGTAAGGACCAAATTTTTAATTGAGTCTTAATATAGTTTTGACTTATTCTCGAAACAAAACATGTTTGTGTCATAGATAGATTTTATATTGTCTGGTCCCACGAGTCTATGACGTATCGAAGATTAATTGAAGACGTTGCGACAAAGCTACATGGAATTAATCATGCCAAAGTTTAATTGGTGCAATTTCGCGTCTTCAATGTTTAATTGCATTCCGAGAACACACAGGTATGAATGCATAATGTTAATAAATCTCGGAATTCATTTTATAAAATAAGGATGTTATTTTGAAAAGAAAATATTTTTAAAAGAGGTTTAATTGTTTACACTTCGTTTATGTCAGATAAGGATGGATGAGTATTGGATAAGAGTTAGTTTTAATCAAAACTCTGTTTAAATTAATAACTCTATCTGACGACGTCGTTCAAACGACATTTGATGTCGTTCCAATGAGATCCATTGCCGTTCCAACGACGTGGCATCTCGCTCGAACGAGATTCTGACACCGACTCAATTTTATTATAAATAAAGGTGTCCAGTTTCTTCGAAGTGTGTGCATTCTGAAAAAAATAGTTTTACGATCCAGAAACCTATTTGCACATGTTTTATAAGGTTTCAAAGGCTTAAACACATCCTTAGAGTTTGCAAAGTTCCGAGCTTTCATTATCAAATGTTTATGTGATCCTTATTGCACTAAGTTTGGTTTTTTCATCTTTGGACAACTTGTGATTATTGGTTTTGCGGTGGAGAAGTGACGAATATCGTGTTCAACATCGTAGACGTATCAAGCCGTATCGGTGGACACCGAGACATTCATGGAGTCGAGTGTTATGGACAAGCATCGAGGAAGACGAAATTTCTACGTGGACACTATTGAAGAACGGTAGAAGATCAGAAGGAGCGTCAAGACCCGTGGGGATCGAGTTTGTGTGTAAGGCTAATCTGTCTTTGTAAAATCATTGTTCATAGTGATTGTCTGGCTTGGGTCGTCCAAGATTTTTTTCCCGATTTGGATTTTTCCTCGTACATCAGGCGTTGTGAGTATCTTTACTTAATTTTACTTACTTTAATCACTAGATGCATGTTTAGGATTAATCAAGATAAAATCTGGTTAAGTTAAGTTGTGTCACAACTTGGTTTGATGAAATTTAAAAATAGTTTTTAAAAAGAGAAAGTTGATTTGCATTCATCCTTAACTTAATTCCGCAAAAGCAAAAGTTATATTTTGGGGACCTTCACTCTCACATATACCATTTTCCTACCTAATCACCTACGCTTAAGATATTCTCAACCTAAGGTCTCTAAACTAGTTATAAAATAACTAAAATGTAATAAATAAATATTAAGAGCGATAATAAGCATATAATTAAGGAAGAATAAAGAAAAACTAGGTTGCCTAATACCTTCCCCACTCGTAATCCAGTTCCTGAACCCACATCACAAGAATCTCTGGACCAATTGCAAACTTAAACTTTCCTTACTATTAATAACAACGGGCTAAATCGAATCTTTCATTTCTTTTTAAAAAATATATTCCCAACTCTGAAGAAATCAATTGAACCTTTTATCTCATGAAACACACTTTAGACCTAGGGCCTAAAACCAAGGATGTGGGACTCAAACTGGACATAACGTCAAACATCTCTAGGGGAAAGTCACTTCGACCCTTGTCAAATTGATAACCCAACCTTCGGGAGAAGCGATGGATCGAGAGACAAGTACTCTGTGATTCCACTATAAACTCATACAAGTAGTTCTCTCTCCCCACCAGACACCATTCGAGTTTCGTAACGCCACAGTAGGATGTATAGAGGAGGAGGTCGAGAATGATTGTAAGATGTTTTCATCCGTACATGTAGACTGGCTCATGCAATAGTTCAAGGGGAAGGTGCAGAGGCTGGGGAAGGCTTCTACAGAGAAACATATATATCCATGTGCTTGTGGATATTTGATGTTTTTGATTGCTTGTTTGTTATTTTCGGATAAATCCGATAATAGAGTTCCTTTGTATTACCTTTGATGATTGAAGGAGCTCCACAAATGTCTAGAAAATTCTTGGCGTATGGTTGTCTTTTCCCAATTGTACCTCCAGTTGGTCATGGTATCACGGGTTGATGTTCGAGAGGTTACGTGATATCTCCCCCACTTTATGGTAAGGATTTTCTTCTATATTTCTCAAATTTCCATTATTATCACGTATATCAAATTTTAATTAAAAGACTATATTATTCTATGCATGGATATTTGATCATTTTATTCTCAAGCGGGGGGTTTATAACTTGGAGTTTGACCAAACGCAACCCCAATTGTGCAAATGGAAGGCTCAAACGATCTCTGGGGATGCGTTTACCCAGATGATTGAGCTACGGGAGGCTATTAATGATATAAATCAATCTGATGTAAGTTGAACCGTATATATATTTTGATCATTGTCATATTTTGTCCATTATTGATTAAGATTCTAAAATGTAAAACGTTTTGGTTTTTTGGGATCCATATAAGGAGAATCCGGATGCATACCCATTTCAGGAGGTGTCATTTTATAGTGGCATATTGATTTGTTAATATGTGGCCAAATGGTACTATCCCGAGCGTGTGCTTCAACAAGCCAATCGGGTTCAAACCATACTGATGCCAATAATAAGATTATTGTATGAGGAGAGGGGTATGACCTAATCTCGGTACAAAGTTAGGTATGGGAATGAAAAATGTACCAAGAGAATTAGGTAGACCACCTGGTATCCAAAAGAAGACGATTGCTCGAAGCTCAACATTACCGATGGGAGTGTGTAAATGACTACATGGATTGCTTCTAGGGACATTCCCACCATATTGTGCAAAATTCGGGCTATAGGTTATGACAGAAAAAGGGTCAAAGAATTCGACAAATTGGTAAGTAATATAAGTTATATTGGGTATGGATTAAATTTATGTTGCTATTATCTAATAAAACATATATTTGTTAGGTTAATGCAATTGATGTAGCCGTCAAACTATTGTAAGATGTGATGGACACCAGAGAGGAATAAGATGTTGTAAATACCCTTGAATGTGTAAGAAAAGCAGTCAACGTGCTACTTAAAGCTAAAGGAGCTAAGACAATTAAAGATAAGGGTAAAGGGGAAGTTGTTTCAAACAAGATACCCGCGAGAAAAGTGGTGTCAAAGAACCCACGAAGGAGATAATTTGACTTTTATCTTAGTTTTGTTGAATTGTAATTGTAATTGTAATTGTAATTGATGGATTATAAAATAATTTTGGTACTTTGTGCTTTGGATTGTTAACATACTAATTTTTAACTTACTACTCTAGTTTGTCTGCACTTTGTAATATGGTTTATTAACTTTGATCGATTTATCATCATATGTTGTTAATTTTGTCATTTTGGTTTGTTAATTTTGTCATTTGGATTGTTTTGTTGTTAATTTTGTCATTTGGTATGCTAATTTTTGTAATATGTACATAACAAAAATATGCACATAACATAAATATAAGGAATAAGTTCCATTAACGATAACATAACTAATTTTTCATTTTTACAAAATTACATCATCATTTCACAATTAAGGTATGTGTACATATACTTCTCCATAAAAATTACATCATCAGTTACTTCACAAGTTTGCCTAAATTAGAAAATAGTTACATATACTTCTTAAAAAAAATTACATCATCATTTCCTTCACAATTTCACCAAAATTAGAAAATAGTGACACATACTTCTCCACAAAAATTTCTTTACAAGCTTATACTCAAACATTCTTCACAACATTCATCAAGGCACTGTCAAATTATCTTATTCATCGGACAAATCATGGTTGGTTCATCCCTAGTCGCAACATTTTGGGGGCAAATTTTTTGGAACTCACCCATACGAATATTGGACATATTATCCCATTCCAAAGCTTCGGGTGTGGCACATTCTCCAATTTCTAGCAATAGGGGGTAAATGGCAGAATCTTGTGCACTGCAATGAGACCCAATATGAATTTCTAACATTAAAAATGAAGACTAACTAGTTTTCATGTGATGAAATTTTTGGCCCAATATCAAATGGAACAAATGTAAAATATTTAACCTTAGAAATCATCTCACAATCATTAACTTCAAAGAATTAGTTGTAAGGTACCCATAGTCCAACATGATAAACTAATTATCTATGGATCACATGTGACGAAAGTAGTCCAATTGAGCTTTATATGATTCCATGGGGTACGACTTCATTATTGATTCGTACTGACTCTTGTTCGCATGTAGTTCTGCCAACAATGTGTTCCTTACTGCATGATCATGCCTTAAACCATCCTCAATCCCCACCCATCCTGCAATGTTCGTGTATCCACAATTACCATCGGTTCGCACTTTAAATATGTCATCAATAAATGGTTGGAAAAATTAAAGTACATGTCTAATATTCAATTTCTTTTATGTCAACCACTTGTTAAGACTTTTTGGGTGAAAGGTGGGAAGTTGTGTAAATTTTTTTCATGCCTTCCATTGTTGGTGCATCGACCTCCTATGTCGAAGGTAATCGCTTTGTTGAGTTTGCATTTTTCTTATCGCTTTGTCTCATCATCTTCATCTCTGACCTACTTTTTTTTCGAGGTGGGCTTCATTAACGAGGTATATGATAAAATAAAAATTTCCATTAACTTGATCAGGAGAATCTTTCTTTCATCCTCAACAACTTCACCCCATCGTTTCTTAAAAAATTGCATTTTCGATTTATGATCGACATCACGGTATTTGCGTAAATTCGGTACAATGACAAGTTCCTCCTGTGACCATCCAAATCCCATGAGGCAATTATATTACCATCCACCTCATATGTTGCCAACTCGTGCCCACATGGCAACCCGTACACGATACATATGAGGTGAGTACATGGCAACTCTATAAAATGTTTATCCCTGACAATGTGCACTATAGTTGACCTTATGATGTCCAACTTCTGGACAATTATGTCCAAGGACAAGTGAAATGCTCGTCCATAATTTTCTCTCAAAATTAGGTAATTGTGTGTGCGCTTGTTTGTACCAAGTGACTTTTCAAATTCGACAGTTATTTATGTCACTTGTAGATCTACCAACACATCCATCCCTTTCCAAACACTAGCAAATGCACGAGTGCTACTATCCAAATATTTCTTGAGTTTTGAATGTGCACCCTTCGCCCTATTTATCGTCTGGTTCCCTCTATGAATAAACTTGTTAGCCCAAGCACTAACAAATTCTCGGTGAATCGGCACCCAAAATTTAGTAATATAGGCAATGAGATTTGGAATTTTCGTCCACACTTGTGAAATCCTTTCCCAACTTTAATTGAAGGCATGGGCAGTGTCGGACTTTGTGACCCCTATACACCCTTGAATGGACAGTTTCTTATCCTCCGTCGTGAGACCATACTTTGTACAAGAAAGTTCCACGTTCTTTTACACGTGGAACAAGCAAATCAAGGTGCTTGTAACGAGAAATATAAATTGAACCGCATTCAAACACAATTGTTGGCTTTCGTATATAATAACTTATGACAATGCTTCTGGCTCGTATAGACTTCGCAAATGGCACAACGCCTAGTGTAAATTTTCTTCCTTTTACCGATAAAAAAGAAAATGCGGTACAAAATGACTGACCCATGAAAGTCACACCAATAATTTCAAATAATGGCATGTTGTACCAATTTGTCTTGTATGAGTAGTCAATAATCACCACAGTGGGAAAACACTTTGCCAACAAGATTAATGTCGACTTGTAAAAGGATACATAGTCTACAACATATGCACATTCACATCTCGTATGCTAATATACATAGTGCTTCTCAGAAAGAAGATGCAAAAGTTATTGCATTGCATTATGACCTTACATCTCGTAGGTCTTAATATTGTATTTGTCATTGTAAATTGTTCTCATCCTAGAAAAAATTGTTATGTATGTTATTTCAATGTGTTCAAGACCTCTTTCGGTCCAACACTATTTTCCACTAACTCCTTTGAAATTTTTCACTCCTATCGGGTTAATCGACCGATGTAGGAGTGACCAACCAATGTCCTTGGCACTTCATGATTGTTCAAGCCTCATACGATTAATACCTGCCAACGATCGTCGTCTAAAGGAATGCCTTTAAGTTGGAAAGGATAATCGTCGTCTCGTGTTCCTCTTGAACCCAATCTATTATTGATTCACGAGATAGAAAAACCTGGAAATGAAGAAACACGATAATTGGTTGTTGTGAATAACAAAAAATACCAAAAATAAGTGATCGCGTTCAAATCGGTCAATGTTTGTACATAGTGAATTGTGAACTCAACCGAATGATCTTTCTTAACGGTTCTAGCATCTTCTTCGTAATTAGATAGACCCTATTAAAAATCACCGATAAATATAAGCGTTAAGTTGATATATATATAGTAATAAAATGAAATTTAAGTTGTGAGATATGGTTCTTACAATTTCCAATCGGGAAACTCATCCCGCAAGTTAGGTCTTTGGCTTCTATACTCATTTTCACTGTGATTACCCTCATCCGACACACTTGAGTAAATAGCATCACTCCCCGCGAAATCATTAATGATTACACTGCACATTTTTTAACTATTAAAGCTCACGCTAGGGACGCATAGATTGTCAATGTCCCACCAAAATTGTGCATCATTGAGAAATCCCTCATCAATTTGAAATTTAGTTTGTAGTAAGTAATTTCTAAGTTTTATAAAAATTCCATAACGGTAACATGTGGAAATGGGTATTGAGTGTAATACCCCGTACTTTTATGGATATTTATTTATGGGATTAATTAAATTAAATGTGAATTAATTGAGAATTAATCCGGATAAAATACTAACGAGATGTGAGTTGGTATTTGATTATAACGTGTATATATGGTAGTATATTAATATTGAAAATATTAAAATTATCGCGAGACTGAAATACGACAATTTGGGAAATTTTGTTGGGACGCGCGTGACAGTCGCGTCAGGAATGTAATTATTTAAATTAAAAAGTAAATTTTATTTTTATCAACCGTATGATCATTTTGAGTGCGCCAACGAGTCCGGAAGGGTCGAAATAGTCAGAAAACACTAGCCGGGGGTTTAGTTTGGGTCCCGGGGCATTTTTGGGCCATACCGACAACTTAAAATGGTATTTTGGTAATTTTGAAATTTTAGGATAATTAACCAACTAATTTTGGAAGTTAAATATTAGGATATTTGGTGACCCACTAAGACATTACCAACACTTAACCAACTAAAGGGCAACGGGAGTTTTAGGAGAGGTTAGGAGAAGTTCCCAAAAGAGAAACACAACCTCCATCTTCAACCTTCAACCTTGGGAGAAATTGTAGAGGAAAAGAGAGCAACATCCAACATTCAACATCAAAAATCTGAAGAACAATCCGAGGCAAGTGGTTTAATTACGTTAATTTCAAGCGAATGCTTCTTCCATGCTTAGAAATCTACAAAATTTCATTTGTTTTGGGAGATTGATAAAAACCCATGAATTTGAGGATTAAAACTACAAACCATGTTAGGAATTGCATGTATACATATTCTGGACGAATTATGAATCCAAAATATAACCCTTGATGATCTAAAAACGGATTTAAGAAGAGAATTATTAGTGTTCTTGAAAGAAATAGAAAACTAGGGTTCTTGATGAAGTTTTGATCCAAATAAAGCACTTGGTTGATGATTTATTGGTTTTAGAACGTTAACAATGTTGTAGGATGGTTGAATGATGATATTATAACGTTAGATTAGAGTTTCATGCATTATAATGGAGTTTTGGGACGATTTGAGGACTGCAAAACGAAGCAGTCCGTAGCCTATCTGGTGCAATCGATAGATCGACATTCATCAATCGATCGATCGAAGTTCAAGGTCGATCGATCGACCTTCCCAGAATGTGTAATATTTTCCCTAGTTAAATTTTAATGATGTTAACCCTTAGAAAATTATTAATGGAGATTTTATGAATATCCTTAGACTTAAGGAAGACCAGTAGGATTGGTTATAAAATTTGGACCGGAGTTAGAATTCAATTTGAGGAATTATTATGAAATCTAATAAAATTCGATGAGTAAAATAATATTAGGGTTAAAAGAGTAAATTCGAATAATTTGATGAAATGAGGTTTGGGGCAGAAGTAAGGATCTTAAGAATAATGATAATTGTGGATTAGGACGTGAGTAACTATTACGATGTGAGAACAAGTGACGACTTAAATATTTGTATTAACGGATATTTGGGAGATATTGCGGAGTAAAATATAGAAGTGTGATTGGAACCAAATAATATTTGTGGATTAGGACGCGAGTGACTAATCACGTTGTGAGAATAATTGATGACTTAAATACATACGAACCGAACATATGAAAGGTGTAAAATTATAAGTTGGTATAAGAATGAGAAGTATACTACTACTAAATTATGGTAATTACTAAGATGTGTGCATGCTTAGTATATGTATATGATTTTATGTGTATGACATACCTACCATACTTGCTATCACGGGAGGTTTACGTTCGCTTAGGGCCATCTAATCCTCGTGTGCCCGGATTTAAATTGGTACCTAGAGGACATAGTTCAAGAGAATGACTTATTTGTGAGTTAATGAGTCAGCTGACTATGGAGCGTAGGTATGTACGTGACCATGGATATGTTGAATTATGTTCGCCTCCATTTTTGTGTGTGGTGCTTATTCTAATAATTCCTGAGAGATTCGAAATTTGTAATCCTTATGTACGTGATGTACCGGGATGGATAGCAGAGTATGTGTGCACCGTATCTTAGTCTCGGGGTGCTTGTATTGTATATTTATGATGTGAATGATATATGGTTAAATGAACAGACTTGTCATGTTTAATTATAAGAATAACTTATAGTAACTCCTTGAGAAGATAAATAAGGGGATAACCGCCAGTAAATGGTAATGCTAATAATTGAGAATCCGAGTTTAAGTAAAGCTATCTATTTAAGTGATAACATTGGTAATTCATATTGTGATTCGAGTAGATAGGTTAGAACTTATGTCGGTTTAGTTAGATATGAGAATCACTTGAATGGGTACGGTACGTTAGGAGTGCACAATTAGTCGAGAGGTGAGTATTTCATGTGAGAGCACGTCCTAACATGTATTTTGCATTCATTGTTTTAATGTTATTAAAGCACTTGTTGTTTTTAAAATACTCTCCACTTTCGGGCTCTGACCCGTTTGCTTTCAAATCTAATTTTTGTAAAAATCTTTTTAGGTGCCCAGCCACAAGGACACCATGCATAGGATTTCCATTCAGTTGACGAGCTGTAGCTGTTTGTGGAAGTTACAGGGTCTTGCTAGTAGACGCTTCTTTGGTCTTGACTCTATTCAGTTTTATCATTTTTAGGGCATGTCACCCACTTCCATTAGAGACATTTCATATTTCAGTTATTCAGACTTTTGTCATGTAATTAATTCAGGATACACTGTTTTATTTATTTCAGTTTGTGGAATTGTTGTGAGGAGTTTTCCTCCGGACTTATTATTATTTGTTGGTTACTTTATTGAGGCTTTATGGTGTATGGTGATGTTATTCTTTTACATTTCATTTATCGTATGTTAATCAGATTTAATTTAAAATTTGACAACTTACTTTTTAAATACTAGGTGGTTAGTAATCATTAAATGTTTTCGACAGTGATGCTATTAACT
Source organism: Sambucus nigra (assembly GCA_949130495.1). Taxonomy (NCBI): domain Eukaryota; kingdom Viridiplantae; phylum Streptophyta; class Magnoliopsida; order Dipsacales; family Adoxaceae; genus Sambucus; species Sambucus nigra. Next base: position 455,362,668 of record OX422214.1, read on the forward strand.
GAACCAACTTGGCATTTTGAATTAATTTAATAAATGAGTAGCTACCTAATATTTAATTAGTCGGGGTGTCACATTGAGATACCACTGTCACAATTAGCTGTGGATAAACTTGTGAAAAGGTCATGGTGACTTGTAACCCTGGTTTGTGAGATACCACAATCACAAGTAGTTGTGGTAATACATGAGGAAATGGATTTTATCCACGGTATCTTGCAACCATTGTTTGTGATATACCACGGTGACAAGTAGCCGTGGTAATACATGAAAAAATGAATTTCATCCATAGTGACTTGTGTGGGAGTGGTTTGTGAGATACCACAATCACAAGTAGTCATGGTAATACCCGTTAGAAGGCTCCTTACCCATGGTGACTTATGGATGTGGTTTGTGAGATACCACGATCACAAGTGGCCATGGCAATACCTGAGGAAATGAATTTTATCTATGGTGATGTGTGGCCGTGGATTATGTCATACCATGGTTACAAGTAGCCGTGGTAATACAAGTCAAATTTAAACTTGCGACGGTGATTGAGTACCGTGATAATTCATCTCATACGGTGACTCGTCACAGAACTTTGCAGGTTTTGGAAATAGGGTTTTTCATGTTTATAAAAATGATAAAATGAATAAAAATATACCTCAAAGGAATTGAGTGAACTTTGTATGTTAGGGTTTTGATACTCTTCTTGTTGGGTTGTTTTTTGTGATTCCATTGAAGAAAACTAGTGTTTTTTCTTGCAAAAAAACTCAAAAAACAAAGAATGCAATGCAAATGCAGAAAATATCAATGGAGGTGGGTCTTTGGAGCTAACGGTGATAATGGAATGTTAACCTTTGATATGTTTGTAACCAAGCTTCACGGAGTTTTTTTTAGTAGTGGACGGGTTATTTGATTTTTTGGTTTAAGTGGAAAATTATTATGTGTGCCATTTGTCATTTTTATTTGGAGTATTTTAGCAATTTTACCCAAATTAAAAGGTGATTTACTTTTGGTGTTTTGTAGTAAAAGATGTTTTACTTTTAGTGTGGTGTTAACGATAAAATTTGACTCACGAACACCACATAAAAACTCATATGATTTTTTACTACAAAACACCAAAAGTAAGCAATATTTTCTCACATGGTATTTTACTAAAATAACCTCTAAATAAAATATAAAACACCTAAACTAACATTTTCTTCTTCAAACCTAACTCCACCACCACCCACTATCATCACCACCTACTACCACCACCAGTAAACTTTATCTTATCTCAAAATTCCAAACCACCAAAAAAATCAAACCAACACTAAAACACTTCAAACCACCACAAAAATGCAAGCCTAAAGCCCTAAACCACCACAAATAACCACCAAAAGTCATAAACCCGTCGAATATCGCCGCCTCTACACATTCGGTGGGTTGTCATCAGATTTCTTACCTACATTCGGTGGCTTCTCACCAAATAGGCTCAAAAAGGCAAAAATTGGATTTTCACTCTGGCAGTGACTTTTCACTTTGTCAACCCCTTTCTCACAATGACTTTTCACCGTATCACGCCCATTTTCACGGTGATGCGCTACCAGATGTGCAAAGACGGTAATTTTTTGACAAGTTCACATTTTTTTAGTGTTTCTTAAGGTATATTAGGATTTTAGTTTACCATTTTTTGTTGTTGTGGGGTGGTTGTCTTAAAAAAATAAAGTTAGGATTATAGGGGTGGGGGTGAGATTAGTTGTGTTATTTTCTGAATTAAAAGAGAATGAGAAACGATAGCGGTGGAGAGATAACGTTGAGAGGAGGTGGTGGCGGATGATAAAGTAGAGTTGGGATTATGTTTGTTTGAAAGAGAATTAGAAATAGAGAGAGAAATAAAAAAAAATGAAAATTTTGATCAAATTTAAGAGTATATTCTCCTTTATTCAATATTCCTTATTATATACTTAATATTTTTTCAATTCACACGTGACACCCAAACAAAGTGACGAGGGGCAGAAGACGTGTTCCAAAATATGCCATTAATGGATGCCAAACGTTAGTTTTCCCATACGGATACTTTGCGTACATCCTTCAAAATTCAAACCAAAATGAAAAACGGAAACTGCCAGTATCATTATCAGGATCACGTAGTTCCTACTTATCATAAAAAAAAAAGGACCTCTCTAAAATAAAAACAAATTTCTCGCTCAAAACAAAATCTAAAAATTGATGCGCAAAAAAGGTCAAACTTTATTTTGTCTCTCAACTCAACAACCATCACCATGCCACCACCATCTCCTTCCTCAGCTCTTTTCTGCAAAACCCATTACTTTATTTTCTTGATCACAATATTCTGTGTTTACACATCACACGTACATGCCCTGAAAGCCCCATTTCATCCACAAGACATATTACCACTGTTGCCCAGACAAGTTTCATGGCCTATTCTCAACTCTCTCCGTGGGGCAGTCGATCTGATGCCCACGTTTGTGGGTGCTGCCTCGACTAACAATAACAGTTTGGGGTGGAAGGGGGCTTGTTTTTACAAGAACAGTGCTTGGTTGGAGTTTCATAACAAAACTGGCAGTGAATTTGGTGGAGGCACTCTTCATATTAAGGCATCAAAAATTGACCCCTTTTTCTCTGGTTTTGTTTATTTCTTTGTTTGATATTTGTGGAGTATTGGGTTGGATGTTTGCGTTTTGGTATTGCTGATTTTCACTAGTTAGTTCATATGAGCTTTTGTGGGCTTTCTTTTATATTGGTTTTTAAAGCTTTACTGCCTGAAAGGGATTGTGGGAAATGTTTTAGCTTTGTCTTTGGATTTTAGTTTATTTTCGGGATATTGGGTTTTTGGGTATTGTTATTTCAGCATGTTATTGAATGAATTTGGGCCTTTTTTGGTTACTCTCGGGGTGTGTTTGGGAACCCCAATTTCATGCTATTCAATTGGTATTTTCGGTTTAAATTTGAAGTGAAGATTTTCCAATTCCAATTCTATGGCATGGAATTGAGGTTCCAAACACGGCCTCAGCTGAAATTTGAGTTTGAGCTTCACTGAAGATTTTGCAATTCTAATTCCAACGCATGGAATTGAGGATCCCTGGCAGCAAAAAAGGTTCTGTTTTACAATTTCACCTTTTTTTTGGGGAAGTTTTGGGAAGTGGGTATCTAAGTTTCTTTCTCAAAGTGGGGTTTTCTCCTTCTTTAAATTGTATTTGATGAATGCCTTAATCAAATACACGATATGCATTAAACAATGTTCCTTGTACCAAAGTTACGCCCCCTTCCCTCTCCTTCCTCACACACACGCAAAACAAACGTTGGCTCTGATTAGAATATTTATTCATGATATCATTCTTGTACGTGTTGATAACTCTGTAATTGCAACTTGTTTCTTCACTAGGTCAGCAATCCCCATAGTTGGACATGTATGGATCTTTATATCTTTGCAACACCATATCGTGTGACGTGGGACTATTATTTTATATCTCGTCATCATACCCTCGAGTTCAAAGAATGGGAGGGGAAAGAGGAGTATGAATACGTGAGTTGCCACTACTTCTTAACCAAAACTTGCTATGCTTTTGCATTTTCTTCCGTTCAGAGTATAAATTGAGTATAAATTTGCCTTTATAAAACAGGTGAAAAACAAGGGGGTTTCGATTTTCCTCATGGAAGCGGGCATGTTAGGAACCCTAGAAGCGCTTTGGGACGTCTTCCCCTTGTTCACAAATACTAATTGGGGTGAGAATTCTAATATTGGGTTTCTCGAGAAGCATATGGAAGCTTCCTTTGAACAACGTCCTCAGCCATGGTTCACAAATATTAGCATTGATGATATACACTCCGGGGACTTCATTGCGATATCAAAAATTCGAGGCCGGTGGGGTGGGTTTGAGACTTTAGAGAAGTGGGTAACTGGATCATATGCAGGCCATACTGCTGTTTGCTTAAAGGATTCTGAAGGGAAGCTATGGGTTGGGGAATCAGGACATGAAAATGAGGAGGTAATGCCTTAAATTTTTCCAAAAGTTGGTGTACATTATTTATTAACATTTTTGGGTCACGGTAGAGTTATACCATTTAGTCACTGGTCCTAGCATTTGATTTGAAAAGCTGAAGTCAATTGAACTTGTAAAAACTATTATTTGATGAGGAACAAGATGAGAGATGGCTTCTAGAAAGTGTTAATATCATGACATTAATTGTGTATGGTAATGTGATTATCTTTCAAATCACGAATAAAATAATTTAGGACCAAATTCGATTAAGGACCATAATGGTGAATGTTCCCTTTAACAGTCAATTTTATAGTGAATAAACAAAAGTGTGGTGATTAGTGGCACATGATAATTTTTGTCGTACTATATAGAGAGAAGGGGACGGGGGAGCTTAATCCAAGCCTTTTAATTTGTTGTTGAAATTTGAGCAAATGAACTTATTCTAATCATACAAAGAAAGTTAATAAAATCTTATGCAAAACATATTTATTGGCATTCATTGTGATAATTTATTTTGATTATTGTATGACTATATTTGTGGAAATCTTGTTGAACTTCTTTTCCCCCCTGATATATGTATAATCATAAAATGAGTTGGAGTTGATGAGAGGGTTTAATATTTTCTTCTAGGGACAAGATATTATTGCTGTGTTACCATGGAATGAGTGGTGGAACTTTGAGCTAAGTAAAGATGATTCCAACCCCCATATTGCATTGCTTCCTTTGCATCCTGACCTCCGGGCAAAGTTTAATGAGACTGCTGCATGGGAGTATGCGCGTAGCATGGAAGGGAAGGCATATGGTTATCATAACTTGATTTTTAGCTGGATAGACACCATTGATGGAAATTATCCACCGCCCTTGGATTCTCATCTGGTATTTCATTCCTCTAATTCTGAATATATAATTTCAAGCCAAATTTCTTTACAGGCCAATGTTGTACACTTTTTTCATCTTTTCTATATGTAGGTAATTTCTATTATCACGGTGCTAGAAAATGCTAGTACCCTAGCACTATTTGTATACGTACACCTATCCTTTCCCCCCAAAAAAAATTCGGTGGTTCAAAATGTATCGATAATAAAACTTAAGATATGTTAATTTGACGTCTTTACATGAATAATTTTAACATACATCCAAAAAAGAATCCAAAACTTGTGTTTTTTAATTATATTGTAAGATCTTAATAATTTTTGACTTTTTAATAACTTGAACATTTAGAAGTAGCATGACTCGTTTGAACAACATGATCTAAAGAAAACTGACCCTACAGTTCAACATAATACCAAAACGAATCATGTTCTAAGTAACATTATTCTAGTGTATGGTTTATGATAATTTGTTACACTTCACAAAACCTTCCCATCGATATAGTTTTTATTAGCAAGAACCTTGATTAGTATGCCAAAATTCCCCCGTACCTCAAGCTTGGCTCCACCGTGGATCCTAACCCATAACTTTAGTTCCTGACGTCCTTGGCTTGGTCGTTAATTCGAGGGAATCCTTTCCTTCAAATTCAAAAGCGATACTTCTATTTAGTGTATATTGGTTTAGAGCTCAATTATCCACACATGTCCTCAAACTTCCATCAACTAAAAGGACTAGAGGAAGATATACAATTCATGGGACTTATAATTGACATAAGCATCTGAAGAATTTTTTTCTCAATCTCAGCCTTTTGGATGCGTGGGTAACCATAGGGTCTCACGTGCATAGGCCCAGTAATGATAACGCGGTGATGATGTGAATAATTGAGATGCAACTCTTCTGGCTCTTATAAAAAAACACCAAATTTTTTTGGTAATAACATTTTCACCTCCCTAAGCTGTACAAGAAGTACTTGCTCCTTATTTTTTTTTCATGGGATGTTCACTGATAGTGAGCGAATGTTTGATGAATTTTCGCCGGCCATTCATGTATGTTCTCTTATCTTGTAGGCCCAAAGAATAACGCTAACTACAAATGCTTTTCATGGGTCAACTCACAGTAACCAATCCATCTAAATCAACTGCTGCAAGTTCAACCTTTAAATTTGTTAGTGATGAAAGCGAAAACACTTTTACACTATTGATACCCATTCTGGTTGTTCAGCATCTCGTGAAAGTAAAAATCCCACCTTCGCGTGAGGGAAGTTTGGTGCTCGAATTGCATGAGAATCTTCCTTTGTTGATGATCATATACTTGATGGGCAGGTTGGTATTCGTCTATGTCATTGATTGATTTGGGTGCTGTTACGTGCTCCTTGACTTCCTTTTCATTGTTGTAACAAGGACCATAGAGTTGCAAAACCCCTATTTCTCATTGGGTTCCTGTTTTTGTGCTTTCCTTGTGTATGAGGGTCGTAAGTTGTGAGGGTGACTTATCTGGGCATAGCTGCGTAGCCCACATTAAAGAGCTCAGCACAGTACCAAGAGAATATGGATATTGAGGAGGGTAAAAATCCTAGCCCTCTAGCACCATGGAAGTAATAGGCAAGCAAGAAGGCACCAGTTTTTTTTTTCCCTTGAGCTCAATAGGTCTCTCTTCTGCCTATATGCATGTGTTTTACTATGCATGCATCTCTCTCTCTATATCTATCTATCTATCTATCTATCTATCTATCTATCTATCTATCTATATATATATACGCGTTGAGGAACCTTGGTCCCCTAGTTTAGGTAAGGCCAACGTAAAAGGACAAAGAAGAGGTTCTGTAGTGTTTTTAGGTTCTTCATTTTAAGGGTTGTTAGATGTCTTGTAGGGTGTCCCCAGACTGTCGAACAATAAAGTTTGGGTGTGCCTTCTATCCCACGGTTCTAGAGTGGCCACCAGCCAAGTGAAAGCGAGGCCTTGCATCTCACACTACCAATTCCACATACCCCTCATGTTTCCCTAAGAACTCGCGAGGCCCCCCTAAGTCCTGCCGGCCTTGGATCAGCCTTTTGGGCTGCAGTCTACATTTCCATTTGATATTTTTCTTTGTTCTCCCTAGTGGGGCTCTTTTGAATGACCTGGCAGCTATGGCATAACGGGGCCCACACTTCTGGGACTAAGGATAATCCCTATCCTACTCCTTGGAATTCCATTTCCCACCATTTATGACTTGATTAAGGTTGAGTATAAAATTTTAAAAACCTGAAGCTCGAACCAAATGTGTGCTTGATTAGAGCATCCAAGGATAGGTATGCTTACCAGATATTGGACCCAATTTACCTTTCGACATTGGTTTCATATGATTAACTGAAGTTCGAATGGTTTCATACGAAGAACAACAGTTAATTGTATGAAACCAATGTCGAAAGGTAAATTGGGTCCAATATCTAGTAAGTATACCTATCCTCATCATCCACCATTTGGATGCTTTTAGCATTACATATTTTTCATTTTAGAAAATATTTTGCTTACTCACTTTTTACTTTTGTTGTGTTTGATTGCAAATATATTATGTTGGAACAATAATCTTAAACGTGTTGTGCTCCATCTTTTCCTCATTTTATGTGGATAACCATCCATCAAAGAAATGAATGCCATGGAAAACTGAAAAGTAGTAAGAGAACATCTCCCTAAGACAATCAATTCCTTTTCCATTATTTTTCGAACTTCTCGGTAAAAAATTATGAACTGTTTTACAATTTTTTTTCCAACTTTGTATTCAAACATAATGTATGCTAGTGTCTTGCATTCAAGAGTTTGAAGAGATTCCTGCAGTTCAGCTTCAAAACATGTAGCAACAAACCTAGCCTCCAGATTTTGTTCTGTGATAATACCTTCACCATTCTTTTGATTTGTTGACATTATTTGTGGTGGTCTTTTGGAGTTTGCGGTGAGCTTGAGCCCGTTTGATGCTCATGCAATGAGTTAGCTATGCTATAAACTATAAGGAATCTTGACGAATGCACGATAGCCTCTAGATGGGTGGAACACATTATATCAAAGCTCTTCAACTCAAATTTCATTTCTCGAGGGGGGACTCACCTGGGTCGCATCCCAGAGTTATGCCCTTCTCAGGATCATATATGATGTAAAATTCTATCGACACAATGTTTTTGTAAATAATTAGCTTCAGACTTCGGTAATTTTTGGCATGAAGTGCTGCATCAACTTTTTTTAGCTTCAGTGTTATGTGGCTTCGCTTGTGAGGTATATCAACACAAGAGACCAAGGGTTGGTTTACGAGTTATACCCACACAAGAGACCAAGAGTTGGGCCTGATGATATATGAAATTGCACTACAATGATAAAAATATAATAGAATAAGGATTACACAAGAAGAAAAAAAAATTACATGGTTCGGCCAAAATTGGTCCATACTTTCCAACTCTCCACTATACTATATTTGTAAAATTTGTTTACAGTGAAGGTATATGATGGAGGGGCTCGTGGATTATCCTTCACAATGATATTACCTCTCTTTTGTGATCTGTTCCTTTTTAGAGTCTTGTTAATCTTTCATTGATAGAATTGTAGTTGAAGTAGAATACCTGTTCCTCTTCATTTAGTAAATCCCATTAGGACTCTTATACTCACGGTACTCCAAGGTTGACACAACTTGATGGGAGGAGCGCAGGACTACCTTGGGGTCAGTCGTGTTTTCACCTGATTTGGCCTTGGCTTTCTTGTTGACAAAAGTGTTCATTTCGCCGAGTTCTTCTTCAACGTTACCCTCATTAAATGTGTCCTTGAAGTTTTCTTTGTCAATATGCCCTCCGCGTCCACTTCTCCAAATGCTCCCTCGTCGCTAACTGAGTGTCCTTGGCATTCCTTTTGATGGAAGTTCCCATGATATTCATCTCACCGAATTTCCATTCGTATCTCACCGTGCGGAATGTACCCTCACCGTTCTGCTCGTCGGGGTACTCTAGTCGAAGATACTGAAATACTGGAAATTTTGAGTATTAAATTATATCCATCTTTGCAATAACAGATTGTGCTCAGATGGAGATCTGCTTAAGAACCAAAAGGCTCTTGTACACTTGTGAACGTTTTGTCGATAGCTTTACAGATCCTAGGTCCGTCACTTTTCCTCCTCTGGAAAAAAGTTAACAATTTATAGAGTTATGGATTAAATTGGGATTCATTAGAAGACAATACATAAATAATTCCATCTTACAACAACAGCCTGGGATTTTGCTGTTAGTGAGGTACAAATTGGACCGTATTCGAACTGATTGTGATTCTCCATGATATTAAGGGCGAGGATCCCTCTATGGAGTATGTATAGCGTGCTGTTATCTATGTCTATTACTCTCAAGAATAATATTGTCAATATTCCAATAGAAAGAGGATGTAAGATAGTTTAATCAATGAAGCTGCGTCATCAGTGAGACTTATGTAAGGAAATACTCATCTGATAAAGGGCAGTGAGAGGAGATTTTATGCATCTCGGATAGGTGTTCTGCACGTCAGTTCTTTTCTATGGCTGCCAAAGTGAAAACGATGTTGCCCCCGAATTTCTTGTTTTTTTTTGCTGGAAATGGCCTTCTTGCAGTAGACAGATATAAATTGTATGTGTCACGCCGGTGCCGATGCCACGGTGTTTGTGAGTTGGTCAGACAGGAACTTCTCTATGGTGGGTGGTAGGATTGTGGCACGCGACGCTGCACTTACGGTGAAGTGGTGGTTATCTGTTGAAATTATAAATGTGACTGAATCCTTGAAGAACAATGTTAGTTGTCATCAAAATATAACCAGAATATAGTCCGCTGTCAGGATCAGACAGACTTTTCATTCATAGATCTGTTGATGGAGATGCAACCTTCAGCGAAAACTCTAGCGAAGAGAACTAATCCCTGTTAGGGCTCTGCTTCTGGGAAGATCAATCAAATGCCCAGGAAGATTTTCTGTAATATTATTTCATCTTCTTTCTTCCTTGCGCGAACATGGTTCAAAGACTCGGCCGAGTCAACTTGGAATCGTCAGCCAACGATACGAAGCCGAGTCACGTTACGAAAAAAAAATATATATCGGGCATTATATCCCTAACCCGCCGATAAATCGGGTGTTACGAGTTAAAAGGCCGAGATATCGGACGATACGGTATTGTCTCGGCCGAGTTGATGTAAAAGAAAAAAGAGAAGAAGTAAAAAACAACAGTGAAAGAATCTCAACTAGTCACGGATTTTTGTGTTGGACATACCTTTTGGTAGTAGATTTATCGGAGAAGACAGAAGATAGTCACGGGTTGAAAGAACTTTTTCTATAAATCATATCTTGCCTGAAATCTTCAAGCATGCAAACCAAATCTTCTCCGAAATCTTTGTAGTTTCATTAATTTTCTCTCTTCTCTTCTGTCGTCGGCCGAAAACTTTGGGGTGTGTGGTTTGGGTGTTGCGGTTTGCTCTGTGTGGGATTTGTTGTGGTTGTGGCTTGCGGTGTGGTGTATTAAGGTAGTTAGTTTTTTTTTTGTTTTGTTTCAAAGATATGCCGTGCTTGTTTTTTTCAAAGAAGTGTAGTGCGTGTTTTTTTTTTTTTTTTAAAGTAAAGCCGTGTGTTTGTGTTTTAGTTATTTGTTTTAAATGTTATTTTTTAAATGAAATGTTATAAAAAATGTTATAAGAAATGTTATAAAAAATGTTCTATTTTTTATAAAAAAATATTCAAATCTTTAAAAAAAAAATTGCTTCTTCCAACAAAAATATGGATCAATTATCAAAAATTTCCTCAAACATTTTTTAATACACATTTAGTCCAAGCCCTTTTTATTATTTTTAAAAATGTCCCTCAAACACCCATTTGACTAATATTCTCTTATTTTTCAAGGTCCGCGCCAGCGGCATTTTTTTAATGCTTTTAAAAAAAAATAACTATGCTTTTGGTAGAGTTTGTTTGCTTTTTAAAAAAATTCTGTTGGTAGATGATACTTGAACATCCCATTTTTTAACTTTATTTTTTGGATATTATTTTGTAGAATGGCTCCAAAACTAGATATTGGATTGGAACATGGAAGTAGCATTGGTGGAGATAAGAGGAAGGTTGCTTGCAATTATTGTGACAAGGTTTGTAGTGGTGGTGTTACAAGACTGAAGGAACACTTGGGTGTACAAGGGAATGTCGAACCTTGTCGTCATGTACCTCGGGAGATAGCAATTATGGTGAAAAAGGTTCTTGTTGATGGTGCCAAGCTACGGGCCCTTGAGAAGAGGAAGAAGAAGAAATAAGTAGAGAATCTGCGTGACCGGGCTCAGTACTACGATGAAGAAGAAGACATCGATGATTGATGAAACTGAAAATGATGCTACCCGTTTAGAATTAATACAGTTAAAGGCTGCTATGAAAGAAAGTCGAAGAATAGCAAATGAAGAACATAGACATTCCATTTCCGGGGCAAGATCATCCACATCTGCGCTTAAGCAACCGCACGTGTCATGATGGTGGTCATTGGAACAGGGGGTTGAATTGCGTGCTCGAGGAATTGATCCTTCCATGTTTAGGTCGAGGAAGTCTAGTTAGAAAACTGTGAAATGCATGTTCTCTGCAGATGGAGTCGAGAAGGTTGGGAAGGCCATTAGTAAGTTCTTTCATTTTAATGCCATCCCGTTTTATGCTGCTGATAACGAGCCTATCATTAACTTCGTGGTATACTGTGATCGTAATATGATATTTCACACTTCTGTTGACACAACTAACAAAATCAAGTCGGCGGATTATATTTTTTCCCTTATGGATAAAGTTGTGGAGGAAATTGGCGAGGTTCATGTCTTACATATTGTCACTGATAACGAGCCAAATTTTAAGGGGACTGTCGCTTTATTAATGGCAAATAGGAGACACTTATTTCGGTCACCTTGTGCAGCACATTGTCTTGACTTGATTGATGCTCGAGGAAATTGGAAATATGAAGTCAATCAAGTCGGTATTGAATGATGCCAAATCAATTACCTCGTTCATATATAACAGTAAAAAAGTTGTGAATTTAATGAAGGAGTATACCAGAGATAGGGAGTTGCTAAGACCAGGCATTACGAGATTCGCTACCGAGTTTATTGCCCTTGAGAGTCTCATTCGCTATCAGTCTGAGTTGAAGCGAATGTGTACCACGAATGAATGGCGTGAATTCAACCGTGAGAGGACCCGAAGGAGTGCGGCCACTAAAGTGTCGGATTTAATTCTAGCAGATCGATTTTGGCAATAGGCTGCCGAAGTTGCCAAGATTATGGAGCTCTTAGTATTACTTTTGAAGATAGTAGATCATGATAAAAAACCTACACTCTCTATCATTTACGAAAGGGTGGATAAAGCAAAACTAGCAATCCAGGAGACTGTCAAAAACTTGAAGTACCTGTCAAAAACTTGAAGTATTGGCAGGTGATCGATGGAAGGTTGGAGAGACAATTGCACCGACACTTGCATGCCACGAGAGATATTTCTTAAATTCGGTGTTTTAGTATTCATCTAATTTTTCAAACCATCCCAAGATAAAAGCCGAACTAAAAGAGGATATCAAAAGGCTAGAGTCAGACGTACAAAAACAGGCCTTGGCAATAAATGAGGTATTACATTTGTTTCCATCGAGTTATATTTATTTCATATATATATTTTTAAATTGATTTGTTTGCTTTCTAGGTTAAACTCTTTACGGATAGGAGAGGGGAGTTTGGCTCAGATCTTACCAAACAAGCAGTCAAATCTTCTCTTCTAGCTGAGTGGTGGAAAAATTACGGTGAGGATGCACCCAATCTTAGGCGCATTGCTATCAAAGTCCTGAGTCAAACGTGCTCATCTTCGGTCTGTGAGAGCAATTAGAGCACATGGTCTCTCATCCATACAAAACTTTGCAACCGATTGGCAATTGGTGTATGTGCATTACAATTTCGACTTAAAGTTAGGAATGTGATGTACATGCGAGATATCGAAGATTTCTACAATTCGATAGACTTGAATTTAGTATTTGAGGATGATGACATCTTGGATGAGTGGATCCGGGAGGATGATGAAGGGGTCTTACCAGCCGATGACCTAGATTGGTTGGATGAAGGTATTCAACAAAGCGAAGGGGAAGGAGGACAGGGGGGGTCACAATCAACCGGCACTGGTCAGTATTCTTTCCAATTTTGATGATGATCATGGTGGTGATGATGGTTGACAAGATATTCCTGGTACTTACGGTAATCATGAAGATGATAATGATGATGACGATAACGATGATGACGACGATGATGATAACCAAGGCGATGGCAAGGGAGATGTTAGTATGAGAATTGCGAGTGGTAGCCGACAAAGGAGTGGAGTTGGTGGTAGCCAACAAAGGGGTGGTTCTTACAATACTGATACACAGCACGGTGGTGGTATGACAGCACAAGGAGATGAAAGCTACTATGTCACACAAGACACAAGTTATGGTTATCACGCGGGAATCAGTAAACAACGGAGACATTTAGACAATTTGACGAGATTCCCTAGTAGTGACAAGTATTCAATCGGATATGATCCGCAACGTCTTGATGATCAACTACGGGCAATGGGTTTAGTGACAGATCATACATACCGCGGTGGAAGACATAGTATCTCTGGGTGTGGGAATGGCACAGATAGTTATCGTCCGGCACAATTTCCAAGATCTACTAGTACAGGTGGATACCATGATCGTTATAGAGACCATTATGGATGTACTAGTAGCGGCACAGCAAGTGGTGATTATTATGGATATAATCAAGGGACGCAATATGATGGGTCTTCAACTGATAGTTCTGGGTATAGAGGTTTTGAATATTATCATCATGGTAGGCAATCGGGAGATCATCAACCACAATTTCCAAATTATAGATCATCTAACCAGTTATCCCAACCATCTGAGCAGCAATATGATTCATATTTCTTTCCTTACCCAACTAAAAGAAATTACCCCTATCCAAATCCGTATGATCGATACCACAACTAGATAGGGAGATGAAAATGACGAAACATTGTAATCATTTCTATTTATCTTCCATGTAAATTTTTATCAAGTTTTATGTGCCATTAGATTGTTTTTCAATATTATTATTGGTTTACTATGCAATATTGAATTTGACAACTCTGCCTCGCTTCAGTATAACTAATTCTACAATGCAATGCATATTGAATGATGGATTTGAATGTATCTCATTGGTCCACATTGTTAATCTTATTTTTTTTCAATTTTCTACATTTTATCCGGAATTTTTTGAGCTATCTAAATAGCGTATCTTTGTGTATTGCCCGATACCGCGACCGAGTTGAAAATCGGGGGTTCGATTCTAGTACTGATACCGAGACTTTGAACCATGTATGCGAAAGAAGCAAATGATTCCTATGGATTTTGACCCTTCATAAGGTTTTGTATGCCTACGCTAACTGGGACACAAGGGTTTTTTACCCTCATGATCCTAAGCACTCTACGGCATGAGGAGACTGTAGATTCATCAAAAATGTGTACAAATAATCGTTAACCATAGGTTACAAAGATGTATCAAAAAATTACATAAATATAAACTAGTGGAAAAAGAATAAGAAGAAGACAGTAGCAAATCTGGATCAGACTTTCGACGAACTCAGAAGGTTTGAATTCAGGTCAGATTCCTATATCGCGAGCCAGATCCCAGATTCTGGATCTTGACAAGATCAGGCAGGTTTGTCGGTGGGTATCCCTTGAGACCCGAACAAAACATCTAAGATAATGACAACAGTTGGGCTGTGAGAGGGCTTCTTTGATGGAGGTTGGCTGATTTTCCAATGCAAGAATTTACAGCAGGGCTTAACCATTAGCCCATGGGTTCAAGGAGAGAGTAGTCAAAAACAATAGATCCAAGGGTGTTGCGCGTAACATAAAATAGTGCCTTGGGCGTCAAACTGTTAATACGTAAAATTGCACCTCCATGGTGTGGCCAAAATTGGTGCCTACGTCTACGGTGGGATTGTGGATTATCTTTTACAACCTCTCTTTTATGGTCTATCTACAATATGAGTTATAGTTGAAATAACCTTCCAAGATGCAGTCCTTATAAGTCTTGTTTATCCTTCATAGATAGAATTGTAGTTCAAGTAGAATCATCTTCAATCAGAATACTAGTCTCTCTTCTTTAAAGAAATCCCTTTAGGACTCTTACAACATGCAAGCTCCAGGGGTCCCTTGTCTTTTAGGAATATGAGTAGACGAGTCCTTGTCTAGGTGCTGTTTGATACCGAGGGCCCATCAAGATTAGTGGTTCTAAGATCATCCTACTCTCAGGTTGTTGAGTCCTATCCCCTCCCCCATTTAAATTATGGTTTTCGGTGTTTGGTTTTGACGTTGATTATGTTTTACACTCATGGATGAGATCTCATCTGATCTTTGCATATCCCTAAGATAAAACCATTATAATGAATCTAATTGATCCCTGCAATGCTGCATCAGCAAGTATCTCGAGTGAGCTGTGTTAGTATTAATTAAGAAATGGTGCATACTGAAAATAGTCTCAAACTGGAATTTCATGAAGTAGCAATGCCTCATCTACTACCATGCATAAACTTGAATTTGGCAACATATGGCTTTATCATGTAACTTTGGTTTGCATATGTATGTTGCTTGCAGACTTCCGTCAAGTATATATTATGATCAGGTATACGTTCTATGATATGCTTAATTAAAATTTGGGAAGCACCAGCAAACGTCTAAGTTTCGGTGTCTTCATTGATATATAAAGGGATGAAAGAAGGATTGGCATTTCCAACTTTTTTAAAAACCAATTCATTTTCTCTATATACAATTTTTGAATTCCAATATTTTCGAACAAAATTGATTCGATATCGGCGACGTTCTTTAATCTAACCGATATTTATTGGAATTTACGCGGATTCATAATTACCGAAAGCATTTTCTGACCTATTTATAAATATAAATAATATATGCATATATTTTATATCTGTAATTCATTAACATACAATTTTTAATGATCTACCCACCCAAATATAAAATAATGCATCTAAACCATTAAATATTGTGCTAGAATCTTGAAAATCCCAGAATATCAGTTGGTTTACGAATTCCAAAATAGTTCTGAAAAATTCCAAAACATGTATAAAAATTTCTGAAAAATTAAAAATTGGAAATTCCAGAAATCCTGAAATTACCCAAAATACAGAATCAGTAGGAATCTTAAAATTTCAAAATGTTGGAATTGGAATTGCAAGCATTTTGGATTTTTGAGAAGTTTAGGAGGTTTTCCAAAGGCCCCAGTTTCGATTCATTCCAACCGAAAATCAGGCACAGTTTGTATTCCTGTTGTATTAAGTTAGAGATTTTTGGTTTTTGGTTTGACTTTTGATGACAAGCATTTTGTTCAAGAAACACCAAATGCTATATCTGTACTTGATCAACCAAGTCACACTGTGCAAGGAAATGTCAAATGTTAGAGCATAGATTGAAAAACAAAGTAGGTACCGCATAGAAAGTATATGCAATGTGACAAAATAACTTTCCAATTCAATCATGTTTAAACCCTAGGAAGCTAATGTGATAAAAAAAATGGAGGCAAACATTATGACGATGATGATCTACATGTCATGAACTCTTAGACGACCTTCTTATCTTCCTAATCAGCAAAATATTAAGAGATCATTCATCTATGAATTGGAAAGATTCTTTGTTTTTGTTTTTTTAATGCAATTACGAATAAGACAAATTAGTGCCACTTCAGATTCATAATCCTCTAGGCTATTGCATTGGATATAGTTTTTTACTTGATTGTCTCATTTTGTTTTTGGTACCATATAGAAAACAAGTCTCGCGACATGCTGACATGCTCATAGTCATTGAGGATCCGATTCTTATTTCGCACCTTGGTGATGCTTTTAGATATGTACCCTCGCGTGTCTGGCCAAATACCCTCAATTAAAGGACCAAACTGCTTATTGAAGTTGTTGTTTCATCAAATTTGACCCAAAATTCTTATGAACTTTACAATACCATCCGATGATTTGCTTTGCATTGTCAACTCCCCTCCTCCCCCCCCCCCCCCCCCCCCCCCCCAACACACACACATCACCCCCGGTATTAGATGTATTCATTTTGCTTGTTAGGTTTGAGTTTTTAGATTGGCCATGATACAGGTTGCTTCTGTCATGACTGTATGGAATCAAATGCAGCCTGCATATGCTGCTAACATGTGGAATGAAGCCTTGAATAAGAGACTTGGTACTGAGGTACTTTTAAGTTGTAAACCTTCCTTTTTCCCCTTATATTGACAATCAAATGCTTATCAGGTTTGCTTGCTGAAACTCATGTTAAACTTATTGAAACTTGTGTATGTAGTCTCCATTCATGACCTTAATACATAACATATATATATATATATAGAGAGAGAGAGGCCCCCTCCTGTAAGGACTCCTTATGGTGCAGATCCCGGTATATACCATTTTTTTTAAATAGTGAAAAAATGACTTTTTTGATAAAGCTTCATGGATATGATCTCCACTGTGAGAAGATCATTTCTAATTTTTTTTCATCAAAAAATTCAATAAAAAACCCGTTGAGAAGAGGTAATATGTAAAAAAATGGTATAAATATGCATTTTCGACCGTTGAAATTTGGACGATCATATCACTCATTTTTTGATTGAATTTTTTTATGAAACTTCATGCATATGATCTTGACAATGAGAAGATCATATTCATGAAGTTTCATAAAAAATTCAATCAATCAAGTGGCTGGCGTAGACCTAAAATTTCAACGGTTGAAAATGCTTATCTATATCATTTTTTGACATATCACCTCATCTCAACGGTTTCTTTTTTAATTTTTTGATTAAAAAAATTAGAGATGATCTTTTTACCGTAGAGATCATATCCATGAAGTTTCATTAAAAATTTCATTTTTTTACTATTTAAAAAAATGGTATGTACTGGTATTTGCACAGTAAGTTGTTCTTACAAGATATATATATATATATATATATATAACAAGATTTGTATGACATGTCATGTAAATTAGATCTCTCAGCCAAACATAGAAGATGGTTTGATGTTGACCACCCAGCCATAATATTTCTTGGGGAAAACTATACAGGGAGAAACGGTTCAGATCATCACTGAATTTCATATTTATTTGTTTAGAATTTGTCTATTTTTCTGTAGGATCTTGGTCTTCCTGAAATTCTTGTAGAAGTTGAGAAGCGTGGTTCATCTTTTGATAAATTGCTGACGATCCCTGAACAAGATGATTGGATTTACAGTGATGGGAAGTCAACGTCGTGTGTTGCTTTCATTCTTGAAATGTACAAGGAAGCAGGACTTTTCGATACAATTGCATCTTCCATTCAAGTTACCGAATTTACGGTGAGTTTGTTAAAAATGATCCAAAGTCTCTTTAGGATGTGTTTTATTGTATTTATCTTCCATGGAAAATGGCCAAAGATGACATAATTTCCGTGTTTGGCTGCATTCATTTTCCAAGATTTTTTTTAGCTTAATCTTTCCTTTTATCCAATGATAATATGCCCCATTTCCTGACTAGATTTTTGTTTTCCCTCGAAAAGAACTAGCTTTAGCCTAATAAACAAATTGAACCCACCCTAAATTTGTAGACATTCAATCAAGTTGTGGAAGTTAGCTTTAAGGTGTAGTTTGTTTCTATCTCTTAAGTCTGAAACTGAACCATTTAGACTTGAGAAGTACCAAATAGTATTTGTTTTTTTAAATGATTAAGAGATAACGATTATTTTTGCTCTGAATGATTAGGAGGTAAATGTACATTTGAAGTCGTTTGAATCAATCTACATACATTCATTCAAAGGTGCATTTAGATATAAAAACAAACATATTTTTCAATTCAGATTTCAGACTTCAGATTTCAAAATTCAGATGAAAAAACAAACGCAACCTAAATTTGGACTTTCAAATATGAATTGGTGAGTAATTAATTCTTGTTTTTCATAAATAATACGGTTAGTATCTGCATGTCCACTGCCTTAAGCGAATTTACATTTGGGAAACAAATGTAAGATTATGCACTCTGAAGAGAGACTTACGCTATAAATGCTATGTGGATGTCCATCAAAAATGAATCTTGTAGAGATATATCAGAATAAAGCCCTTGTCGAGTACTTTACAAAGCCAAATCGGTATGATTTTATTTATTGACATTTTTCCATCGAAAAAAATGTAGATAAAGGATGCTTACACTCTCAAGTTCTTTGAAAGCAATTCAAGCCGACTGCCAAAGTGGTGCAACGATGGGGACACAGTGAAGTTACCTTTCTGTCAAATTAAAGGGAAGTATCGAATGGAATTGCCTGGGTACAATACAATTGAACCGTACCCACATATGACCGAAAGGTGTCCCTCTTTACCCCCAAATTACTACAGACCAAAAGGTTGCTGAATGGCTTGTGATTTGTGTCTGTAATCCTGGAGAAATTACATAGATGATTGGTATAGCTCTAGCTATGTTATATAGATACTATCTGATAAGAAAGCAGATTGCAAAATTAACGTTGCTCGACTTCTCTTGACGTTATTTGTAAGTTGCAGTACACGTAGAAAACAATGCCAGCCCGACTTCTGTAAATGATACAAAGTAGAGGAATTAGAACGTGGGTGAAATTAGATTGATTGTTATATATTTTCCAACTTGATTTATGATGATTATGTAAATGTAAATGGCTTTCATATTTGAGATCTTGATTCTTGTCACTTTTGATGCTGCTGTCCAATCTTATGACTTTTTGTGTTTTGAGAAATTACAGTAACATCCCGTCACATCTGAGTTTATAACAATGGCCTCACACTTGGACCCAGTGACAATTTTTCCTTTGTAACTTTTCAGGTAAATCACATAGGGAATATTTTATAAATTAAGATTAATCTCCGTGTAAAGAAATTTCAAAATTGATAACAACTGAAAAATAGTGGTCCTCCCTCAACAGAAAACATCGATGCTATGTCAAAAGACTTTTGATATCTTTTATTAAGAATCCAAAATTTTGATCTCTTAACCAATAATAACCTCTTTGATCTCTATTTTCTCACTGTTGCTGGTGCTCAACTTGCTTTCTAAATGTTTTATCAAGTCTTCCATTTGGTCATGAAGAGCAAGACAATACATGAACGGCTGAAAATCAGAATAACTCCTTTCCATTTTATATCCAAAGCGTGGTCATATGAATAAGAAACAAAGGTTTTAATATTGCTACACTCAAAATCTGGAGGAGAGCAGCTCCCCTGCGGTAAGATAATCTGCAGTATTTGCTGCGGTAGAGAGAGACCTAATTGCACTATTTTAACATGACATCGTCCCTTTGTTCTCTCTACAGCATGAACTACTGTAGAAATTTACTGCAGGTGAGCTAATCTCAACCTGGAGATATGTAACTATTGGAAAGACTTGAGCTGAAATTATGCAACTCTAGCAATGTTTTAAATTGCTTTTGCCCAAGATATCTGTTCATTTGATTTTTATAATTAAAAAAATATAAAAACTATACATAAATGATGCACAAAAATTCATACAATCATCTCAAACATAGTACTACGTTTTACATCAAATACGTTCCAAAAAAAGTCAGACAACCCAAACAAATCCATAAAATCACCCAAGCACATGAAATTCCAAAAAAACAAGTTGATGAGCAAATGAAAAATCAATAAAGTCCCCTTCATCCAACAAAAAAGGAGTTGAACACACAAAATAATATTACAAAAAATCAAAGTGTAGTAAACATCAAACAATCCTTAGAGCAACTTAGGATGGCAACGGGTTGGGTTTGGGGCGGGTTTGTCATAACCCGAACCCGTCCTGCGAAATTTTTTAAAACCCGCCCCGAACCCGTTTAACTGTAACCTCCCCTAAATCAGCCCCGCCCCGCCCCGCCCCGTTTAGATTAAGTGGGTCAAAAACCCGCTCGGGACGAGTTAAAACCTGCATGTTAAACCCCCCATACTGAATATATAACTTATATATGTAAATTTTGTGTGTAAATAAAATATTAAATATGAGTATTTTAGTAATTATAAGAAATAAACGGCACGGGACGGGACAAGTTATGCTGATATATAGTAAACCCGAACCCGACCCGTTTAATAAACGGTTTTAAAAAAAAACATACCCGCCTCATTAGGGGCGGGGCGGGGCGGGGCGGGAACCCGAAAGGGCGGGTTAAATTGCTCCAATGGTGTAATCAAATTTGAATATTACAAATTTAATTTGTACTTGAGTTTTCTGTGTTGGTGTGTTTATTGATCTTTTCAATTTTTACATTTTAAGTTGAATGGAACCCATTGAAGTGCAAAACAAGATAGTGTATAATTTAATGTAAAACCTACTTTACACATAGGATTTACACTAAAATTATTCACCATAATGATCTCATTAATATGAGAATATGGAAGTATCATATTAATTATTATGATGACCGAGGCATCATTTGAATTGAAAAGAACCCGATTTCTACCTGTATGAATAATTGCGGTTAAAAGGAAGCACCCAATTACACTCCTAATACAATGGTAATACTACACTTTCCAATCATGGTTATAGTCACGGGTTATAGTGGTACTGGTGGCGGTGGCTGCAGTGAAGTGGTGGTGGTGACGCAATGATGGTGGTTGTGGTGTGGTGATGGGTTGGTTGTTGAGGTTCGGTAGTTGTGGTGGTGGCGCGGCTTTTTTGCGGAGAAAGAGAGATATAGGGGACTTTATTTTTTTCAACAACTAAGCGCTTGTTTTAGTTTTTATTTCTTTGTAGACAACAGAAGCTGGAAATGGAGATTAAATTGGAGTTGAAAGAGAGAAAATTATCTTCTACAACAGGCCCAAACATCTTGGCAGCATATCCAATACAGAACAAAGATAATGTAAAATGATCCAAGAATAAAATCCAGGTTTATGTGATCTCAATACATGCAGTATAGAATTAGTATCAGAAGAAATGCTCAGAGTCATCACTCAGTCTTAGGTGGGAAATGGTTTCCACCTGTGACAATTTTGAAGAGATAAAACCCAGTCATGAGTACACTGCAAAAAAACGAAACACCAAGTCATTGAGAGGCTCCATCAACGGACAGTTAAATTCAACCAACAAGAATCCAAATACAAGCAATGTTTAAAAAGGCGAAAGGCGAGGCGAGGCGTTTTAGTCGCGGAGAGGCGAGGCGTAAGCCTCGAGGCGTTTGAGGCGTAAGCCTCACCGAAAAGGAAAAAAAGAGCAAAATAATA
Organism: Sambucus nigra; assembly: GCA_949130495.1. NCBI lineage: Eukaryota > Viridiplantae > Streptophyta > Magnoliopsida > Dipsacales > Adoxaceae > Sambucus > Sambucus nigra. The sequence continues at coordinate 455,384,756 of OX422214.1, forward strand.
TTAAAAAAATACTAATAAAACCATAAAAATAAAATAACAAAGAAATATAAAATAAAACTACAAAAAAAAAACATTCTTGAGGACTTTCTCACATAGTTTGACATTTTTTTGTTCCCCCGAGATAACTTTTAAAAAAAAAAGTAATTTGAGAAAATCAATTTTAACATATTGGTTATTTTACAATATGACAATTAATTAATCAATGCAAGATCATATTGGCAAAATCATTTTTTTAGCTTCATTCACATATTGGTTATTTTATAATATGACAGTAAATTAATCAATGCAACTTAACAAGCAAATTTATTAAAAAACATTGATTTTCAAGCTAAGATTAAAAAAAAATATATATTAAAAAAATAATAAAACATATCAACCTAAGTTTATTAAAAAAAACAGCAACCTTTAAAATATATTAGTTTCTTAATATATATTCAGTTTAGTTAAAGATAACATACTAATCTAAGTTGAAAACCAAAAAACAGGAAACTTTTAAAAAAAAGTCATATTGAAGTTAATTTAGTACATTCATTTCAAACAAAATCAAATTGACAAAATTAGTTTTTTAAGTTTCATTAACATATTGGTTATTTTTTTTTAAATTCTCTCAAGTTACAATAGTAAATAGTATAAGTTAAGTGCAGCTTTAAAACAAAAAAAAGAACAAGATTTTTTTTTTTTTTTCGCGCCTCAGCAAAAAGGCGCGAGGCGAGGCGTGAGGCGCACCGAGGCGTAAGCCTTGAGGTGCATTGAGGCGTAAGCCTAAAATACAACCCTGAGGCTTAAGCCTCGAGGCATTTTTTGCCCGCCTCGCCTCGAGGCGAGCCTCGAGGCGTAAGCCTCAAACGCCTTTTTAAACATTGAATACAAGCCCAAATAATCTTCGCTAAAAAAAATAATAATAAAAAAGAATCTTCGCTGATAAAATAGTATCTCCAACAATAGCATATTAGCATGTAAGGAATCACAGCATCTTCAAGGATTATATGGAATTGTTAAAAAGCATTACTGACATTGTGCAACATCAACACAAAGTAATCGAACAAAGTTTATAATACAATATATTGAAAGCCTTTGTTAACTATTCCGAATTGCCAGCTTACTAGTGGTCACCATAGATCAACAAGACAATTGTGACAAGCCTATCAACGACATTTAGCCACGAGCTTAAACAAAGAAATTTTTTCAACAATCAAGAGTCTGGGCTCCTAAAATTCATCCACAATGAGACAAACTGAACGAGAAAACAAACAAGATCGTAAATGGGTAAAGAATGAAAGCACTCTTGACCATATATTTTCGCAGATAGTTTTTCAAGTTTGTGGTTAGGAGCATTACAAAAAATCATAGAGCACAAGAAGATCTTCGTAAAATGCAGCTAATTATGCTATTACTAACTCACCGACATTAAGATAAGAAAGGAACCATTTCCCTTTAATCTTACTCATTAATTCGCTACTTTATTTTCTGAGTGAGAACTTTAATTGGCTTGATATAGATGTGAATATAAATGCAACTATGGTCTTCTAACACGTCATGGAGGATTAATTATGTCCTGCTATAACATATCTTCTTCCTCAACTAGATTAGAGTTCAACTTTATCCAAATATATCCAACTTTATCCTATTCGAATGCCCTCAAAACTGCTGTCAAGGACAGCCACTTGCGTGTAGGCCCTTCTATACATGCAGAAGCGTTGATCTGTTCATGTAATTTATATAAAACGGAGGCTCCTAAGAGGGGCTCTCCACATGTCACTACCGTTAATATATGTACACTGGGAGCCTGAGACTGAATGGGAGCCCTCTGATCATCACCCCTATCGTCTCTCTCTGCTGGTATGTAAATCTACTTTTCTCTGCATTGAAGTTATAATGGCCCATCTATTCAACCATGTGGCACTGTATCAATGAACATCTCATAATTCATAAAGTTCCAAACGTCCTGTACAGAACTTCATTTGATCCTTCTCTTCCCACCTCTATCTTGAATCCTTTCCCCTTCCAACCTCTCTCTGAGTCATTTCATCCCTCCCCCTCTCTCTCTCTTATTTCCTACAAAATGACCCATGTATGCACCTCCACCCCACCCTATTTTGACATTTCGGATTTTTTGTTTGGTTTTCAACGGAGGATACTCTGTTGTGAGATGTATCATTGGTTTTCTTCGTAGTTCATAATGCTACTATATTTTTTCAATAGTTTTACATGACTAAGTCTTCTTCATCCTGTTTGTATTTTCCTTTTGTTTTCTTCATACCTTCTGTATGTTTTTTTGGATGCTTTTAATTTTTTGTTTATATTTATTTCTGATTCCCCATTTAATCTCTCTCCGTTTTCTATTTAGATACCTTGTTGTTTCAAAAACATCAAGTCACAGCGAAACCTATGGACAGATCTACTAGGATTTGGTACTTTTAGGGTGTGTTTGATTAACATGCCAATTTTTTCTTCGACTCATGTTTTCCTCTTGTAATGCCTTGATTGCAAATACTTTGTATAAGAACAACACTCATTCGCGTAACAAGTGCTCCATCTCAAACCTTATTTTTATTGGAAAATATTTCTTATCCACCTACCAAAGAATTAATTCCCATGAAAAATAGAAAAAATAAGACCAAAAACTCATATCTTTTTCCGCTCATTTTCCAACTTTTCATCCAAATGAACTATTTTCCATGTTTGCAATAAAACAATCCCTTAATTTTTTCTTTATATTTATGATTCACCGAAGAGATTGTTTGTGAGAGATGGTTTCACCAAAATTGGCATGTAACGAGCAAACGAGACTAAGAGAGCGAGAGTGAGAGAGATAGGGTACTCAATTGTGAAGGTTGGCTTGAATTTTACGCGGGTACTATTCATATGCGGTTTATTATTCATACGTGGGGTACTGTTCACTTTTTCTCCTTATTTAAGGAGGGTTTCAGCATGGTTCAAAACACACCGGCGCAACACAGAGCTAGAGAGAGTCTTCTTCCAAAGGTGAGGGCTTTGGGGTGAGTGGTGAGGAATTTTCCCTCACACCCATGGGTATTGCTCAAAGGTGGAAGAAGGGTATGAGTGTGAGTATGCCTGCTTCATGCATGGTAGGTGTGCTTAAGATGTAATGTATGGGGGATTTCTTACCGGTTTACATGGGAGCGATAAAACACCGGATTGGGTACATGGGAAACATTTAAGGGTAAGAGATTGAGAGGGTTATTGGCTTAGAATTTGGATTCACTTGGGTGGCGAGTTGGTGTACAATGGCTATCCGGAATTTGGGTAGGAGAGTAGAGGGTATGTGATTTATCCTTGTATATTTTCTATTGTACTATTAATTTCTTCAAATATAGTGGAATCGGGCCTCTTCGTGGATGTAGCTAAGTTGGTGAACCACGTATATCTTGATGTTGTCTCTCTTGTTTACATCTTTATTGTGCTTGCCATTATTACCATTTTATATTGATTATATCCGGGGACATGGTTGATTGGAGGGTGCCCTAACAAATTAGGCATCTAGCACAACATTAATATCATTTTAGGTGATGAAAGCGTATGTGAGAAGTATCCACTATTAGGCCTGTAAACGGGTCGGGTCCGGGTCCAGGTCCAGGTCTATCTATATCCATATCCGATCTGGGCATTTTTTTAGCGGATCGAGTCTTACCCGATTACCCGTCGGGTCTAAAAAAATATGTCCAGACCCGAACCCGTTAAGGAACTGAGAACCCGACCCGAATAGCTGAAACTAAAAAATGGACCAAAAAATCTAATTTAAACAAAAAAATATGTATATAGATTTATATATAATGCTTATATATACAACACACACATAAAAACAAAAATACATATATAAAAATCAATATAAACCATATATATATATATCTATATAATAAAGGAGGAGGTTTTTTTTTGTCTAGACCAATTAATGGCTGAGATTAAATCTAAGGAATTTGGTCTTTATCAACTCACGGTTCAGATTTAATGTTGAGTTTAAAACTTTTGCCTCGAGACAACAACTTTCAACAAGCGTGCCTCTCTTTTCCTCGAGACAACAAATCTCTGTCAGATTCAAGAGTCACTTTAATTTAAACTTCTCTCACTCCTCACGCAAGTACTCATTCAACAACCACTTTATTTCTGGTAAAAACCTCACGCTTTCTTAGGAACCACCGTAAGTTTATCCCTTTTCTTATCTAACAACTGTCTTTCATTTTCGCAGGCGACTTGATCGACGACCGTAGTTGGGAGGTTTCATTTTTTCTTCACCCCTGATATTTCTTTCTTTATTGTCTCAACCACATCCCTCGCACTCAACCCCCTAAACCTCCTGAACAGTGCTTGAAAAGCCATCCTCCTCAACTATCTCCATCAAAAGCCCTATTTATCTGCCACTTCGACCGACGCGACGATGAAGGGTTCTCTCCAACTCTCTCAAATCGATCAGTTTGGTGGTCACACATGGCCAAGCTGTACACCGTAAGTGGGACATGGTTGATCGAACCGGTACCGGAGCTGGAGCCGGCACCGGAGCCAATACTCACATCTTCCATTTTTTTTCTCTTTTTGTTCATCATTTGCACCAAAGATCATTGGTCTGGGTAAAATTTAATTTACTTAGTCATTCTTTATTTCAGTGGTTTTTTTTTGTTAAGATTTTTTTTTCCAAACTCTTTTTTTTGTTCAGATCTATTCAGATCCTCTAAGATAATATACAATCATGGCTTTTCAACTTAGCTTCGGATGGGGAAGCTGAAGAGAGGGTACAAGACCTCTCTCTCAAACCCTTCAGCGATGGAGAGAAGCAGAGATGGGGAAATTTAACTGTCGATGTCAACATTTATCAGCATATGATTATGGTGATGTATATATCTGTATATATTCTGTTTCTTTAAATTTGTATATATTAACATATGTTATGTTTGAGTTTCTGCGTTTTTTTACACAAAGAAACCCATTCCGTGGTATAGACACATTTGTATATAATTTGTTGGTTTTATAGATGAGAACTGTATACATTCCGTGGTATAATGTTCAAATGTTGTCTTCCTTTCTCAGTGACAATAATCTTTATTTTTTTGAGATTTTGGTGATTTCAGTATCCTCACTCTAATGTTATTTATCGAATTACATTCTATGAAATTGTTTTGTCAACTCTTTACCTCGCAGTTCTGCCTAAAGCCAATTATCTCACCTCATTCTTCTTGCTCTTTGCAAAAAAAAAACAGTACTATTTTCTACAGTATTTGGTACTGTTGGTGAAGATAGAACAGGTGTATATAACTTTAACGCCTCTGATTCTATGGATTTATATTGCATTTGATTTGATATCCTGGCTTTAACGCCTCTGAGTCTTCCATGAGATTTAATTTCTATATTGGGTTTACTTTCATCATTTCCATTTTACATGCTAATCCAGCTTACGTTTCAAACATCAGGTCATTAAGATAAAAAATTTGAATATTGGCATATTAAGTTTTTTTTTTTTTTTGTAAAATGTTAATTTGAGCTTATTATTTTCAAACTTTATCCATTGAGAGAACTTATTAGGTGATGCTGTATATTAAAGCTTGGAATAGGGATTTTGAATGCAAAATTTTGGATGCTTTGAACATGGGTGTGATAGCAGCCGGCAGGAATCTGGCATGAAATTTTAACCCCGACCTAAAATATGAATTTATCATACTTTGTTCATTGAAATAATTAATAAACACCACTAATTTATATTGCTAAATTTGGTATACTTGCATGATTTCCTTTTTACATGTTTATCCAGCTTAATTTTTCAAAGACCAAGTCAGTGAGACCAAACATTTCAATATTGGCATATTATTATTATTATCATAGTTTATCCACGTCATCTCCTGATAGTTTATCCACGTCAGATGTATGAAGCAAGGACTAAAAGTTGTTGGGCTCAAGAAAGTTCTTTAAATTGTTAAATCAATTAAAGAGCCACTTTCACACTTTGCTGTCTCTCAAGCCACTTTCCTAGAAAAGTGGCATAGGTGCTAGCAAATGGTCAAATCCGTTTATAATATCTTTTTGAGCGTGTGATGTGAGATGGGAAAACAAATGTATTACAGCAATGTTTGTTCTTTATTTAAATAAATATTGAACCCTTTTATTCAATTGAAATATTTGTTGAACCCTTTTAATTAATTTCTTGCAATATATATTTTTAAATATCACACAAGAACAAAATGGACCAATTTCTCCACTATCGATTCACAAATTTGACTCATTTTTTACGACTCATTGACGCGTCGCATTTGTATTGGTTCATTTTATGGGTTATGTCGGGGTCTCTAAAAAATAGACCAATACAGATGTGAGCACAAAATGAGTTGAATTTGTGTGGACTCCTTACTAAACGCATAGTCTTTGTTTTTGTTTGTGGGTACTACACCTCCGCGTTTCAAAATATTTAGCCTACCTACTACACAACATAACACTTGGCTCGACGTAAGTTGATTCTCTTGGTGAAAAGTAAAAAGTCAACCTTCATGCCATCGACACGGGAAATATTTGTCCTTTTTCTTTGGACAGTATATCTAGGGAGATTCTCAAGTTATGGACAAAAATTCAACTCAAATCCGGTGTCACATGGGTATTTTAAAAATATTTGTATTTTAACGCCCAATTTATTTTAAAACTCAAACCGAACGCTACTTTTATTTTGTCCACAATTGTGTTTAACCCCCAATTTATTTTTGATTTTGTGTCACCCCCTTGGAAATATATGTTATAAACAATTTTTTAGGAAACATTTAATAAAACGTTATTAAAATGTTTCATAAAAATTGTTTTTTTATTTATAAAATAAAATTAATAAGAAGGTTGTATAAATATTTTAATTTAAAAAAATGATAAAAAAAGTGATAAAAATTCTCTCAATAATCCCTTTTTTTAATTTAAAAAAATCATTTAGTAATAAATTAAATTAAAAAAGTTACAAAAACTATTTAAAAAAACAAACATACATAAAAAATGCTTCAAATAAAGTCAGAATTTAATTCGTAAAAAATATTTTTTTATTAATTAAAATATACTTTATAATAAAAAAATTATTTATAAAAGTCATTTTAAAAAGAAAATGTTTTATAAAAAATCAACTTTATAGTTATGTAAGAAGGTTGTATTTAAAAAAAAGTTCGATCGGGCACTTTAGATAATGCATGAAAGCTAACGGATATGTTACGTCGTTGGACATTTTGGGTGTTGAATATTTAAGTGATAAAATTGATGTTAAGTTTAAAAAATAGTCTCGATAAAAACAAATTAAATAAAATTTACATGTGTTGGTAATGATAGGTTGCTAATAATGCATGGGGATAAAATTATGAGCGGGATTGGTCCCCAGTGGTATAAGGCAGTCACTAGAACAGTCTGGGTGGATTGAGTTTGGTCCCCAGTTCGACTCTGGACGCAGTCAAAATAATGTTTGGTCAGCGGAAGCTACGAACCGCAAGCTGGGATTAGTCGAGGTGCACTTAACAGCTGGTCTGGACACAACGTGTCGATCGGGGATTAGTCGAGGTTCGCTTAAAACCGTGAACGGGGATTATCGCCGTGCCATCGGCACGGGTACACCCTAGTATATATATATATTGAGAGAGAGAGAGAGAGATTTCGGATTGGGTCCTTGACGGTTGGGGCTACCTATACCGATATTTGATTCATTTAATTAGCAGGTAATCGGGTAAATGGGTAATCGGGTTTCATAAAAGTGCTCAAACCTGGGTTTAACGGATCGGGTCAGGTTGGATCCGGGTCCAAACCCGACCCATTGACGGCCTAACTGAGGTCAACTGAGGTCAACGCATGACATCCCCTTTTTATTTGTGTTGGAATTTGGTGAACCCTTGGATTTGTAGTTTGCGTGTGGGAAAATGAGGAGCATCCGATTTTAAGTGTGTTGGAAAAATTGTGGCTGCTGGATTTTTAATATATGGCAACCGCTAAAGACCGATGCAGCATAACATATATAAAATTATGTCCACATAGGCCTAACAGTGAAGGAGATCTGGTACAATTTTTCAAAAACTGATTATTGCATTATCAAACACGCTAGGAGTGGGTCCTGGTTTTGATTTGATTATCATCACTAGTATTCATGGAAGGAAAGTAAAACAAACGACTCTCGTCCCTTTCTCTCCTCTTTTTCACCTTAATTGTTATCATTTATTTGTATACAATGAAAAGAAACATCACAATGATGTTAGATTAGCACACTATCTCAATATATATAACCAAGTTATGTCTCAATGCAGACGGAAACTATTTTGTACTCATATGACCCTATCATAATATATTCCTATCATAACTATGCAATGTAATGGTTGCTCATTATTTGTTTATGCTATGATGATGATTATTTCATGATTTCAACTAGAGAAAAGCTAGAGTCAAGAGGCCCCACCACGTCAATTGTCAAAACTTTGGGTTGTTTTAAGAATTTCTAATATGTAATTGTATTATTTTTTAGATATGAATGGTGACGTACTGAAAAAATGAAATTTCATAAAAATATTGTTTTTCTGCCATGTTTGGCTGACATAACATATACGAAAAAACCCATTAAAGTATGAATACGACAAGACAGGATTTTCTATTCTTTTACTTGATACAAACACGACCTATATAAAACACGACACAATATGGTCAATGTAATTTAACTGTCCTTTTGTGTGATTGATTTGAGACGGGACTCTAACATTCATTAGTTAATTTAATTTCTCCATATATATTAGTATAAGTGCAGAATCAATCTTTACATACAAATAAGAATTATTATTGAATATAATTTAGAACTATAAAAATAGAAAGAAAGAAAGAAAGAAAGAAAGAAAGAAAAAAGAGAATAAAGGAGTGCTTTTAACATTGGACTCGGTAGTGGAACATGTTTTAGCGTTCTTTATTACAACGAAGTTGAGTTTGTAGGTTCTTGTATTATAGTTTGTATTTTTCGTGTGATGGGTAACATATAGGATTGACTCGGCATTTCCAAATGTAAGTTTTAGCAGTATGTTTTTGTGTTTTTGCTCTTGTCTTGGTATTTCGAAACTTGACGAGAGTAAAAATATCAATGAGCAAAGTTTAATGTGCATGAGTTTGTTTTCTGTACCAAAATCTGTAGGGGAATAAGTAATGAAATTATATAACATATTAAAACCACCTGCGATTCGCGTGGGGCTGAAAATTATACGAAACAAAGTATAGTAGCACATTTATGGTAATAAACTCATTTTTAACCTATTGAAAGCAAACAATTGTGCCATGCCATAAAGGAGGAAAGTATCTTTTTATACTACAATCAAATGAAATGAATAAGATATCAATCATATGCAAGACATTATACAGATGAAAAACATTTCATTACAAAGGAAGAATTTACACTGATGCAAATTGAAAGATGTGAATTTGATCATTTCCCAAATCAATAATTCAGAAGCAATATAAGATTCTATGATGTGATAACATAAAGAAAAAATAAAGGGTGTACGTTTTATTTTTCAATTACCTGATCCCTGCAACTATTCCAGCTGGCATTATCTTAGAGGTTTGTGTATAACGCTGTCCCATAATCCATGTGAGTGCGGCAGCGCAAGCTGTTTGAAGTCATGTTAATCAGTAAAATAACCAGCTGTGTATATTCAAAAAATTAAGATTATAAAACAAAGTATCATTTTGTAACAATTCTAACATTAACCTAATGCAGCTTCGAAAGTGATTCTCTTATGAAATCCTACTTTTCAACTTCAAGATGGCTATGATTAAAACTGCAGCTACTAAACCCGTGAAGAATGGCTTGGGCAAAGGCCAAAGATTTAAAATATATACTTGGGGAGAATTACCCATCCCTTAATGACAGAATGACTTGATGGGAAACAATATGTTTGAAAAATTAAATAAGATGTTTAAACTATTCCCTAATCTTGGTGGAAGAGTTTTTCAAGCATGCAGGTTTGTAACAATTCTAACATTAACCTAATGCAGCTTCAAAAGTGATACTCATTTGAAATCCTACTTTTCAATTTCAGGATGGCTATGATTAAAACTGCAGTTACGAAACCCATGAAGAATGGCATGGGCAAAGGGCAAAGGTCAAAGAGTTAAAATATATACTTGGGGAGAATTACCCATCCCTCAATGACAGAATAACTTGTTTAAACTATTCCCTAATCTTGGTGGGAGAGGTTTTCAAGCATGGAGAAATTTGAAATTCGCACAGAATAGTTTGGGAGTTCGCTTATACCCATAAGATAATCTCCATTCACCAATATCCAAACCACATATAATAGAGTACAAAATTTTTGGCCCTATCCAAATGAGGGTTAACATGACCCTCCAATGTAATTGGTTAAAACATGAATGACTCATGGACCCCACAATTTTAAATGAGTTGTACATGTTTTAACCAATCACGTTAGAGGGTCATGTTAACTCTGGTTAATGCAGAAGGATAAAAAATGTGGTCAATATCTCGAAGAATAAAGAGATACCGTCCCAAAATGGGCACTGTTGAGTTGGGTGAATTTAATAATAGACACCTTTTGGCATTCTTCCTTGAGTGGGACCTGACGGTTTCCCAAACTTCTTTAAGAAGGGAGTAGTTGGAGAGGAAATATCCATGGCAATCCAGGATTTCTTTCGGAAGAAGAGGGTCAACAAATTTGAACTTCATATAATACCTTATTTAAGTCTTGAAAATATAACAAATTGGCAAACTAACTCTTAAAGGAGGCTTGATTAGCTGAAAAGCCAAAACTCAAGTTCCATAGCATTCTTCTACCTGGAAACAAAATCTTAATCTTTCCCTGTCCTTTTTTCCTCTAAAATTAAATTTTGTATGCATTCGTTAATAACCACTCGTGAAAACACATCAAGATGCTAGTGGATTTTCAATATGCCAAACGCTAGGAAGAACAGGCACTTCACTGGAGGTATAGTTCCCGTGTCGAACACGCATACGACATGCCTCGGACACCTGTGGTGTGTCGAGTTTGTTTGGCATTTTAAAGAAGGCGGTTTGTAGACACTTCGTGGACACGGTGAGGCTTAAAATTAATAAATTGTAAGAAATTCTTGTGACATCACGCAAAGTTTGAAATTTTCGGGGGTCCCTAAAAAATAAAAAGAGAAGTTAAAAGAAAGAATACAAGTAATTTGCTCTCTTTCAACTGAGACTTTTGACTTATGATTTAAATGTTATTACGAAATATTTAATCATTTAAATAAATTAGTTTTACCAGAGGTAGTCTTGGGCAATCCAAAAATAAAATGCGTAGAAAATGAATGAGACGTAGAAGCAAATCTTCAGATGGATTTGCGGGAATACTTGAAAAATAAAATTAGAAATAAATAAATTCGTGAAATGGTAGGAAGATAAATTGAGAGAGTTTTCAAGAAGGATAAATTGGATACGTCGAACGTGAAACAAAATGTTAAACAGTAGATGTATCCGTGTAAAAGAGTGATGTAATTAGTATGGATGGTAACAATCACTGTAGAGGTGGGCCTAATTGATGGAATATTTAAAAAAAAAACATGATATCTCGTAATTTAAAGAAGCTTTTTCTTGACGAAAACCGCATAGTTGTAGAATTAGGTATTATGTATATCTGTAATACCTGTCTGAAGAATGAAGGCGAGATAGGAGTTTTTCCTGTTATGGAAAGCCTTGAGACTGAGATAACCAGCTAGGATTAACAACAATCCACTCCCCAAACCTCCACCCAATGAAGCTATACTTCCTTTCTTAGCATAACCAATAATCCCTCCGCAAACCATAACCAATCCATATGGGATCGTAAAGCAAAAATCGTGCATTTTCACTAACTGGGTCTCTACCAAACTAATCCAGATTTCGATCAATTAAGTTTAATTGAATAGAGGGTTTGTTTGTGTGTTTGATGCGTGGTAGTGGTAGTTTTTAAGTGTCAAAAATTAAGTTGGTCAAATGTTTGTTTTTTAGTTCAAGTTACCAACTCCACCCCCTCCATTCTCCCTAAATTGCCCTCAATACTGCTCAAATTATACGTTTCGCTGAACCTTTCGTCTTGGCATAAAGTCGTTAGTTGTGTGGTTGGGTTTATGCTGGGTATATAAAATAATAGTTCAGTTTGGATGCGCGTGGACGCCATTCTCCATGACAATGCCATAACTTATGTAAAGGGCACCGCTACACTTGTTTGGATTTTATTCATTTTCATATCCGTCTAATAGGATGACGTAATAAAAAATTATACATTTTGTTTTTGCAGGATTTTTAGTTATCCTAACATCGTCAACTCAATAGTTTTTAACTACCTCGTCGATAAAAAATGCTAAAAAGTTATCGAAGAAATGAAGGTATAACATTGTCATATCATCACCGATGTTGGCATGGCAATTGTTACCATAATTAATATCACAAAAGTTTTTAAGGATTAAATATTAATTAATCATTTAAAATATAAATTTATCCATTTGGTAAAAAGGGAGAAATGCTAACTTGAATATAAAAGTATATTTGAAATAATAATGTGAAAATTTGAATTTACAATTGATAAATCATATCACGCATTACATAAATAAACATACCAAATGCTCTCTTCGTCCCCAATTAAGAGTCAATATTCTTGTTTTGTATAAATTAAGGATACACCCAATCAACGGACAAGATTAACTCTTGTTCATCATCGTGGAACTTGGCTCGTTGATTATATTAAAAAAAAGGAAAGTGGGCTCTTAATTTGGTATAGAGGGATTAATATGTTTATGAATGTGTGTTTATTATTGATGATATTGTTAGTATAGACACCCCATTCTAACATCCCTACACTTTTTCACTGGGTCCAAACAAAGTTCCTTAAATCTCGGACCCATAGTCCTCCTTCAAACCCTAGCCCGATAACAATTACGCTCTCACCGAGGTCCTATAAACTCTCAAACCTGAGAGTATCCCAATTCTTTTTTTTCTAAACACAAACAATTGTGTTGCTATATACAGACGAAATATTATGATAGTTTCAAAAAAGCAAAGCATTTTTAACACTAAATCTCCTTACTCTTTTGACATTTATCAGAATCTTCTCTTTATCTGCCTAAAAATTGAAGCCACCCTATATTTCACGAACAAATATTATGTATAACAATCATAAAGAGATTTAAGAAGTCCATAAATATCGGGATTCAAAGGTACTTTTTTTAGGAGAAAGGAACCAACTCTTTAGGATGTCGTCTTCATTTTTCAGTAGTCCGTTAAGGATTCCTATCCACCAAAACTAGCGTAATCGACTCTGGGCTTTTCAAAAGATTAAATGGAACCCAAGGGTATAATTGAAACTCAACGAATATATATCAAAGTCGGTGGAAAAAATCCTCGTTTTGGAGTCTAATTGGCAAACCCAATACCAAAGCCGAGCAAAATACGACCGACAATGAGCATCCACACCTTAACAGCAAGCCCATTAAACAAAGCCCAATACAAAACAATACACCCCCCAAAAGCATGGAAAGTTTTCTACCCAACTTTCTCGTTACAGTGGATGCCACTATAGACGATATAAGTGCCGCTAAGTACAAAGATGACGTAAACATAGTCAGCGTTTGGCTATCATATGTACAGTAGTGATTTGTTATCGTGTTAGCTTGTTGCTTCTTCTCGTTTAGGCTTTTGACAGTATCTTCAAATCTACCTGAAGCTCCGATTTAATAGAAAATGTGGTGAACTTTTGGAAGAATGAGTAAAGGCTTTTTGGAGAGCGTTTAAACCCTAGAAATGTTGATAGGTTTGTGGAGAGAGAAGATGTGTAGCTTTTGTTTTGTTTGTTTCTTTTATATGTGATCACCTTGGGAATAGATAGGGACATGGACATAAAAGAAGTGAGAGAAATCGTTAGGAGAGAAAAAAGGGTTCATCTATCTATTACTCTACAACGAAAGAGAATACTTAATTTTCAACTCCATCCATGCTTCCACCCGTCATTACTTTCTAGCACCTATCTTATTCTCTCGGCTATAGTAAATCGACTCTATGTCTTTTGTAGGAATTTTTACACCGCTCTATCTTCCAATCTTTTCCCCTTTCCTCTCCCAACTTTTCATACTCCGCCTTCTGCCTTGCGTCTCTTCATCGGAATTCAAAAGGTTGTACTCTATAATAACTTAAAGGCACATAACATTTAATTGATGTACTCTATAGTAAGCCTTAAAACTACACACCTTTTGCATCCTTCTATGTGATCTATCCCTCATTTTTTTTTGAGATCCCAATTCATGGTCATAGAGTTATAAGTCATCTTTCCAACGGTCTCGATAGCGTGTGAATCAGACTCGCGATTCTCATTTTATGGTCAAAGGACCATTTTTGCTCGCCTATAGGTAAGACACCTCACAAGCCTGCTAGTGGATTGAGGCTTACTTGGCCAGCAAGTCTGACCACGCTCACGACAGGTCCTTGGGGATAACCTTGTCTTTTTGTCCATTTAAGGTTTTCTTATTTAAAGAAACTCTAACCTCATTAGAGAAGGACCCAACCTCGATTTTAATGCAATAACTTTTCTCAAAATTAGCATACATTGCATTCTCTCCACATTTCCTTTCATCACCCTTGCCTCACCTTTAGCCAACACTCCACCACCTTTACATACAATCCAAAATCAAAATCAAGGAAAAACTCTAATTTGGGAAAATTAGTTAAATCCCAGTCTTTGCATCAATATATACTGTGTGGACTTTGATGCCACTTTTGGCTACGTAGTTGTCCCGAAGTCATTTTGGGATTCGAGTCCTTATTTATTTCACTTCTGTCTGCATTCATATATTAGCATTTTATTCATCTTAAGTGTGTTATAACTATGCAATCATTTTTCTTACCCTTATTACCTCTTTAGCAGTCCCACATATGCGCATCCACTATTCTACAGCGTGATTACGATTTCGGGACGCCGCTCATATTTTATCCACTTTTACATATTTTATTAGTATTCTACACATAATTAGTTAGTTTGTCTGCATAAAAGGATCCATTCCTTTCCATTCCATGATGTGTACGTGATAACGTTACTCCTCACGCATACAAATACCTGCTCGTTCATATATATTTTTAATTTGCACACATGACACATTTTACATATATACACATGTTCGTGCATTTGGAAGAACGAGATTTATAACCCATGAGAGATAAAAAAAAAGGTAGAGTGGGTGACTAACACTTTCCCACTCCATAACATAGTCTCTGAGCTTATATCTTACTTGGTTCCGTACACACTAGTTGTCTTTTAGGTTGCCTCTTCCAAGGTGGATACCCTTTTTCCTATTTTGAGTAAAATAAGTTGGGGACTATGATCTACACACATTCACACATTGCTCTTTAAAGCCCGTGACCTGCTCGAGACATCGGAGAAAGAGGGGCCGAGATGGCCACAGTGGTGACTCCGATGGAAACTTACTGTTTATGACTAGACTTTATTCATGTGAATTTTGTTTTCTCTCTCTTCCATCATTTTATACCTATGTATCTATTTTTCACTTGTATACTCATTTCTCTCATGCTCACATGTTATATATGACATGCTCTTTTTATTCCATCCATGTATACTTTATCTCCATCTCGTGTACATACTTATTTCTTCATCACATATATATCCCATTTTTTCCATCATATGCTCTATCTCACTTGTATATATTATATGTGTCATATAACTTATACATATATCCATGATTTACCTCACTTGTACATATCTTCATATTTCTCTCTCTCTCTCTCTCTCTCTCTCTCTCTCTCTCTCTCTATATATATATATATATATATATATATATATATGCTCACCTACATCATTATTTATACACCATCCATACATCACACCTAGTTCTAAGCCCTAAAAAATCTTTTTTTTCCAAATTTTTTATTTTTCTCTTGAAATTAACCTTCCAATAAACCCATCTTCAAAAAATTAGGTCAAAATACATTTTGTAGCTATTTTTAAAAAATTCACAAAAAATTGCTCAAAATACCTTATTTATAAGGGTTTGCTCGAGCAGTTTTTTGTGGATTTTTTAAAAATAGTTGCGAAATCTATTTTGACCTATTTTTTTTAATATGGGTTGATTAGAAGGTTAATTTCAAGAGAAAAATACAAAAACTGAAAAAAAGATTTCTTAGGACCTAAAACTAAGTGTGATGTATACATCATGATATAGGTGAGCCTTCCCCTATATATATATACTAGGGTGTACCCTTGCTGATGGCACGGTAATAAATTTGTTCTCGTAGTATTTTGTACCCGTTCCAATGGCACGCGATTGCATGATTATAAAAAAAAGATGTGTATGCCGGCTAGTGTACGCCATCGATGGGGCACGATTAAGTTTTTAATCCGATCTACTATTTTTTACACGCCAAATTTGAAATTACAATTGGCTTCTATTAATTAATTAAAAAATTTCACTAAGCAACAATGACATGAAATCTAAAAAATCTCAAAATCAACTAAGAAACACAAATTTACTTCATGTTTACTTCATCGCAAAAGAAATTTTACTAATTTATTTAAGATCTCCCACGAAGGACGTCTAGTTAAAATTGAATTCTATGACTCATTTATTTAAACAAAAATTGCATGAACTTGTCATGTTCATTTCATAATTTTGACTCGTATTTTATATATAGATCAACATAACATAACAAATTGGAAGTTAATTTTTTTAAATAATAAAACTTTGTGTTTTTTATATTTTTAGAATATTCAAAAAAATAATTTTCTAAATATTAGGATTTTTATATTCAAAACATTTTGTTTTTTATTTCCAAAATATTATGTATTTAAAAATAGATAATAGACTTTTAATAAAATATTATATTTTTTCAAACTAAAGTATACATGTATAGAAGGATATTTTAGTCATTTTGATGTTCAAAGTTAAAAGTGAAGTGGGGAAAAATGATTTGGATTGGGGATAGTGTTTCACAAATTTTATCATTCAATATGTAAGGAAGTAAGATTTAAAATGTGTTCAGAATATTCTCGAGTCCAACCCCTCTTTTTACTTACAATTGCTTTGCATTAAATACCAGACTACAGTGAGCTACATACATATCACTTTAATGACAAATGCAATGTGTCAGGAAAAAAAAAGTGTTATGAGTCGACAAAATTTCTAACTGCCACAGTAGTGTTGTGGCAAACTCAACCCTTGGGCCGCACAATATGTCCGGATATCATGTAAGGCATGAAATGGGATATTTCTATTCTTTTAGCAGGTGTCCGCTTGGACGCTGTCAGATTTCGTGGGCTCCACGTGTAGCACGCTGCCTCGAGCCAAGCGTATAAAATACAGCTACTCATAGTTGTTATTCTATTTTATACACACTACTACTCAAAAGCTTTTCAATTGTTGTGACATCAATCACATAAGAAATTGCTATTAGTTTTTAATTAAAATTTACTCTGAGACTTATGAGTCGAATACAAATTCTACTGCTAATTTTTTAATTAAAAAATTAATGAACAACATTATTGAATATCACAGAAAACCAACATAAAAATTTGGATATATTTAGAAGCAATCTAAATTCAGCAATACCAGTATTGTGATCATAATATCCATCACAGTAGAAAATAATGTAAAACACTCAGATGAGCATTTTTTTACAAACACATTACCTACAAATCATCTTTGGAAAACAAAAATCAAAACCTCTTGTATCAAGCCTCGTCGTGTTAATTTGAACTGCCATATCCCTGCCCCATTCTCTTTATCAGCCAACATTGGACTCTCCATTAAATTAGTTCCCAAGCACCCTCTTTCCATCGAATTAAAGACCCGGCCTAAATGTAAGGGAAACTGTAAGTATAATTTCAAGATAGTTTCAAAATTATAACCGGAACAATGGACTTTACATGGAATTATAACTGCAAGTATACTAACTTAAGCTCAACACGTTCGAAATTCATGTAAAACACCTTCATTCGTATATTCATGGAAAAACACCACGCACTTCACAGTGCACTCTGCAAAGCATATATCATGTGTTCATTAATTGCAAGTAGCCTTTTAACCGACAATGCAAATATCATGTTTACATTAAACGATGGGTTTGAAAACAACCCACAGAAATATGTAAATCATAATACCATGGTGACTGCAGCCATTGACCACCAGTGGGTAGTCCGGCAGCGAGTATTCACCTTTTTGTTAAAAGAAATGAAAAAAAACAAAGAACACAATGTTTTAATGACTGAAAGCAAGGAGAAGTCAAAACTTATATCTAAAACCATGGACATCAGAACTCTGAACTCAACCAAATCAGCAAAAATATAATCAGAAGAAAGTGTAGTAGAAATCATGACCTGCAAACCCTTAAACAAATATGGTTAATACCGTGAAAATCCTGAAGGAAACCTGTCAAGAAACAACACCCGGTTTTCGAAAAGGTTCAAAACACAAAGAAATTAACATAACCAAACCGTAAAGGAAAAATGGGGAAGACCCGCTTGGGAAAAATGGGTCATATCAGATCTCAAAATCCAATCCAGTGCTCATATCAAATCTCAAAATCCAGTGCTCAAATCATATCTTTTTCTGAAAAAAAAAAAACAAAGCAGATATCAGATCTTGAAAAAAAAACTAAAGTCCCTAAACTCAAAGGGTATAAACGGTGACAAATGGTGAAAAAAAATAACCCAGTTGAACCATATTTTCAAAACGTAGACTTGAACCGTAAAAGAACCCATCAAAACCTGAACCGTAAAAAAAGCCATGAACAACTACACGCATATATTTCTTGAGAGAGAGAGAGAGAGAAATGCATTAAGCGACATGAACAACCTGAACCGTCAAGCCATCGAAACCATCTCACCAGATCTGCAACGTCACTACCTGAACGGGCACCTAAAACCACGTACCTTAACACAATATATACTTGAACAAAGAAAAAAATGCTAAAGAAGATTCAAGTCTTTACAGTGTGAGAGAGGCTCTGGGCTTGAGAGTTGTTGCCGAAAGAGAGGGGCTCTGGGTTTGAGGAGTGGTGAGGGAGTGGGTGTAGACAGTACATAACATGTGAGTCCCAAAGTTTACACGGATCAATCCCTCTTAGATTCTAGGCCATTGGATTGAAACCCCTCTAATTTAATTTCAACCATCAATTGACAAAAGACCAAACAGATAGATACAAAAATTATTTATATAGGTTTTGTGTATAAACTTATATGATGTGGCAAAAGTCCCTCCTCCTTTATTATATATATATATATATATATATATATATATGCTTCACCTTACTTGAACATATCGCCATTTTTTATTTCAATCGAACAAGATTTCCTCATACGAAAGGAATTTGCATTTTACAGCCTTTTAGGATCCTATCACTCATAAAAGCAAAAAATGATTTTGGATTTGCCATGTCACTTTTAATGAACACCCTAGTGGCAGGCTTAACAATATAAGGGCACACATATATGGAGTTTGTTCAGTTAGTTGATTAGTTAATTATGGGAGATTAATAGTTAGTTAGATGAGTTAATTATTGTAAAAAATTTAGTTAAAAGTTTGTTAGAAGTGGATTAAGAATGTGCAATCTACAAATACCACTATATCAATTATTTTTATATTTTTTGGAATGAAAATAAAATTCTATAATCAATTTTTATTTCTCCCTTTCCATTTGTGTAAATCTCTGATATTTTCGCTTCCTCTCTCTCTCTCTTATGTTTTCTCATCTTTCACCCAATCTCTATTCTTAATATTTTGTGATAAATCTGATATTTTAGTTTATCAAAAAAAAGAAGAATATGGTGTCATTGTTTCCGCTTCATAAATTATGGGCATTATTATTATTATTATTATTAGTGGATAACACAAACAACATGCATTGTCCAGCAAGACGAAATGTTTATGGAAGTAAATTGGCTGACAAGGCACATATTTTTTTCCGTTGACGAGTTTCTTGAGACCATACTTATCAGGAAGAGGAATATTCAGCCATTGGTAGGAGTGTTGTCTACAAACAAAACAACTGACAGTTATCGAGTGAGCTTAGGATCTAAATTCTTAAATAGAAAGAAAAAAATCATTGACCTTACAATTATCCAAATATCTTTTTTGGGTGGGAAAATTACATACATTCTTCTTTGTTGTATTTTACACAAGAAGCACTATTTTTTTATCTCCCGCGTAATGTTTTTCCCCATTGTATTTTAATCCTTAAAAGCAAGAACTTTTAAAGGGCGAGGGAATGTCAAGAATAATAATATGGGGGAAAATGGATTCGGGGTTTGTTCGGTTAGCCGATTAGTTAGTAATTGTAATACTTACTTAGATGAGTTAGATGTTGTAACCACTTTTGTTGAACGTTTTATGCAATCTACAAATACCACTATATCAATTGTTTGGATATTTTTCTAATGAAAATAAAATTTTATAGTTACTTTCTATTTCTCTTTCCATTTGTGTTAAATCTCTAATATATTTTCTTCCTCTCAATATATTATGTTTTCTCATCTCTCACCCAATATATATTCTTAATCTTCTTTCTCGCAAACCAACTTTTGATAAATGGTTTGCGAGTATATTTTGAGTTCTCAAGGCATGACACCTAGCCAATAATGAAAGTTTGAAAGAATCTAAATAGCCCCTCTGCAAAAATACATTGAAGCAAATCCCTTCAATCAATTTAACATTCCATAAGATAAAATTATTCCCATTCCTTAACGCTTCAATAAGCTTTCTTCTTAGCCTTCGATCGATTGGATCACTTTGCTTGTTATTTCATCAGTTGATTAAAGCGTGAAACTCCTGTCAAGCCTTCAATCGACTGAAACGTTATTCTTGCCTCAGTTATTTGAACTATGGATTTAAGTGGTCATGTCCTACTTGAGGATATATATGTTGTTATCCTTTTAACATATAGGTGACAGAGTGAGATACCACGGTGGACACACTATTGATAACTAGAACGGAACTTTCGTATGAGATAAAATAGATGCTTTAGATCTTAGTCACAATGTATGTAATCCCACTTCATTAATACAAGGACACTCATTTTTAAGGATTTTTTTCGACATATTGACGTGTCATGTATACATTGGGTGGTGTTCGTAGTTCAAATGGTTTCCATTACAAACACCGATCAATGTATGCTTGACACATCTAAAAAAATTCAAATTAATTCTCTTTGTTCTGCCCGTTGAGTTTGGAGGGCACACTTGTCATTTTACTAATAAAAGTTCTTCCAAAGTAGGCATCGTTGACTCAAGAACCAAAACTTGGAACGCTAACTATGGAGCAAGGATTTAAGCGGTCATTTCTTACTTGAGGATAAAAATGTCGTCATCCTTTTAACACATAGGTAACGAATTGAGATACAATGGCGGACACAGTATTATTAACTAGAACGGAACTTTCGTATGAGATAAAATAGGTGCTTTAGATCTTAATCACAATGTATGTAATCCAACTTCATTAATATTAAGGACACCCATTTTTGAGATTTTTTTTGTCATATTGACGTGTCATGTATACATTGGGTGGTGTTCATAGTTCAAATGATGTCCACTACAAACACTGCTCAATGTATGCTTGACACATCCAAAAAAATAAAAAAAAAATCTCTTTGTTATGACCGTTAAGTCTGGAGGGCACGCTTGTAATTTACCCAATAAAAATTCTTCCAAAGTAGGCATCATATGCCCAAGAACTAAACTTTTCAGGTTAACTATGGAACAAGGATTTAAGAAGTCATTTCCCATTTGAGGATAAATATATTGTCATCCTTTTAATACATAGGTAGCAGATTGAGATACAACAGCGGGCACAATATGTGAATAATCGTGATGCGCCATGCGATATCGATTTGAATAAATGTACAAATTCCAACCACAAACTTATTTAATTAGAGTCAATTTTTGAATCAATTTAATTCAACCCTTAAACATGTAACTACATGTGTGTGTGTGTGTGTCAAACCAATAAACACAAATATGCTAACTCACAGATTTCAAGAAAAATCCCCTTAGGGAAAAACTTTTTATTTCACTATAATTTGTAAATCACAATTTAAACGGATTACAACGAAATCTGTAACAAGTTTACCTCAGCAAACCTACATAGACGCGCAGTCTAGAATCAGTAATGGATTCCACTCAGCGAACCCCATGAACTGCAGTCTAGTTTTCAGCAAATATCTACACGCAGCGAACCTCAATGACCTCATTCTTTTGGTGTAGAGACGCACTCCACAAAGCTTGAACAATAGCAAAGTATGTTATTGGGTTTCAAAACAATTCGCATTAACATTGGGATCTTGTGAATCGAAAATAAAAAGGTTTGAGAACCTAAAAGTGAGAAGACAAATATTTCTGCAGTAACAGTTTCATATATGATCAGAAAATCGCAGGTCTTCTTAAGAAAAGTGGAGTTGTTTAACATGCTTAAATATAAAATCTAAGGTGGCAGGTCGTTCAAATGAAAAGTAGTGTCGCTCTAATGATGAAATGCGTCGCTCAAACTTAAAACTTTGAAAAATAATTTTGACGAAAAACTTAAAAACTTCGCTCCAACACTTAGAATTTTTTTGATAAAAATATCTCAATATTTTAAGTGAAATGCTAAGGAATAAAAACACAACCATTACCAAATTCATCTCGCGAAGGCTTGATTGTTGAAGAAACTTGATATTCGGATCCATCTTGTTTTTATATGATCTTGAACATTCTTCGACGTTTTTAGCGGTATACGACATACTAATTGATAACGAATATTTATAAACTTATGTCCTTATAAATCTCCCCTTATGTTTATGCCGGTTCAAAATAAAAATATTTGAATTATCAAAACATAAAATGCCTATACGAATCTAATACCCTTATGAACCTAAACATGTAGGTCCCTAAATTTTTCTTCAAAGTCTTCAATATCAAATCTTCAAATCTTTGAATTTTTCTCATCAGGGTGTGCAATATATGATCTTCAATTGTTGTGCCTACACACATGAGACAAAACAAATACCGCATGACACATCGAGTTTGAAATGATATAAAAATACATTAATCATCATAATCAAATCTCCTCTATAATGTAAAAACTCTCATAATTCGTTCTTCCCCTTTTTATTTGACCAAAGTAGACATGGAAACGAATAAACAAATCAAGCATAGAGTTGTCACGATTAAAGAGATACTCAAGCATACTTCATAAACTATTTTTCATTTTTCATTTTTTCAAAAAAATAAAAATCACTCCATGAATTTACACTAAGACAACCAAATCATGAAAACAGAATGTATGGGTGTGAACATATTCAATAGGCAAATCAACACAATCAAACATAATATATATGCACGATGCATACGTGTACTCCTATCGAATGAATCTCAAAATCGTCCTTAGGTGTTAAAAAAATGTTAAATTTAAATGACATCAACTCAATCCACAACACATCAAAGTCAAGAATGATTCCCACACCAATAACGTCTAAAACTATGAATGCATTTTCATGACGTTGTCAGGACGTGAAAATCCGTTTTTCATTTATTTCCATCCAAACTCCCTCATAAATAATAATTACATATTTTTCTTTTGAGGTGGCCCCTTTTTGGCATATTTATCTTTTTATTGCCATTAAATTTTTTCGAGCTCTTTTAAACGGTGGCTTTCACGACGAGTTAATTTTTAACTCTCGCAGCCCTTTCCCGTGATTCACTCTTCATATTTTATTATAATTCACTACACCAAAACTGGCGATTGGTCACGGCCAAAATCCCTGACCAAAACTGTGGGTCGCGGACTTTGGCCGTGACCATTTCTGGCGTGACCATTTTCGTGGGTCGCGGCCCAAGTCCGTGACCAAAAATGGTCACGGCCAAGAGGAGTCACGACAGATGGTTGCGGACTTTGGCCGTGACCCATGCCGTGACGGGTCGCGACCCTTATCCGTGACCCACAACCGTGACAAATTGGTCGCGGCCAAAGTCCGCGACCCCCGTCCGTGACAAAAAAAATTAAAAAAAATTGGTCGCGGCCCTTATCCCTGACCCACAATCGTGACAAATTGGTCGCGACCCCCCGTCCGTGACAAAAAAAATTAAAAACGCGGCCCTTATCCGTGATCCACAACCGTGACAAATTGGTCGCGACCAAAGTCCGCGACCCACGTGCGTGACAAAAAAAAATGAAAAAAATTGGTCGCGAACTTTGGCCGCGACCATTTTTAAGCGCGACAAAAAAAAAAAAATAGTCATGGACAAAGTTCATGACCATATTTATCTATAGTTTAAAAAAAATGTATTTTTTTTGTCCAATCCTAAAATTGGGGGTCCTGTGAGTGCACCGTCGGTTGCTACGAGGTGTTACAAATATTTATTATAGGCAAAACAATAAAAAAAAATCACAAATTGCGAATTGAGAATGTTGTTAATAAACAAATATATATACAAACTTAAAAATATTACACGTCTTAATAATTCACAGACCAAAAAAAAATTGGGCAGAGTTTCCTCTATTTTCTTGACATTCCAAAACCTGTAAATGAAAAACCTGTTTATTATAAAGCCCGCACGGCTATAAAATTCAACAATCAAATTATAAAAGCCCGCACGGCCATAAAACTAAACAATAAAAGCCTGCACGGCTATAACAAATAAAAAACATTATCCTGAATGTCCATAACATATAAATAATCATCATGTTGTAAACCATTGCCTCCTTCATTTGATCCACGTGCAAAAATCCTACAAATGATAGGATACAAAAAATAAAAATATCAGTAACCAAGTATTTTTACAAAAAATTTAATCAAGCTGAAAAATTGCATATGAGTTAAAATTATCAGTAACCAAGTAGAAATATGAAAATTACCGTCGTTTTGAGAGGTGTTGGTGCCACCCACGGGAACCGTTCGGGGGTTGTTTCGAGTTTTCACCCTCTAACGTCATGTTTTTAAGCCTAAGTCTTAAAATATGCAAATTACCGTATTACTCTCAAACCGGGACTCCCGCGGCTACGGGGTCAGTTCCTACGAGTTATGTTGGTCCCGTGGGAGGTGTTGGTGCCACCCACGGGGCCGTTCGGGGGCTGTTTCGAGTTTTCACCCTTTAACGCCATGTTTTGCTTAAGTGTAGAAATACGCAAATTACGGTCGTATTCTCAAACCGGGAGACCCGCGGCTGCGCGGTCAGTTCCTACGAGTTACGTTGGTCCCGTGGGAGGTGTTGGTGCCACCCACGGGGACGTTCGGGGGCTGTTTCGAGTTTTCATCCTCTAACGTCATGTTTTTAAGCCTAAGTCTAGAAATAAGCAAATTACCGTCGTACTCTTATACTGGGAGACCCGCGGCTGCGAGGTCAGTTCCTACGAGTTACGTTGGTCCCGTGGGAGGTGTTGGTGCCACCCACGGGGCCGTTCGGGGGCTGTTTCGAGTTTTCACCCTTTAAGGTCATGTTTTTAAGCCTAAGTCTTGAAATATACAAATTACCTTATTACTCTCAAACCGGGATTCCCGCGGCTGCGAGGTAAGTTCCTACGAGTTACGTTGGTCCCGTGGGAGGTGTTGGTGCCACCCACGGGGCCGTTCGGGGGCTGTTTCGAGTTTTCACCCTCTAACGTCATGTTTTTAAGCCTAAGTCTAGAAATAAGCAAATTACCGTCGTACTCTCAAATCGGGAGTCCCGCGGCTGCGGGGTCAGTTCCTACGAGTTACGTTGGTCCCGTGGGAGGTGTTGGTGCCACCCACGGGGCCGTTCGGGGGCTATTTCGAGTTTTCACCCTTTCACGTCATGTTTTGCAGCCTAAGTCTTGAAATATACAAATTATCGTATTACTCTCAAACCGGGATTCCCGCGGCTGCGGGGTCAGTTCCTACGAGTTATGTTGGTCTCGTGGGAGGTGTTGGTTCCACCCACGGGGACGTTCGGGGGCTGTTTCTAGTTTTCACCCTTTAACGCCATATTTTGCTTAAGTGTAGAAATACGCAAATTCCGGTCGTATTCTCAAACCGGGAGACCCGCGGCTGCGGGGTCAGTTCCTACGAGTTACGTTGGTCCCGTGGGAGGTGTTGGTGCCACCCACGTGGCCGTTCAGGGGCTATTTCGAGTTTTCACCCTTTATTGGAATGAACTCAAGGTTAAAACTCAAAGTATATTCGTTTAACGAAATTTAATAAACTATTCATATTGGGACACATAAGTATAATGAATACTCTTACAAAGGGTATTCCAACCCTTTGGGAAGTTTACGGATGGTAAACAATTAGTAATTTTATCTTATTCATTGGTTTCTCGGCCTCGAAAAAGTTATGGAAGTGAGCCATAAATCTGACTAGTATACGCAAAACGTTCGATATTAGTTGTGAGGGCACAAGATTAAGGAATGAACAGAAGCCCTAGATGGGTTTGGTTAGTGAAATTCCAATTCCATACTATAAACTATGTTCATGGAAACACATTTCCCCATCCCGGGCATTTGGGGCCCGATTTGTCTCATTGGCCGGACGAATTAAAAAGGCATTAGGGTGGGAAAAATGCTTACCCCATTTAGTATGTGTTTGTTTGTACATGATTCACAAACTCTTAGGGGTAAATGGATTATTCTTGGAACCAACATATCTAACACAGGAGGTCTTAGCAATATGAGAGGTGTTTTAGCCTCTGATAGGTTATTCAGTTTTGATAATAGAAAATGAAGATGCCCCATGTGTGGAACCTCTTTGTTTGATGTGCTCAAGGCCAAAAATATCCATGGTCTCCACCTTATTTTCCAAATTTTATTAACATTGACATATCTTTTGGTGATCCAGATTAAGGTTATGACTAAAAGGTTAAAGGTAAGCAATATGTTTGTGCAAAGGGCAATGTGTTTGTGCAAAGGGCACTTAGAAGATATAACCTCAAATATAAAAGGGTTTTCATTAAGGAATTAAGATACAAACATGTTAAATCTAGTACAGTCAAATATGAAATTCAGTTGCATATATACTTATGTTGCATATATATGCAGTTGCATATATATGCACTGCATATATATGCAGCAGTTGCATATATATGCACTGCATATATATGCACGAACGGCTGCCGCGCCTGATTCGACTCACCATTATTATATTAGGCCTTATTTGTCTGCGCATTACCCTACTTCCTTAATCCAAATAGCCATAGGAGAAGCTGAGCTAGCTAACCTAAGTCCGTAGCTAAAGTTCTCAAACAAGAGTTCCATTCCCCTTACTCGTATTGCAGGCAAATCTCGTTACTAGTAGTTCTGGTTAGCCCACTTGCCCGAGCACACTCTCAACTTGTAGATGCACTAATCCCGCCTTCCCCCCACTGCATATATATGCACTGCATATATATGCACTTCATATATATGCAGTTGCATATATATGCAGTAGTTGCATATATATGCACTGCATATATATGCAGCACTGCCTCGCCCCGCCCCCTGCCCCGTTACTACGCCCCCTGCATATATATTAGTTTCATATTAATAATTATATATGCAGATATGTTATTTCTCTTTCAGGTGACTCATTAATGAGTATGATTTCTGGCGATTTCGACCTGGTCACGGCCAAGAGTCGTGACCCATTAATGACTTCGACAATGGTGTTTCCAAACTGGTCACGACCAACAGCCATGACCCATGCGCGCGACCCAGCACTTTGCTGCAGAACAATGGGGATTTCTATATGGTCACGGCTATGGGCCGTGACCCATAATGCGTGACCCTTTTCCAACAGCCTTGGTGTTTGAATGACGTAGCCGTGACCCAGTCCCACAAATGGTCACGGCCCATAGCCGTGACCCTTAATGTGTGTGTTTTCTACTTCGTCGCGCCCTTAGTCACGACCCAAGTCCGTGACCCATCCGCGACCTGTTTAGAGGGATTTTTGGCGCCAAACTGGTCACGACCGGGTCACGAATTTGGACCGTGACCGACTCGCGACCAGTTTGGAGGGAATTTTGGCGCCAAACTGGTCACGCCCTGGTCAGGGACTGGGGCCGTGACCCTCTATGGTCAAAGATTTAGTCCGTGACCATTTCCAGAGCATGGATAATTTAATGTGGTAATAAAATTGGTCACGCCAAAAATTGAGTGGGTCACGGCCCAAGTCCGGGACCCTCTGGTCGCGGACTTGGGACGTGACCCACTGGGCGTGACCATTCGCAGGATTTGGTGTAGTGATTAAACGGTTCGCATGCACTACTTTCATTGTCAAGTTTTATCGCATATAGTTCATTTTTAAGACATATTTGAGATGACAACACTCCAACCAATGTGTGATAAACAAGTACAACAATCAAACACATCCGTGCAGGTATGCACTAAAGGAACTTATTAGTCAAACATGTAGGTAGTATCAGTAAATTACATCTTAATGACTTCAAACATTATAAAGCACAAAAATGAAATGATGACACATATCAAAACACTATCAAATCATCACGTGGATATGGAATGAAATTGTGACTTGGTCATCCTAAATGTCCATCCATATATGGTGGAAAAACAAACTACAAAACTCTTTTTGTCTTTTTAAAAAAATTTATCAAAATAAAATCTTTTTGTATTTTTCAAAAACAAAAAATACATACTAGCAATAGGCAAAAAATATCATCATGTAAATCAACCTATGCTAGCAAACAAGTCTAAACCTCAATCGGTAGGTGCGGTGGAGTTTTTCAAAGGTGGTGACATCCTATGAAAAACTTCCATCAAATCATGTGAAGTCTTGACTACAAATTTTACCTGCCCCCTAATATGTGCAAACTCCCTCGTGTAATCATCCGGAGCATCAGGTGTGGGTGCGTGTGTATGAACACGTGTAGTAGAAAAGCGTAACACATGATCCAACTTAAAACAAAACTCCTTAAGGTGTCCTCTCTTCTTGAAATATGTGCAGACATCAACACGCCTAGGTACACCTCTCACAAAACGTCTCCTACATGCTCTCCTATCTGGTACGTGACGCCCAAGTGGGTTGGGTTGAGAGTCATGTGAATCAAACACTAAAGTGGAAACTGGCTCGCGTGTAATATGTGAAGTGGACGCACCGTCATGACTTATTCCTAAACTCTCACCTCTACCCAAAATGGGATTTAGAACCATCTTTACTTCCTACTTAGATGTATTCTCTAAAGTAACTTTAACCTCCAAGGGTGATTAAGATCTCTCTCTAATTGTGACACGCGGGTTATAAGTTCACTCTTTTTCCGGCCTAAAGCTATCAACTGTTCACTCAAATAAATATTCACCTTCTTGAGTTGACTCGCTTTTGCCTCAAATTATCTCAAACTTTCTAACTCTGTCTCCAAATCTCGTAACCTAAGACTTAACTCCTTATTCAATTTTTTAGTCTTTAAAGTCTTGGCGTATAAATCTCTAAATGTGATCTGCAGCTAACTATAACCCTCACTAGCGCACTCACTCTCAGACTCGCTAGAAACACTCAAATACTCCTCAGGGGTCTCACGTACACAAGTATCCTCATCGTCGTGGGACAAACTGGGTGTGTTCACGTGACTAGCTAAAAAGGCAAAAAACTTTCCTTGTGAAGACTCATCCCCGGAATCTTTCACATCATCCCCACTATCACTAAGGGTGACTGGCATAACAACTTTCTTACCCTCTCTCCTAAGTCTAGTGGGACACTCAAATGACTTATGCCCTTTGCCCTCACACTCAAGACAAGTTACTTTTTCTAAATCTTCCTCGCCCCCTTTCTCTTTCTCACTGATTTCTTTGGCCTTATCTTTTTTTTTCTCAAAAAACCTTTTATTGGAAGAATTTTGTTTTGAAAACTTGAGAAACTTTTTTAAATTATTTGCAAGCTTGGACATATAAAATTATACTAGTCCTCAGACTTGGACTCACAAAAACTCACTTTCTTTTTCTTTTTAGACTGGGCATTAAGTGCTATCCCTTTATCCTTAGGCTTGACAGTGTCAGCAAATATGTCAATCTCATATGTCTGGATGTGACAATCCGAATATAATTATGATTAAATATGCTTAAAGCATGCTTAGCTTATGTGATATGAGTAGTGTGTTATTAATATATATGACGTTAAATCATTATATTTAGTTTAACCCTAACTTCATAAAGCTTGAAATATCGAATTAGTTACAAATGTGAAATTTTAAAGTTTTCGGTACGAATGTTCCTGTTGGAGGCTAGTTTTGACCTTTATGACATAACAATGAATTTGAGGTGTAAACTAGATATTTGTAGATATATGAGTTAAGTTTATAGAAAAAGAAACGGTTCATCGAACCGATATCCGAGTGGGAAGATATTGTCTTTTTACGAACAGGGGGTAAAGTAGTCATTAAACCTTAAATTATATTTTATTTTATATAATGCCACATGTTTTATTTTGATTGGTTGGGAAGGGTCGTGGCTTTGTCCGACTTCAAACCCTTAGAATTACCTCCTTATTCATCTAAATTCGTCCATGAGAGATTTGAAGCTTAAAGAAAGAGAGTTTTGATGTTTAGGAAGAAAGTGTGAGGAGAAATTGAAGAAAAATTCATAGAAAAATTACGTAAAAGCCCCTAAGGTATTTCCATCCATAAATCTTGTTTATTTTTTTGTATTACTTATTTAAATGATTGAAATAATCATTTGTTTACTGAAATTCCATGTCTTGATGTGTACTTATGGATAGATGCAAGTTTAAGCAAACTTGAATGTGTAAACCCTTGAGATTGTTTTGTTTAGGAACCTTGTTTATTCAAACTTCCATATATTTTTCTATACTTACTGGAATTGACTGATTCCAATTGGATATTAACCTGGACTCATATATGTATGACATATCCGAAAATTATGTGAAAATACCAATAAATGAGTATTTGGTGAGAGTTTTAAGTTTGTGTATGAAATCTGCCCTAAGGGTGAAAGTATTACCGCCATGTGTTCGATGTTTTGCTTGACATAGCAAATGAACTCTAAAAATTATGAAATTTTAATCTTGTATTGTTCAATATGTTTAATGATTTTGGGATAAATATCATATAAATTTATGATGTAGAAAAATTATGGAAATTCCTGGAAGTTGAATGAACGATAAAAAAGCCTATAGGGCAGATTTGCTATGTGGTAAAGAAATGGGCATATCTTACTCTAGGAGACTTGAAATGATGTACCGTCTTTTGTATTGGAATACTAATAAGACAAGGATTGAATTACCAAGAATAAATAAATTTATATTTGGCCTATGATTTGGATATGTTAAATATATTAACATGGATTTGGATGGAACTTCACTTGTGATAAATGATCTGAATGGAATCATGTGATGCTCATGGATTGAATTATGTTTAAATCATTCTTTGAATTATTTATATTCTTATGATGATAATAATATTGTAAGAATGATAGGAAGAGAAGAAGAGCTGATTGAACAAATACCGGATAAAGGCAAGGGAAAAGCCAGTTAAACTGTCGAGGTGAGTGTACATATGATTGTTCCATATATACATATATATGAATATAGCTCTAAGAGCAGGATTTGTTTGAATACTTTGATATTCAGGATTTGTTTGGATATTCAAATATCCAGGATTTGTTTGGATCTTATGATCCAGGTTGGAATTGGACAAAGATCCAATGATTTGATTTTTCTGATGATAAGGATTTGTTGGAACTAACGTTCCAGGATTTGTTATTGCCAATGGGCAGAATTATTTGGATCTTATGATCCAGGATTTATTATTGCCAATGGGCAGAATTATTTGGATCTTATGATCCAGGCTTTGTTATTGCCAATGGGCAGGATTGTTCGGATTTTATATCCACAGATTCGATATAGAATTGTTATTCCATTGCAGGGAAAAGTACCTCACTCAGCTTAATGCTTACGGTTTATATTTTAACAATTTCAGGTTTGTATGCTGCCAGCTAGAATACCATATGACCGGTAACTTTGAGAGTTGCACCGTTGGAAAGAGCTGGGGTTTAAATATGGGGATTTTATCATTGTTACACTGAAGATTTTAATATACTCACACATTGTATATATTGCGTTAGTATGGATTGAGTTGATGATTCTGAAATTTTATCATAGTTAATCATAGTATTGTATGTCCGGTTAATTATGACTCTGATATTGATTTCATTATGGTATAATAATGATATTATGTTCACTATACACAGTGTGTAGAAAAACATTGATAAATGAAGTATATTTTTCAATGGGCTCAAGATTATGATCCAATTATTCCAATAACAAATGATTAGTATGGATATTGGGTTTGGGGTGTGACACTGGAGGTCCCTTACCAACTTTTCTAATTTTAAATTGCCCAAATTACCTAAGGTATTTAAAACGGTCACCTTAGGGATAAAACGTTTTTGCAATGATCTTAGAATCTTTTTATCCACTCATGCATAGGGTATAGGCTCACTAAGATTAAAAGTAGTGTTGACAATGTCAGACAAACGTGTAAAAAAATCATCAAAACACTCAGTCTCAAGCATAGTAATTATTTTAAATTGAGTAGTTAAAATTTGAACCGCATTAGTGCCTTCGTGGGTGAGTTGTAAAACATCCCACGCTTCTTTAGATGTGATGCACGTCATAATACATCGAAACTCATCGGGGGTGATGTGTCCGAAAATTGCACTAAGCCCACGTGAATTAAAAGTGTTGCACCTAAACTCATCCTCAATCCAGTCTGACATAAGTTTTAAATTCGTGATATTATTTGCGGTGACAGTGGGAGGATACCAACCTCTTTCACAAATGACCCAAACTCTTTCATCGATTGCTTTTAAATGGGATTTCATTCGGGCTTTCCAGTAAGCATAATTAGACTCGTCAAAAATTGACAACCGATTATATAAGTTTTCACTTGAAACATTGCGACAATTTTTTTTAAAAATGATTTTTCAAAAAATCAATATCACATAATTTTTTGCGGAAAATATGAATACACAATAAATTAGTGTAACCTGCTCTGATACCAATTTGTGAATAATCGTGATGCGCTGTACGATATCGATTTGAATAAATGCGCAAATTCCAACCACAAACTTATTTAATTAGAGTTATTTTTTTAATCAATTTAATTCAACCCTTAAACATGAAACTACATGTCTGTGTGTCAAACCAACACTACACCAAATTTGCACTATTGTCACGGTCATTCACCTTGACAAGTTGGACTTGTCAAGGTCAATGACCGTGACAATTCGGGGGGAGACAATTTTTTTTTGTCACGGACGTGTCACGCTCATTGATCTTCACAAGTTCGTTAAAATTGTCACGGTCGTGTCAAGGTCATGGACTTTGACAAGTTTAGTCACGGTTAATAACCGTGACAAACCCGTGATAATATTTAAAAAAATTGTCACAGTCAATGACTGTGACAAGTCTGGGCAGAATTTAAAAAAATTCTGCTGGGCAGTATGGCCACTGCCACTGCCCAGCAGTATATCCATCCTGCATTCACTAGCCAGGGGGAATCACCAAGCGCGCGAACTTCCCTTATGATATCATTTAGAGAGGTGTGTATCAGTAAATTAACATTTACCATATTTATGATTAAGTAAATTATCATTTCCATTTCATTTTCTTTCCATATATATGTTTCATTTTATCTGAAACCATAATCATTTACATTATTGTAAATACCTCATATTATACTCGGAGCCATACTTAATTCATCTTACTTTTGTAACCTCGATGAATAAATAAACTTTCAATTTATTCTCCAAAGATTCGTTTATGGTGTTATTGTAAACCATCAAGACTAACATAGCTCCATTGAGCTTCTAAAGTCTCTCAAATATAACACTACAACCCCTAGTTTCATAATAGTTAACTGAAGAAAAGAATGCCCTAACATCAATTGGCATATCCCCGGAAAAGTCCCCACATAACGCATTTCTACTCTACAAAGGTTACCCCTCTCATCTAGGACTCTAAAACTCTAATTTTACTTCATTCAAGAAGGTTCCTAGTCCCTATTGAGGAGAATATATCTTGGAAACAAAATAAAGTTTAAGGATGAAAAACAGGGGATCGGTCGACCGGTCCTGAGACCGCAGTCGACCTCGTCTCCAAATTTTGCCTAAAAAGAAAAACAGAAAGCTCAGATGGGAGGGTCCGGTCGGCCGGTCAGGGGATCGCGGTCGATCGCGCACAATATTTATGCCTTTGTGAGAAAGAAGTAAGCCCTCCCGCGAAGGCCCGATCGACCGGTCCTGGGACCGCAGTCGACCGGTCATAGCAGACCTAGGGCTCTTTCATCTTCTAAAACTAAACCCAAGTGAAGATTTAAATTTTCCCAAATCTCCAACATCTTCCATTTGAACTCAACCAACAACCTTTATCTACCCAAAGATTATCCTACATGATTTATAAACCTTATAATTCAAATTTTTTTATCATCAAAACCAAGATTAGGGTTTAAATCCCATAAATTCCATTTTTGATCCATAAATGCAAATACACAACTATCACACAAATTATTCATCTTAAATCACATAGTAGCAAGTAGAAAACTTACCTTGAAGTTGAAATCTCTGGTTTCTTTGTGTAGAAGCAACAATCCATCTTCAATCTTCATTTTCTCTCTTCTTTCTCCACTTTTCTCTTCTTCTCTTGTTCTCTCCTTTTCTCTCTATGTTTAAGACATAAAATAGGGAAATTAGGGAATTTAGAAGACTAAAATCGGGGCTTAACACAAGTCCCGCAACTTAAGTGGTTAATACCACATTAAAATGACTCCCAAATACGCATTTAAGTTAAAACCAGGTAAAAGTGCCCGAAATACAAAAATACCATATGGCACTTATTTTGACTGTCTCGCACCTTCCAGGACTAACTACGCCCTCGAAAATGGCATCCGGATATTTTATTAATTATGTCCAGTTCCGGTCTCATTTAAACCACAGTGTCATTTAAATTATATGACCCCGTGAAATATATAATCAAATAATATTTACTTTCACATGCAGTAAATATGTAACAATCTAGCAAATATTAACTTTCATTTCAAAAATTAATATTTTCTCCAGTTCCAACATTTTATATAACTACCTCATACGGTAAGTTAATATAAAAATTAGCCTCCTAAAAGCGAGGGTTGTTACATACTCCCCCCCTTGTGAGGGAATTTTGACCTCAAAATTCGGGCATACCCTATACGCATACAGGGTATACTAACTTAAACTATCATTCTTTTGCCCTTAACAACCCTCATTATTACGTCGTTCCAAGAATGGATTCAGACTATGGTCGTCACTTTCGATCTCAGTCTACAATCTTTGTGCTCTGGCATAGCACAAAGCGTTCCTCACAAACTATTAGTTCCAACTTCCTACAGCGGAAGATGATAACCACGCGACTCGGCGTAAATTGCCTTACATCTTGAATCGCGTTACATCCCACCTCAGGGGTATTCACACCAACGCTAAATTGCTAAATTCCAACACTACTCAACTCCTCTTCGCATAGGCGTAGTCCCTTCAAAGCACATGACTCAAAAGTCGAATCCTTAAAGAAATGTTTCGAAACTATTCCGAGTCCTAGGAGCATAAGATCCGCTGGTTCCAATTTCCTTCATGGAAACTTTACTAGACCTTCGATATGAATATCTAGTCTTGATCCACCACGAGTGATGGTCACTCCATACGGTTCTACCCTCCCTCCAAATAGAGCGGGGCGTACTCCTCTACATATAGTCCACCCATAAAGGCCGAAAAAGTAACGTTTTGGTCGAACGATCAACAACTTTCTCAAATAGGATCACGACCAGTTCGGTGCCGGCAATTCAATGAAGACATCTATGAACACTCCCTTCTTCATTCCACCACTAGTCTCTTCACACTAGTAGGTGAAGTGGTCAATCACGGACATAAATAATCTTGCTACATAGTCTTCCTAGTTATGCCCATTCTACTTGGCTTTCCATGCCTTCCTTAATATCTCCGATGTGTTTCCTAATCGACGCATCTACTACCCAATTTACATTCCCTTAGCGAAGGGAAGTTTACCATTGATATTCCTTTATGAACTTCATGCACCAACTTAATTCCTCCCACTACACCTTGCAAGAACTTGTTGCTCGCGAGAAACACCAAATTTCCTACCCAGGAAGTAGTGCCTCATTTCTTTAAGGCGATCTCTACCACAATGAATTTCAATCCAAGCGTGGAATAATACTTCACACAAAATCTTGAGCTTTTGAGACGCATAAACAATGGGTCCATACTCCCGTATTAATACTCCCCAAAAGTCAAGTTATCGACCTAACACTCTATATAAGAAAGGCCTCATCTCCTTCGACCTAACCTTTCAAACCTCTCGGGATTTCCATACTCTCGTTCCTAGGGACCTAATTCTTCGTAGAGTTAACCCACAACCTATACGTGGTCAACTCCCTACCACCTTCCTAAATCAGCGTCACATGCCCTAAAGGTCTTACGTCCTAATAATTCTAAGATCGATATCTCTCTATATATATATCATATCTAAGTCGTATACGTATGATATTAAGTATATCCCTAGTGCCCAAGACCTTTCTCAACTTCTAACATTCGCTCGGTTTCATGCGTGGGACGTATCGCCGAAGCAAAATCTAAATAAGGAACCCTCCCGTTACACTAATACCTCGCATCATCGGTCATCAAGATATAACGATTTAAGACACATGATCGGGATCGGTAAAATTCTAATTTACAAGCTTACTAACAAGATTTTACTTCTATATTTTACCATTCAAATAATCAAAGATTTCAATTAATCGAACATTTACTTTCTGTAAAGTCTTACCAATATTTTTCCCAATATATACACAACTTTTTAAGTGGCCTTCTCATCAAGGCATAACCAGAAGTATAAATTTGACTTCATATCTCAGTCTCCCTCACATCGATCAGAGGAGAGAACTATATACAGTGTTTCCATCTCGCACTTTAGTATCCCTTTATCACTCAACTACGTGATTCTCGGCTAACCTTTCAACCCCACTTCTAACAACAAAAATAAAACAAAATAAAGAGAAAAAGAATTGTGTCTCTCCACTCACAACATCGTTAAATGTTCATGCGGCGGAGTGTCTCGCAAAGCGAAATACAAACAAGGAACCCCTCCGACGCATGCCTACTTAACTTGTTGGTTATGGAGATAAAGCGTAACAAGCACAAACAAGATAAATAAACAATCAAACACTCACGCAAGATAACTAAACAAATCACGAAAATCTCTTGCCTACCTCGATCCACCTCTATAAAGCCTCAATCTGTATCCAGGAGAGAAATTATAGAATAACTAGTTCCATTCTGAAACTAGAAGTGAGATAGCCTTGCAATTTATTTGCCTGCTATCATACTAACCAGGCCAAAATATCTTAACATAAAATAAGAGAAAGGAAAAGTAGCATCTCCCCACTCCCAACGTCGTTAAGGTTCACGCGTGGAGCGTCCCGCAAAAGCGGAATCCAAACAAGGAACCCATCCTATGCATTACTACTTAACTTTGTTGGTCGTGGAGATAAGGCACAACAACCACATACAATGCAAACAAGCAATCGAACACTCAAACAAGACAACACATAATTCAAGTAACACATATTACACATATACACTTAAGGTATTTTCACTCGCCTCTTAATGAGTGAAGAAAACATAAAACTTCCCTACCAAGGAAGTCATATAATTACCCTTTCTATAATAGTGTCGATACTATTACAAGCTCGATATACACACCCGAATCTAGAGTAAACACAATACTACTCTATCTTACCATGGGGGTATGCACCACCCACTACTAAGGTGGAATTCCCACCAATATTCTTGCTAAACACCCCGGGTTAAACACCAATGGTTCTCAGACACTGTACTCGAGTCTTATCTGAACCAATATTACTTCCATCAACTCCCCGACTAGGCACTTTATCTTTTCCCTTGAACCCCGATCAATAGAATTTAAAATAAGTGGTTCTACAATCCCCGTCATATCCATTGTTCCGACTCTGGCTGAAAAATAATTGCCCACGCAGTCCCCTTTTTCCTCCTCAACAAAAGATAATGCGCTACCGGCCTCAAACCGATCCTCATGCGAATATTTGAGAATTCACTTTCTCATCAGTCCAATTATCCCAGAGAAACTCGCTGTTGCAAGTGTCCATCGGGCTTCTCCATGGGCAAAATTTCCTGTACCCACAACTATTGCGACTACGTTCCCACCATTTCCACACTACTCCCATGGGTGCAGGATTTTCCTCCATCCTTAAAATCTGGGCACTTCTATACCCCTTCCTTAGGGCCAAAGCTCTTGGACCTCGTGCATCCACTAAATGAGGACGCATCCCCTCCATCTTATTTCAACATGTGGCCCTCGTCAGGGGATCCTCTCCACTTTAATTTAACGTTGCTTGGAGTCCCAAGCTTAGTACCACTCTCTACTCTTAGCGGTACTAGGAAAACTACATCCATTGTAATTAGTAGTCGCAGTAGCAAAATAAGAAAATGCCACAAAAAGGAGATGACCTCCAAAGCAGTCCTCATCCCCGACCACAATTTATAATTCTCAGTACTTCCATCTAATGACGCCTTCACAACAACCTTCCCCGGCGTCCTTCTTCAATCGACCTACGAATCTCACACGAATGCGCAAAAGATTCTATGGGTCCTACCTCATGGCAGATAAACGAAATCTCACAAGAGAAATCAACGATCTTAATCCTAAGGCTCTATATCAAATTAAAAGCAACGCTGAAAACATAAGGCGTCCACACAGATTCCTAAGGACTCTAGAACCTGATGCTCTGATACCATCTGTGACAACCCGCTCACCAAAATAAGGGGTGGCAAGCCCAATACTCCAATATAATAGGAATCATAGATGGAATCATTCTCAGCATCACCATAAAATATAGAGTATCCAGGATAACCACCCATTATTTCAGAAAACGGGTTGCCAAAAATTTTGTTTTTAAAGTTAAAGAAAATATTTAAACAACCCAATACTGAAAAGATAAGGTGGAGACCCCAAGAACATATATAGATAATAACAACAAGTATATAGTAAAAGGACCTAATATGCTGTCGGTCCGCAGACACCACAACAGTGTTAAACAAATTTCAACAATTATATAATACATTACATTAAACAATTACAAAGACTTGGGCCTCACGCCCGAATGAAAGACTTGATCTTAACTAGAGTGAAAAAAGAAAGCGGCTATACAATATAACCCGTAATACCCGTAAAGCATCACGGCTCGTCAAAATCCCCGGAATAGGAAAGTCAAAACAGGCGTCCTTGCGGCGAAGCACCTGAGCAATCCAAGATGCATGCACAACAAGAAATATGAACGGGTCTGGGCCCGATTTTATATGATCACCAGATGAATAAAAAGTATGACAGTTATGAATGATGAGTCATGATAAACAGGAATAAGAATCTACCTAAACAATTTTAATTAACCATGAATTTAAATTTAATTATGCAGAAGAATAAGAATGATTAGTATTAAATTAAAAGCTTACATCATATAATCTGATTCATCTCATAATTCCATTCCTTATTAGGAATATATAATTACCATTAAGCACTTTGTGGCTTTTATCTCAATTACCTTCCCTTCATGGCATTCCATTCCTTATCAGGAATATAATCATCATCAAATTCTCTTTGTGGCATTTCATTGTGCTCTTTATGGCACCACATCATGCTCTTTATGGCATATCTCATACATCAAGTCCCACTTGATTATGAATTGTTATATTCATATACATATAACGATTCTAAGACCGCCCTTTCGAGTTTCCCAACTGGGCGCGCCCCTAAATGACCATCATCTTCCAGGGCCTATCTATACAAGACAACCTGGGCACCTATAACTTAAGACGTCGGTAAGTGGCCATATGCCTGCGGGAGAGTCAATACCACACTCAGAATCTCCTCACTAGCGCAGAAAACATAACATAATCGCTCATATGGACTGTGGACTGTATCCACCCTGCATTCATTAGCCAGGGGGCATCACCAAGCGCGCGAACTTCCCTTATGATATCATTTAGAGAGGTGTGTATCAGTAAATTAACATTTACCATATTTATGATTAAGTAAATTATCATTTCCATTTCATTTTCTTTCCATATATATGTTTCATTTTATCCGAAACCATAATCATTTACATTATTGTAAATACCTCATATTATACTCGGAGCCATACTTAGCCCATCTTGCCGTTGTAACCTCGATGAATAAATAAACTTTCAATTTATTCTCCAAAGATTCGTTTGTGGTGTTATTGTAAACCATCAAGACTAACATAGCTCCATTGAGCTTATAAAGTCTCTCAAATATAACACTACAACCCCTAGTTTCATAATAATTAACTAGAAGAAAAGAATGCCATAACATCAATTGGCATATCCCCGAAAAAGTCCCCACATAACGCATTTCTACTCTAGAAAGGTTACCCCTCTCATCTAGGACTCTAAAACTCTAATTTTACTTCATTCCAAAAGGTTCCTAGTCCCTATTGAGTAGAATATATATAGGAAACAAAATAAAGTTTAAGGATGAAAAACAGGGGACCGATCGATCGGTCCTGAGACCGCAGTCGATCGCGTCTCCAAATTTCGCCTAGAAAGAAAAGCAGAAAGCTCAGATGGGAGGGGCCGGTCGAACGGTCAGGGGACCGCGATCGACCGTGCACAATATTTATGCCTTTGTGAGAAAGAAGTAAGCCCTTCCGCGAAGGCCCGGTCGACTGGTCCTGGGACCGCGGTCGACCGGTCATAGTAGACCTAGGGATCTTTCATCTTCTAAAACTAAACCCAAGTGAAGATTTAAATTTTCCCAAATCTCCAATCTCTTCCA
This sequence comes from Sambucus nigra, assembly GCA_949130495.1. Lineage (NCBI taxonomy): Eukaryota > Viridiplantae > Streptophyta > Magnoliopsida > Dipsacales > Adoxaceae > Sambucus > Sambucus nigra. Next base: position 455,425,566 of record OX422214.1, read on the forward strand.
TTTGAACTTAACCAACAACCTTTATCTACCCAAAGATTATCCTACATGATTTATAAACATTATAATTCAAATTTTTTTATCATCAAAACCAAGATTAGGGTTTAAATCCCATAAATTCCATTTTTGATCCATAAATGCAAATACACAACTATCACATAAATTATTCATCTTAAATCACATAGTAGCAAGTAGAAAACTTGCCTTGAAGTTGAAATCTCAGGTTTCTTTGTGTAGAAGCAACAATCCATCTTCAATCTTCATTTTCTCTCTTCTTTCTCCACTTTTCTCTTCTTCTCTCTTTCTCTCCTTTTCTCTCTATGTTTAAGACATAAAATAGGGAAATTAGGGGATTTAGAAGACTAAAATCGGGGCTTAACACAAGTCCCCCAACTTAAGTGGTTAATACCACATTAAATTGACTCCCAAATACGCATTTAAGTTAAAACCAGGTAAAAGTGCCCGAAATACAAAAATACCATATGGCACTTATTTTGGATGTCTCGCACCTTCCAGGACTAATTACGCCCTCGAAAATGGCATCCGGATATTTGATTAATTATGTCCAGTTCCGGTCTCATTTAAACCACAGTGTCATTTAAATTATATGACCCCGTGAAACGTACAATAAAATAATATTTACTTTCACATGCAGTAAATATGCAACAATCTAGCAAATATTAACTTTCATTTCAAAAATTAATATTTTCTCCAGTTCCAACATTTTATATAATTACCTCATACGGTAAATTAATATAAAAATTAGCCTCCTAAAAGCGAGGGTTGTTACAGGTCAGAGATCTAGAAACTCTCTTTGCAGTTATGAAGGATCAAGATAACCAGAAAGTGAATCTAGCTGTGTTTAAGCTCGAAGGAGAGGCGAAATATTGGTGGGAAGCCCGCAACCATTTGGTGCCCAGGATGGAAGGTACTGATGTTATTACTTGGGCTAAATTTATTAAAGCTTTATATGTTAAGTATTTCCCTAAGGTTTATAGGAGGGAGAAGCTGAGGGGAGTTTATAAATTTAACCCAAGGGAAAATGTCTGTGAGGGAGTATGATGCTAAATTTACTGCTTTGTCTAGATTTGCTGCTAAGTATGTGCAGGATGAAGAAGATAAATGTAATAAGTTTCAAGATGGATTGATTTGGCCTATTCAAAATAGAGTGGCCACTTATGAGTTAGAAGATTATGCTTCCCTGGTAAACAAAGCCACGATAGCAGAATGGCAAATGAACCAAGGGGTGGCGAGTAGAGAGAGTTTTAAGAAGAGTAGATTAGATGCATTTCACTCTAAGGGAGGTGAGGGTGGAAGTGTTAAGATGGAACCTCATAAATTTCAGAGAGGTGGTGGAGATAGTGGTAGAGGTCAGGGGAGATTGGGCAGAGATACCAGGAGTGGAGGATCTTTTGGGTTCAGCCAGAATGTCAGGGAGAGGTGAGGCCCCAATAGGAGGTGTTACATGTTTCTTTTGTAAAGAGGAGGGGCATTATAAATATGAGTGTCCTAAGCTTAAGGGATTGGAATGCTACCATTGTCATCAAGTGGGGCATATTAAGAAGAATTGTCCGCAATTGGCACGTACTCCAATAGCACATAGTGAAGTAGAAAGCAGAATGTTATCTCCAGGCAGTGCAGTGAAAAGTATGGGCAGAGGACAAGCTAGTAGTTCCAGGCCAGGTGGACGAGTTTTTACAATGAAAGAAGCTCAGATTACTCCAGATGTGGTGACAGGTACACTTTCTGTTACTAATAGAAGTGCTTATGTTCTGATTGATCCTGGTTTCACACATTATTTTGTGTCATATGCATTTTCCATATATCTGAATAGACTATGTACTCATTTAGAGGTGGGGTTGGGTATTTCCATGCCTATGGGGGATATGATTGTAGTTGAATATGTTTTTCGTGATTGTGTTTTGACTGTGGGGGTTAGAGATACAATTATAAATCTACTTCCATTGGATATTTTTGATTTTGATATAATTCTGGGAATGGATTGGTTATCTAAATATCATGCATCTATGGATTGTTTCTGTAAAGAAGTTATTTTTAATATGCCTGGTGAGCCTGAATTTAAATTTGTGGGGGAAAGGAAAATTATTCCCAGTTGCATCATTTCTTCTATTCGGACGAGGAAATTATTGAGTAAGGGTTGTGAGGGTTTTATTGCGTTTGTTCTTGACACTAAGATGGGGGCCTTACAATTAGTTGATGTTCCTATTGTACGGAATTTTCCTAAAGTGTTTCCAAGTGAGTTGCCAGGGTGACCTCCAGGAAGAGAAGTTGAATTTAGTATTGAATTAGCACCGGGGACAACCCCTATTTCTATGGCACCGTATATAATGGCCCCTACTGATTTGAAAGAACTCAAGATTCAGTTGCAGGATTTACTTGATAGAGGGTTCATAAAGCCAAGTGTATCTCTATGGGGTGCACCAGTTTTATTTGTGAAAAAGAAAGATGGCACTATGCGTTTGTGTATTGACTATAGGCAACTGAATAAAGCTACAATTAAGAATAAATATCCTTTACCTCGTATAGATGATTTTTTTGATCAGTTACAGGGTGCTAAAGTGTTGATAACGTACGTGCTCGCGTTCAAATGATAAACTTATATATTAAACACCTTTTAACCCAAACAAACCTTAAACATGCAACAATATGTGATTGAATAAGATGATAATCTAAGCAAGAACATTCAAACACATGCTTGTGAGGAAAAATCCCCCAAAGGGGCAAAACCATTTATTTTCATTATAATATTGTAGGCTGTACAATTTCAGATTACAATGAAAATACAAGTGACTAAGAATTACCCTCAGGTGTCGGATTCTGTAGTCGGCGGCTGGAACTATCCTTTTCCAGTAGGGCTGCAATGGAGAAGAAGAACGGTCTTCTCCACAAGGGTGTGAACAGCAAAAGTGCGTTCCTGGGTTGCGAAGTGATTCACAAAGGATTGGCAATTTGTGTGAATCAAATACCTAGAGTCTAGATGCTCAATAGGTTAAGACTTAGGGCTTTCTGTACTTTGAAAATCAAGTGTATAAGTCTTAGAAAACCACTTCCCGTAGTGGGATTAAATAATAAGTCTCGGGCCTTAAAAATCTGAACACGATCTAAACACGATTTGTTTAAGTTTATCCCAGGCAGACCGGTCCGGGTCTGAGGCGGATCGGTCCAATTGACCGGATCGGTTCTTTTATTCTGAGGCGGATCGGTGCGTTGATGATCGGATCGGTTCTTTTCCAGGCTTCATCGGTTCACTTGCGGTCCGGGGTATACTGGCCTTCAGCAGTCGAATCGGTCCGGGTCTTAGGCGGACCGGTCCGGTTGACCGGATCGGTTCTTTTATTCCAGGCGGACCGGTCCGGTCTGTCAGACTTTGATTCCTCTTCTTCTTTTGATATTCGGATCCGTTGATGAATGTATGAATCTTGAATTTCTTCAACGGTGTAACGGCGTGCGATATAATAAATTGATAATGGACAAAAATGTCCTTACAAATCTCCCCTATGTCTATGCCGGTACATACATAAAAACAAACATCCGATTTATCAAAAAAACTAAAAATGCCTACACAAATCTACCCTTCCATGAACCCAAAACTAGAAAGATACAATTGAATAAGACTACAGCGTTTGCTCTTCAACTCTTTCAGGAATCTCAACACTTTTCTCATCAGGGTGTGCAATCCAATGATAATCCATGTAGTACCTACACACATGAGACAAAGCAAAATACCAAGTGACATCTCGAGTTTGAAATGAGATAAGCATATATACCAATTTATGAGCAAACTCAAACTTTTAAATCTCCCCCATAATAAGATAATTCATTCTCCCCCTTTTTATGATGTCCCCAAATAGACAAATGAGGGCAATAAATCAAATAAGAAAGTGCGGGGTGTCACTAGGATAAAATCACACCATGAATGAACACAAACCAACCAAGTCGATGATAGCGTAAATGAGGTGGTGTGATTAAATTCGATAGGAAAATCAATGCATACAAACATGACATATGTGCATGATGAATATTGGATATTCCTAGTGAATGAACTCAAATGCGTCCTTTGGTGTAAAAGAATGACAATATAAGATATTGACTCAATCAAATCAACAAATCAAATCTCAAAGTGATTTTCACACCAATAACGTCCAAAACGATTTTATGCTTTTTCAGGACTTTCAAGGAAGTGCAAACCCGTTTAAAAATACTCCAACCAAACTCCCTCAGATATAATTTTGAATAGAGGCATTCTAAATTCTCAAACTTTGGAGAATTGATGATGAAACCTAAGTGGCCCATATTTGGCATGAAGTGCTTTTTATTGCCTTTAAATTTTTCGGGCTCTTTTAACCTCTTTGGACCTCGAATATTAAAATTTCTCCATTTTTAGGTCCTTTTTAACGGTGGCTTTTGCGCAAAGGATATATGATTACCTTTCGCAGCCCCTCCCCATTATACAAAAACACACAGTCTCACCAAAATGGTTTTTACATGCATTCCAATCTTGTCAAGTTTTATCGCATATTGTACATTGTATAGACAGAATTGAGATGGAAACACTCAAGCCAATATGAGATAGACAAGTGCAATAATCAAATATAGCCGTGCATGTGTGCAATAAAGGATATAGGAGTCAAACATGTAGGAAGATATCACTAATTACATCTCAAAGACTCCAACCAATGTAAAGCACATAGATGAAATGATGTAGCCTCTCAAATCTCTATCAAACAGTCACATGGATAAATGGAATGAAGTTGTGACTTGGCTATCTTAAATGCTCATCCATAAAAGAAGCAAAAATAGAAATCTTTTTGGACTTTTCAAAAATTTTATCAAAATAAAATCTTTTTGTGCTTTTCTAAAAAAAAATAAAAGAAAATCTTTTTGTATTTTTCAAAAGAAATTTAAAAAGCAAAAAGAATTAATAAAAGCTGTACAACTAAGCAATGCTACATATAAAACAGACTAGCAATAGGAAGCATATGATATGAACATGAAGAAGCATCATATTCTAGGAATAGACCAACCCCCCAGTCAACTGTGCAAATCCCCAAAGACTTCCTAAGACTCTCAAATCTAAGGGCATCTAAAGGTTTCGTGAAAATGTCGGCTAACTGACGGTCGATGGGAACAAAACTCAGGGATACAGTGTTCTCCTCAACTAACTGACGAATAAAGTGCTCACGTATCTTGATGTGTTTTGTGCGCGAATGTTGGACGGGATTACGGGATATGTGTATCGCGCTCGTGTTATCACAAGAAATGATCATGGTGTCTTGTGAAATCCCATAATCCTCCAACATTTGCTTCATCCACAAAAGTTGTGTGCAATAACTCCCGGCAGCTATGTACTCAGCCTCCGCAGTGGACAAAGAGATGGAATTTTGCTTCTTGCTCAGCCAGGAGACAAGAGAAGAACCAAAAGAGAAACACCCACCATAAGTGCTCCTACAACCATCTACATCCCCAGCCCAATCGGCATCCGAATAGGCGAACAAACGGTCATCAGTATCAAAGGAATACCAAATACCGTATGAGAGAGTCTCACTTACGTATTTAATAATACGTTTTAGAGCAAGTAAGTGTGACTCTTTAGGGGACGCCTGATATCGCGCACAGATTCCAACATTAAAGGCGATGTCGGGACGACTGGCAGTCAAGTAGAGAAGACTACCTATCATACTCCGATATAAGGTTTGCTCTACGTCCTTGCCTGAAGTGTCCTTACTAAGCTTGGTAGTGGTACTCATAGGTGTACGTGCATGCTTAGCGGAGTCTAAACCAAATTTCTTCACTAGGTCTCTAGCATACTTGGATTGGGAGATGAACATCCCATCCTCTAGTTGATGAACCTGGAGACCAAGGAAGAATGTAAGCTCACCAACCATGCTCATCTCAAACTCACTTTTCATCTCCTCCTCAAAGTGGTGAGCATGCTAGGAGCATGTGGATCCAAAGACTATGTCGTCCACATAGACCTGGGCAACCAAAATAGCACCGTCATCTCTCATGACGAACAACGTCATATCTACTCCCCCTCTCTTGAAGCCACGAGCTAAGGGATAGGAAGTAAGCCTCTCGTACCAAGCACGGGGTTCTTGCTTCAAACCATGCAAGGCTTTCCTCAGATAGTAGACGTGCTCTGGGTGCTGAGGGTCTTCAAACCCTTTTGGTTGTTCCACATAAACCTCCTCCTGTAGAATGCCATTCAGAAAGGCACTCTTGACATCCATCTGATATACCTTGAAGCGCAGATGACATGCGATGGCGAGCAGAAGACGGACAGACTCAAACCTTGCAACAGGAGCAAATGTCTCCCCAAAGTCTACACCCTCTATCTGTGTGTAGCCTTGAGCGACCAACCTAGCCTTATTTCTGATTATGGTACCATTTTCATCCATTTTGTTCTTAAAAATCCACCGGGTATCTATCACATTAGTCTCACTAGGTCGGGGGACAAGTTCCCAGATATTATTCTTTTTAAACTGAAGCAACTCATCCTGCATAGCAGATATCCAGTGTTCATCCTTGAGTGCTTCTTTATGGTTCTTGGGCTCGACATTGGACGTGTAGCAACAATAGCAGACGGGTCATGACTCTTGTGAACCCAAGCAGGTGTGTCCCCTAGTGCAGGAGTAGGGTCCACAGAGTATGAGAGAGGAACAGGTAAATCACTGTCAGAACAATTCTCATCCTCACACTGAAGGTTAGGATCAATAACCGTCGGAGGTTCGTCATCTTTCACGGTGACGTTTATTGATTCCATAACCTTAGATCTCTTCAGGTTAAACACCCGATACGCTCCGCTGTTCGATGAATATCCTAGAAATATTTCCTCATCGCTCCGGGAGTCGAACTTTTCTAATTGCTCTCTATCCCGTAGGATGTAGCATTTACTCCCCAAAACATGGAAATATGCCAGGTTGGGCTTCTTGCCAGTCCACAACTCATAAGGAGTCTGAAGTGTGTGTGGACGCAAATAAACCCTATTCACAGTGTGGCATGCAGTAGACACTGCCTCTGCCCAAAATCTCCTAGAAACTTTACGACCTAGAAGCATAGATCTAGCCATCTCTTGGATCGTTCTATTCTTTCTCTCAACAATTCCATTTTGCTGAGGAGTCCTCACAGCAGAAAACTCATGTTTGATCCCGAGGCTATCACAGTAAAGGTCTACCTTTGCTTCTGTGAATTCAGTGCCATTGTCACTACGCATCCTATTAATAGTGACACCGTGTTCATTTTGCAGGACACGGTAGTTGGTCGTTAAAAATTCTACAGCATCGGATTTCTCTCTTAGAAAACTTACAATGGAGTATCTGGAGAAATCATCTACCATCACGAGGATGTACCTCTTACCACCTAGACTCTCAGTACGAGTGGGACCCATAAGATCCATGTGTATCAACTCAAGAACACGAGAGGTGGTAATGGAGTGCAACTTCCTATGAGGACTACGAATTTGTTTTCCCAACTGACAGGGTCCACAGACGGTCTAAGTTGACTTTCCAAGAGATGGTAAGCCACGTACTAGGTCCTTTTTAAATAAGCGATTGAGATCTCTAACGTTCACGTGACCTAGACGTTGATGCCACAGATCCATAGGAGTGATTGTGGTGCTGTTACAGATAAGGGAGGACGTGGGCTCAGTCCCATAGTAATTATCCTCGGTCCTCACCCCTTGCATCAAAAGTTTACCGGCTTGATTGTAGACTTTACATGTGTCCCGATCAAACTTTACTGCAAAGTCAGTGTCGCACAGCTAGCTAATGCTGAGAAGGTTTGCTTTCAAACCTTTGACGTACAAAACATTGTCTAGCTTAGGAAATCCAGGTAACTCGACAGTACCACGTCCTATAATACTAGACTTGCTCCCATCTCCAAAGGTGAATCTGCCATCCTGATAATCCTCAAGAGTCGTAAAACATGAGGCATCACCTGTCATATGTCTGGAGCATCCACTATCAAAATACCACTGTGAGGTATTGTGTGCTTTGAGAGCAACATGAACAACAAAGGCCTTTTTATCTTTCTTAGGTACCCAAGCAGAGCTGACCTTTTGTTTGCCTTTGTTGTTGTTGGTTTTAGCTGGAATGTGAGAAGCATTTACTAACGGCAAAGACATCCGTCAGAATTCTTCCATTAAACTCTGGTTTGTGGTAGCTAAGAACTCAACTCGGTCTTTCAGACTAGAAAACTCATCAGTATGACGTGGTGGAGCAGTAGTACGTCGTGTCCGACCCATGTTATAGCAAGACTCCCTAAGGTGGCCTTTTCTTTTGCAATAAGTAAAAAAGAACACAGTCAAAGGCGGACCTTGGTTTGCTTTTCTTGGTCGAACTCTCCTTCGAGGTTTTTGACGATGGCCATAAGGATTCGTAGTAAACTCAGGAACTGGTCCAGGTGCAATTTGGGACGTGGAGGCACCATCATATCTAATTCCTTGCCGATCACCAAAACCTAAAGCGGGGCCTAGGAGCATCTTTCCCATCTTCCCAGATCTGTCCTCGATTTGTACCTTGACTTCCCGTGCTTTCTCAAGATCATGAGTCAGCTGGGCAACAAGGGCTTCAAGTTTCTTCCGAGTCTCAACGGAGGAATGGAGCTGACTTGTAAGACTAGTCACTTGTTTAGTCAAGTCCCCTCTCTCTTTCTCTAAAACACTCTCTCTCTCTCTAAACAGAATCTCTTTCTCGACACAGGCAGATTCTCTCTCTCTCAGGGCAGTGACGGTGGAGGACTCTCTTTCTCTCGCCTTTCTTAAATCTTCCTCTAAGCCGGTGATCTTAAGAACTAGCGCTTTGTTACATTTTTTAGTTTTAAATGACTCAGAATATAACTCAGCATAGGCGCGTTGAATATCACTCTCGCTCTCACTTGAGTCATCCTCCCTCTCACTCACATCGATCTCACTGTTGAGGTGTCCCTGTGAAGCATCATCTTCATCGTCGTGAAGAGAACAAGGAGTGCTCACTTGACTGGCCATGAATGCGGTGAAGTTACACTCATGCGGTGACTCATCTCCTGAATCCACCGTCTCGACCTCACTGTCGTCACTAAGGGTAGCATTAAGGACAACTTTCCTTTCTCTCTATTCAGACGATTGGCACACTCAAATGCTCTATGACCCCTACCATCGCACTCAAAACATCTCTCACTTTCTTTCTTAGGAGGAATTTTGGAGTTTTTTTCATTTTTCTTTTCAAACTTATTTTTCTCAAATTTCTTTTTATCTTTAAAATTGCCATTTTTCTTAAATTTGAGAATCCTCTTGAAATTTTTTGCAAAAAGAGCCAAATCATCTAGGTCAAAATCACACTCAGAATCTGACGTGTCACTCTCTCTCTTTCTAGACGACTCTACCCTTTTTCTAGCCGACCCCTCACTCCTTCTCTCTTGGGCTTTAAGTGCAATTCCCTTATCTTTAGATTTAACAGTTTTAGGGAACATATCAATTTCATAAGTTTGCAAATCTCCTACAAGTTCTTCCAATTTTAGCGTATTTAAATTACCCATAGAATTTAACACAGTGACTTTAGGGATAAAACGCTTAGGTAAAGAACGAAGAATCTTTTTAACAACTCTAGCATTAGGAATATGTTCACCAAGATTAAAGCTAGTATTCACAATGTCAGAAAGTCTAGCATAAAATTCATCAAAGCATTCAGATTCATGCATGGTGATGGTTTCAAATTGAGTTGTCAAATTTTGCAACTTAGATTCTTTCACAGCATTAGTTCCTTCATGGGTGAGTTGTAAAACATCCCATGCCTTTTTTGACGTGGTGCACGTCATTATGCGTTTGAACTCATCAGGTGTGACAGACCCAGAAATAGCACTTAGACCCTTAGAATTAAAAGATGACGATTTAAATTCTTCATCAGTCCAAGAAGTGTCAGGTTTCAAGTTGATCACATTATCAACAGTCACGGAGGGAGGAGTCCACCCTCTTTCAACTAAGATCCAGACACGTTCATCAATGGCTTTTAAAGCCGACCTCATTCGGGCTTTCCAATAAGCATAATTTGTCCCGTCAAAAACAGGCATTTTATTATATAACTTCTCCATTTGAACACGCACTTTTTTCAAAAATCATTTTTTTAAGAAAATTGATATCTTAGAAAAATTTTACGAAAAATAAGAATACGCGATAGATTAGCGTAACCCGCTCTGATACCAATTTGAGAACGTATGTGCTCGCGTTCAAATGATAAACTTATATATTAAACACCTTTTAACCCAAACAAACCCTAAACATGCAACAATATGTGATTGAATAAGATGATAATCTAAGCAAGAACATTCAAACACATGCTTGTGAGGAAAAATCCCCCAAAGGGGCAAAACCATTTATTTTCATTATAATATTGTAGGCTGTACAATTTCGGATTACAATGAAAATACAAGTGACTAAGAATTACCCTCAGGTGTCGGATTTTGTAGTCGGCGGCTGTAACTATCCCTTTCCAGTAGGGCTGCAATGGAGAAGAAGAACGGTCTTCTCCACAAGGGTGTGAACAGCAAAAGTGCGTTCCTGGGTTGAAAAGTGATTCACAAAGGATTGGCAATTTGTGTGAATCAAATACCTAGAGTTTAGATGCTCAATAGGTGAAGACTTAGGGCTTTCTGTACTCTGAAAATAGTGTGTATAAGTCTTAGAAAACCACTTCCCGTAGTGGGATTAAATAAGAAGTCTCGGGCCTTAAAAAACTGAACACGATCTGAACACGATCTGTTTAAGTTTATCCCAGGCGGACCGGTCCGGATCTGAGGCGGATCGGTCTGATTGACCGGATCGGTTCTTTTATTCTGAGGCGGATCGGTCCGTTGATGATCGGATCGGTTCTTTTCCAGGCTTCATCGGTTCGCTTGCAGTCCGGGGTATACTGGCCTTCAGCAGTCGGATTGGTCCAGGTCTTAGGCGGACAGGTTTGGTTGATCGGATCGGTTCTTTTATTCCAGGCGGATCGGTCTGGTCTGTCAGACTTTGATTCCTCTTCTTCTTTTGATATTCGGATCCGTTGATGAATGTATGAATCTTGAATTTCTTCAACGGTGTAACGGCGTGCGACATAATAAATTGATAATGGACAAAAATGTCCTTACAAGTGTTTTCAAAGATAGACTTGCGATCAGGTTATCATCAGTTGAGGGTGAAGGGGAGTGATATTTCTAAAATTGCTTTTCGTACTCGGTATGGCCATTTTGAATTTCTGGTGATGCCTTTTGGGGTAACTAATGCTCCAGCTGTATTTATGGATCTTATGAACCAGGTACTGCATCCTTTCGTTGATTCATTTGTGATAGTTTTTATTGATGATATTTTGATTTATTCACTTGATATGGTTGAACATGAAAAGCATCTCCGAACTATTTTGAATGTGTTGAAAGATAAGCAATTGTATGCTAAGTTTAGCAAATGTGAATTTTGGCTATCAAAAGTTGTATTTTTATGCCATGTTATTTCTGGAGATGGTTGTGTTGATCCCAAGAAGGTAGAAGCTATTGTAAATTGGGAGAGGCCCAATAATGTGACTGAGGTGAGGAGTTTTCTGGGTTTAGCTGGGTATTATAGAAGGTTTATTAAGGGATTTTCTTCAATTGCCTTGCTGATGACTAAACTAACCCGGAAAGATGTTAAGTTTGAATGAAATTCTGATTGTGAAAATGGTTTTGAAGAATTGAAGAAGAGATTGGTAACTGCACCCGTTCTTACTATTCCACACGGTGGAGATGGTTTTGTTATTTATACCGATACTTCACATCAGGGGTTGGGTTGTGTTTTTATGCAGCATGGTAAAGTTATTGCTTATGCTTCTAGACAGTTGCGTACACATGAATGTAATTATCCTACACATGATTTGGAACTTGCTGCTATTATGTTTGCTTTGAAATTATGGATTCATTATCTATATGGTGAGGTATGTGAAATTTTTACTGACCATCGAAGCCATAAGTATTTATTTAATCAAAAGGAGTTGAATTTGAGGCAGAGGCGATAGATGGAGTTAATTAAAGACTATGATTGTACAATTCACTACCACCCAGGGAAGGTAAATGTAGTTGCAGATGCTCTGAGTAGAAAGACTTCGGGCAGGTTATCTTGTATTCGGTGTGTTAGTCATTGAGTTGAGATTGATGGGAGTAGAATTGAAGCTAGTCGATGGGGACATGTTCTTTGCTCATGTAAGCGTGAGGCCTTTGTTAGTTACCCATATTCGTGATTTGTAAAGTCAAGATCCTTTTCTTGAGAAGAAACGACAAGATGTCCCAGATGGCAAGTCTGAAGATTTTTGTATTGTGAATGATGGCACTTTATTGTATAAGCATCGATTATGCATGCCTAATGTGTGTGGATTAAAAGAGGAATTTTTAGATGAGGCTTATAATTCCATTTATACTATGCATCCCGGTAGTACTAAAATGTATTGGGATTTAAAGGATCATTATTGGTGGAATAATATGAAGAAGGAAATAACTGATTTTGTTACTAAGTGCCTTATATGTCAGCAAGTGAAAGTGGAGCATCAGAAACCTACTGGTCTGCTTCAGCCATTGCCAATACCGGAATGGAAATGGGATCATGTAACGATGGATTTTGTGGTTGGGCTTCCTCGATCTCAGAAGGGGTCAGATTCGATTTGGGTAGTGGTGGATAGATTGACCAAGTCTGCTCATTTTCTAGCAGTCAAGACTACGTATACAGTTGATAGGTATGCTAAACTGTATGTTAATGAAATTATTCGATTGCATGGAGCACCGGTATCAATTATTTCAGATAGGGACCCTACTTTTACATCCAGATTTTGGGATAGCTTGCAGTATGCTATGGGTACTAACTTGAAGTTTAGAATGGCTTTGCATCCTCAGACAGATGGGCAGTCTGAAAGGACAATACAGATTTTGAAAGATATGCTTAGAGCTTGTGTGCTTGGTTTCAAAGGTAATTGGGATGAATATTTGCCTTTGATAGAATTTGCATATAACAATAGTTTTCAATCTACTATTGGTATGGCTCCATATGAAGCATTGTACGGTAGACGATGTAGTACACCGATATGTTGGGGTGAAGTTGATGAAAGGAAGATAGAGGGTCCAGAATTGATTGAAGTCACCACTGAAAAAGTGAAGATTATTCAAGATAGAATGAGAACAGCTCAAAGTAGACAAACAATTTATGCGGATAAACGACGGAAAGATTTGGAATTCTAGAAAGGGAATTATGTGTTTCTTCGGATATCTCCATGGAAAGGAGTTACGAGGTTTGGAAAAAAAGGTAAATTAAGTCCACGCTACATTGGACCTTATGAAATTCTTGAGAAAGTCGGGATAGTTGCCTACAAGCTAGCATTACCACAGGAGTTAGCTCGACTACATGATGTTTTCCATGTTTCTATGTTGAGAAAGTATGTAGCGGATCCTTCGTATTGGTGGAACAACCTAGTACGTTGAAAGAAGATTTGAGTTATGTGGAAGAACCACTTGCAATCGTCGATTGGAAAGAACAAATATTGAGATCAAAAGTGATCCCACTTGTGAAGGTTATGTTGAGAAGGCATCCCATGGAAGAAGCTACATGGGAGAGTGAGGATAGCATGAATATGCGTTATCCGTATTTGTTTGATTCAGACAACCAAGGTATGTCAATTTCGGGGACGAAATTTCCTAACTGGGGGAGAATTGTGACAACCCGAATATAATTATGATTAAATATGCTTAAAGCATGCTTAGATTATATGATATGAGTAGTGTGTTATTAATATATATGACGTTAAGTCATTATGTTTAGTTTAATCCTACCTTCATAAAGCTTGAAATATCGAATTAGTTACAAATGTGAAATTTTAAAGTTTTCGGTACGAATGTTCCTGTTGGAGGCTAGTTTTGACCTTTATGACATAACAATGAATTTGAGGTGTAAACTAGATATTTGTAGATATATGAGTTAAGTTTATAACAAAACAAACGGTTCATCGAACCGATATCCGAGTGGGAAGATATTGTCTTTTTACGAACAGGGGGTAAAGTAGTCATTTAGCCTTAAATGATATTTTATTTTATATAATGCCACAAGTTTTATTTTGATTGGTTGGGAAGGGTCGTGGCCTTGTCCGACTTCAAACCCATAGAATTACCTCCTTATTCATCTAAATTCGTCCATGAGAGATTTGAAGCTTAAAGAAAGAGAGTTTTGATGTTTAGGAAGAAAGTGTGAGGAGAAATTGAAGAAAAATTCATAGAAAAATTACGTAAAAGCCCATAAGGTATTTCCATCCATAAATCTTGTTTATTTTGTTGTATTACTTATTTAAATGATTGAAATAATCATTTGTTTACTGAAATTCCATGTCTTGATGTGTACTTATGGATAGATGCAAGTTTAAGCAAACTTTAATGTGTAAACCCTTGAGATTGTTTTGCTTAGGAACCTTGTTTATTCAAACTTCCATATATTTCTCTATACTTAGTGGAATTGACTGATTCCAATTGGAGATTAACCTGGACTCATATATGTATGACATATCCGAAAATTATGTGAAAATACCAATAAATGAGTCTTTGGTGAGAGTTTTAAGTTCGTGTATGAAATCTGCCCTAAAGAGCCTATAGGGAAGATTTGCTATGTGGTAAAGAAATGGGCATATCTTACTCTAGGAGACTTGAAATGATGTACCGTCTTTTGTATTGGAATACTAATAAGACAAGGATTGAATTACCAAGAATAAATAAATTTATATTTGGCCTATGATTTGGATATGTTAAATATATTAACATGGATTTGGATGGAATTCACTTGTGATAAATGATCTGAATGGAATCATGTGATGCTTATGGATTGAATTATGTTTAAATCATTCTTTGGATTATTGATATTCTTATGATGATACTAATATTGTAAGAATGATAGGAAGAGAAGAAGAGCTGATTGAACAAATACCGGATAAAGGCAAGGTAAAAGCCAGTTAAACTGTCGAGGTGAGTGTACATATGATTGTTCCATATATACATATATATGAATATAGCTCTAAGAGCAGGATTTGTTTGAATACTTTGATATTCAGGATTTGTTTGGATATTCAAATATCCAGGATTTGTTTGGATCTTATGATCCAGGTTGGAATTGGACAAAGATCCAATGATTTGATTTGTCTTATGATAAGGATTTGTTGGAACTAACGTTCCAGGATTTGTTATTGCCAATGGGCAGAATTATTTGGATCTTATGATCCAGGATTTATTATTGCCAATGGGCAGAATTATTTGGATCTTATGATCCAGGCTTTGTTATTGCCAATGGGCAGGATTGTTCGGATTTTATATCCACAGATTCGATATAGAATTGTTATTCCATTGCAGGGAAAAGTACCTCACTCAGCTTAATGCTTACGGTTTATATTTTAACAATTTCAGGTTTGTATGCTGCCAGCTAGAATACCATATGACCGATAACTTTGAGAGTTGCACCGTTGGAAAGAGCTGGGGTTTAAATATGGGGATTTTATCATTGTTACACTGAAGATTTTAATATACTCACACATTGTATATATTGTGTTAGTATGGATTGAGTTGATGATTCTGAAATTTTATCATAGTTAATCATAGTATTGTATGTCCGGTTAATTATGACTCTGATATTGATTTCATTATGGTATAATAATGATATTATGTTCACTATACACAGTGTGTAGAAAAACATTGATAAATGAAGTATATTTTTCAATGGGCTCAAGATTATGATCCAATTATTCCAATAACAAATGATTAGTATGGATATTGGGTTTGGGGTGTGACACTGGAGGTCCCTTACCAACTTTTCTAATTTTAAATTGCCCAAATTACCTAAGGTATTTAAAACGGTCACCTTAGGGATAAAACGTTTTTGCAATGATCTTAGAATCTTTTTATCCACTCATGCATAGGGTATAGGCTCACTAAGATTAAAAGTAGTGTTGACAATGTCAGACAAACGTGTAAAAAAATCATCAAAACACTCAGTCTCAAGCATAGTAATTATTTTAAATTGAGTAGTTAAAATTTGAACCGCATTAGTGCCTTCGTGGGTGAGTTGTAAAACATCCCACGCTTCTTTAGATGTGATGCACGTCATAATACATCGAAACTCATCGGGGGTGATGTGTCCGAAAATTGCACTAAGCCCACGTGAATTAAAAGTGTTGCACCTAAACTCATCCTCAATCCAGTCTGACATAAGTTTTAAATTCGTGATATTATTTGCGGTGACAGTGGGAGGATACCAACCTCTTTCACAAATGACCCAAACTCTTTCATCGATTGCTTTTAAATGGGATTTCATTCGGGCTTTCCAGTAAGCATAATTAGACTCGTCAAAAATTGACAACCGATTATATAAGTTTTCACTTGGAAACATTGCGACAATTTTTTTTAAAAATGATTTTTCAAAAAATCAATATCACATAATTTTTTGCGGAAAATATGAATACACAATAAATTAGTGTAACCTGCTCTGATACCAATTTGTGAATAATCGTGATGCGCTGTACGATATCGATTTGAATAAATGCGCAAATTCCAACCACAAACTTATTTAATTAGAGTTATTTTTTTAATCAATTTAATTTAACCCTTAAACATGAAACTACATGTCTGTGTGTCAAACCAACACTACACCAAATTTGCACTATTGTCACGGTCATTCACCTTGACAAGTTGGACTTGTCAAGGTCAATGACCGTGACAATTCGGGGCGAGACAAATTTTTTTGTCACGGACGTGTCACGCTCATTGATCTTGACAAGTTCGTTAGAATTGTCACGGTCGTGTCAAGGTCATGGACTGTGACAAGTTTAGTCACGGTTAATAACCGTGACAAACCCGTGACAATATTTAAAAAAATTATCACAGTCAATGACTGTGACAAGTCTGGGCAGAATTTAAAAAAATTCTGCTGGGCAGTATGGCCACTGCCACTGCCCAGCAGTATATTTGTACATGTTATAACAACGTTGGTTGTACCTATTCAAACATCATATATCCAAATAACTAAAGATAGTGCAAATATATATTCATGACGATATAATCCAAATATTCAAAATTGAAATAATATACATGACGATATAATCCAAATAATTAAAATGGACAAACTTAAAAATAATGTTACTACATGTCTTGGGTAAATGTGAGGAGGTGAGTTGGCCACACGATATACAAATTGACACACCCACTAATATACATCGCACCGCATTGTTCGCTCAACCACAATAGGGAGTTCTCCTTCCCGGGTATCACATGCGTGACGAGCACTTTGGACTCGATCCCTTGAAGCGCACGTCCATGAACTATTCCACCCTCGACGATATTCGGGTCCCTCAACCCCCGCCCTATCCGTTGGTCATCAAATACATCCAATATGAACACGCTCGACCAACCAAGTGTCGACAATGGTCTGGGGAAGGGAGCTAAATAAGGAAGTGGATCATCGAAATACGCACGTGACGGTGAAGAAGCAGCGAGGTTCACATCCTCGTCCTCCTGCGCCTCGTCCTCCCGCACCTCCTCCTCCTCCTCCACCGCCTTCTCCTTCCCTTTCCCCTTCCCCTTACGGTCTCCGCCCAACATACGCTTCATGAATGTGTACATATCTTGGACTGTCGCCTCCAAACGGGATAACTTCGCGTCGTGTGAATCCACCGTTCGAGCCAATCCGGTGTCACTCGTCTCCAATCCGATGATCCTAGATTTGGCCACCCGCGAGCTCACCCCCTTGTCCTCCCCTTGCGATCAAAGCCAATCACTTGGCTGAGTGCGTCTGTGGACAAAGACGCCTTATCTGCATCAGACTGCGACTCATGCACTTCCTTAAGCTTTGCCTGAAACGACAAAAAGCACATGATTAGTAAAATAAGTAAACTAAAAAATTATAACGTAATTAACGAAAATTAAACTGTCGGATTACTTATAATCGTGGTCGCGACGCTCGGGGACACCTCCTTGTCCTTCCCCTTCTTCGTTCGAAGAGCCACATAAGTATCGAGCCTATGTGGCTTACCCCCTGGCCCACTCCCTACCCCCTGAAATAAAATAAAGTAAAATTAGTATCGGCCCCGCAAAGTAAGATAATGAAAAATAATATATTTCTGTAGTTATAGAAAAATTAAATCTTACCTTCATCCTATGCTCCACCTCGGCGTAAGAGGTCCGGACGGAGTAGTGCACGTCCGTCTTTTTTACCCAATTTTCCCTCCCCGATTGGCGAGATGCTAATTGTCGATCCTCGATCTCATTGTCAATGAACTTTTGCCATTGTGCCAATGAGATCGGCTCCTTGAGCGGGACGGATCCACGCCATTGTATAATGGACTCTCGTGTTTTTCCAAAGTACCATGTCCGCATATTTTTCTTCCACGTCTTGTGTTGCTCCCTCAACTGCTCCAAGACGGAATCGCGTAGCATTGGATCCAAGTTGAATTGTTCCTGTCCAACAAATTCAATGTTAGTTGCGAATAAATATAAATATAAAATGAAATTGAAATTGAAATATTCATATAAATATAAATATATTACCTGTAGTGCCACCCAAATAGCTAACTTGAGCTCATATGACACCTCCTTCCAACTCATAAACCCCGGGCTGATGACCGTCTTTAGCAGCTCGAGGGATCTCGTTAATAGCCTCGATTTGTTCTCGACGGTAATCCCAAATTTTCCATATTTAGGAAGCCTAGGGGCGGAGGAGCCCTCGTCGCCTCCACTACCACCGAGCCCAGACGACATCATCATAAACAGCATCATCATCTTTGCCTTAATACCTGAAGGAGACATTTGCTATAAAAAAATGTTATTAGTACAGATAAAAAAAATGTTATTAGTACACATAGACACACAACCTTACCCCACCCCCACCACACACACGCACACGTACACGTACATAAAAAAAACCCCACCACCCCACCCCCCTCCCCCACCACACACATATATACACACACATACACACACATATACACATATTTAATTTCAAGTATGTTTCATATAATTATCATACTTTGTATATATTGTTCGATATACAAAGTAATTTTCAAATAAAGTTGAAAAATCTCACCCCCATATGGACAATAATCCAATGGTCATGCCACTTTTAAAACTAACCAACCCAACATTTACTAAACAAAATAATCCAACAGCAATTTCAACAACAAATGTGTAACCCGTACTCCTTCTAATTCATCTACTCAATTAATTCATTTCATCAATTAAAGTATACAATTATTAATTTACTAATTTACAATGAGGGGCAATCCTACTTTCATATGAAATTGGTACTAATTATTAATTTACTTTCATCTAAAACTATACAATTAAAATTACAATTAAAGCTATACAATTGTTAAAAAACTCCCCCCACCACACCCCCTGCCCCCCTCCCCCACCACACACCACCACATACACACACATATACACATATTTAATTTCAAGTACGTTTCATTTAATTATCATACTTTGTATATATTGTTCGATATACAAAGTAATTTTAAAAT
Source organism: Sambucus nigra (assembly GCA_949130495.1). Lineage (NCBI taxonomy): Eukaryota > Viridiplantae > Streptophyta > Magnoliopsida > Dipsacales > Adoxaceae > Sambucus > Sambucus nigra. The sequence goes on from OX422214.1 coordinate 455,445,095, forward strand.
AAAGTTGAAAAATCTCACCCCCATATGGACAATAATTCAGTGGTCATGCCACTTTTAAAACTAACCAACCCAACATTTACTAAACAAAATAATCCAACAGCAATTTCAACAACAAATGTGTAACCCGTACTCCTTCTAATTCATCTACTCAATTAATTCATTTCATCAATTAAACTAACAATTAAAGTATACAATTATTAATTTACTAATTTACAATGAGTGGCAATCCTACTTTCATATGAAATTGGCACTAATTATTAACTTACTTTCATCTAAAACTATACAATTAAAATTACAATTAAAGCTATACAATTTATTAATTAAAGCTATACAATTGTTAAAATTGCCCCCCCCCCCCCCCCCACCACACCACCACCACCACCACACCCCCTCCCCTCGCCACACACACACACACCCCACCCCACCCCCACCCCCTCCCCCCCTCCCCCACCACACACCACCACACACATATATACACACACATATACACATACATATACACACATATATATAGACACATACACATACACACACATATAGAAATGAAAGAGAAAGAAAGGAAAAAAAAAACATACCTTAGAGAGAGAGAGCAGAAATCGCTTAGAGAGAGAGAGAGGGAGAAAACCAAAAAAGGGTGGGAAAAAAGAAGCCTAGGGCTTTTTTTACTGCAGAAGTTGTCACGGTCGTGTCAAGGTCATTGACCGTGACAATTCTTTATCACGGTCGTGTCAAGGTCAATGACCGTGACACAAAATGCGTATTTTTTATCACGGTTAATGACCTTGACAAGGGTGACCGGCTGAAAGGTGACAATTTTGTCATTTTGGTGTAGTGCAATAAACACAAATATGCTAACTCACAGATTTCAAGGAAAATTCCCTCAAGGAAAAACTTTTATTTCACTATAATTTGTAAATCACAATTTACACGGATTATAATGAAATCTGCAATAAGTTTACCTCAGCAAACCTACATAGACGTGAAGTCTAGAGTCAACAATGGATTCCACTCAGCGAACCCGCGTGAACCGCACTCCAGATTTCAACAAAGATCCACACACAGCGAACCTCAATGACCTCAGTCTTTTGGTGTAGAGACGCACTCCACAAAGGTTGAACAATAGCAAAGTATCTAAAACAATTCACATAAATATTGGGATCTTGTGAATTGAAAACAAAAAGTTTTAAGAACCTAAAAGTGAGAAGACAAATATTTCTACAATAGTAGTTTCGTATGATCAAAAAATCGCAGGTCTTAAGAAAAACAGAGTTATTTAACACGCTTAAATAGGAAATCTAAGACGACATGTCGCTCGAACGAAAAGCAGTGTCCCTCGAACGATGCCACATATCGCTCGAACTTAAAACTTTGAAAAATAATTTTAACGAAAAACTTAAAAACTCCGCTCCAGCACTTAGAAAATTTTTGGTGAAAAATATCCCAATATTCTAAGTGAAATGCTAAGGAATAAAAACACAACCTTTACCAAATTCATCTCGCGGAGGCTTGATTGTTGAAAAAACTTGCTATTCGGATCCGTCTTATTGCATATATAATCTTGAACATTTTTCAACGGTTATAGCGGTATACGACATACTAATTGATAACGGACATTTATAAACTTATGTCCTTACACAGTATTGTTAACTAGAACGGCACTTTCGTATGAGATAAAATAAGCATTTTATATCTTAGTCACAATGTATGTAATCCCACTTCATTAATAGTAAGGATACCCATTTTTGAGATTTTTTTTTGTCATATTGGCATGTTATGTATACATTGGGTGGTGTTCGTAGTTCAAATGGTGTCCATTACAAACACCGCTGAATGTATGCTTAACACATCCAAAAAAATTCCAAAAAATTCTCTTTGTTCAGCGCGTTAAATCTGGAGGGCACGCTTGTAATTTGCCTAATAAAAATTCTTCTAAAGTAGGCATCGTTGGCTTAAGAACCAAAACTTGGCATGCTAACTATGGAGCAAGAATTTAAGCGATCATTTCCTACTTGAGGATAAATATTTGGTCATCCTTTTAACACATAGGTAACGTATTGAGATACAACGGTGGACACAATATTGTTAACTAGAACGGAACTTTCGTATGAGATAAAGTAGCACTTTAGATCTTAGTCACAATGTATGTAATCCCACTTCATTAGTAATAAGGACACTCATTTTTGAGATTTTTTTTGACATATTGATGTGGCATGTATACATTAGGTGGTGTTCGTAGTTCAAATGGTGTCCATTACAAACACCGATCAATGTGTGCTTGACACATCCAAAAAAATCAAAAAAATTCTCTCTGCTCTGCTTGTTAAATCTGGAGGGCACACTTGTAATTTTCTAATAAAAATTCTTCTAAAGTAGGGGTCATATGCTCAAGAACCAAAACTTGGCACGCTAACTATGGAGAAAGGATTTAAGCGGTCATTTCCTAACTTGAGGATAAATATGTTGTCATCATTTTAACACATAGGTAACGGATTGTGATACAACAATGGACACATTATTGTTAACTAGAACAGAATTTTCATATGAGATAAAATAGGCGCTTTAGATCTTGGTTGCAATGTATGTAATCCCACTTCAATAATAATGACACTCATTTTTGAGATTTTTTTTGACATATTGACGTGTCATGTATACATTGAGTGGTGTTCGTAGTTCAAATGGTGTCCATTACAAACACCACTCAATGTATGCTTAACACATCTAAAAAAATTCTCTTTGTTCTTCCCAAGTCTGGAGGGCACGCTTGTAACTTGTCCAATAAAAATTCTTCCAGAGTAGGCATCGTCGACTCAAGAACCTCTAATTCCTCATTTGGTTCAAATCATTCATCGTCCTCTGAAGTTTGAAGAGAAGAATCATCGTTGGATTTAAATACCAAATCCAAACCATGCTCCCAACAACGATTTTCCGCTGGATAAAAGTTGTCAAAATTTTCCATTTTTTGACTTTGCAACTACGCACCAAATGAATTCAGTGGTTTTGCAACTTCTTCAAGAAGACTAATTTGAGAACTATTATCGTAACTTTCACGCTTATTAACATAACAACTTTGAAGGTTATGTCATAATAGTTCCGAGAACTATTATTGCAATGGCTTTCAACTTTGTTATTGTCACAAGCTTGTGACATTTTGTCATCAAAATAAGTTACGAAAGTCCTCGCATCGTTATTTTGATTTTGTAAACACTCGCCAAAAGTAATCTTGCAATTTTCATTCTTCTCAACATGCAAATATTCACCAAAAGTTATAAGCTTAGAGGGACTTTGAAAATTATTTTAAAGACTAACTTGCGAACCCAAATCATAACAATTACCGAAAACATAAAGCATAAGATGAGTTATGCTAGCGCGAATTCAATGTTTCTTGGGGCTCAAATGTCCAAACCCGCAAAATCGGTTAAAACAAAAAATAGAAATAGAAAAAAAAATAGTAAGAAATACTAAGTGAATAAGGGCCTGTTTGGTTCCCTATTCTGAAAACTCGATTTAAAAGTTGTTTTTAAATACAGTTTTGAAATTCAGTTTTTTGTGTTTATAATTATTGGTGTGCGTTTGGTAAACTTGTTTTTAAATACAGTTTTTTGAAAACTTGACAAAATTGACAAACATGTATATTTATATGATACATATATGTGTATATATATAAACACATACATAAAACTTTCACACATACATGATACATAAATGTATACATACATACATACATACATACATACATACATACATACATACATCATAAATTATATACATGTACATTTAATATCATGTATTTTTATGTATATTTAATGAGGTATGTTGGAGAGTTTAAATACACACACACACACACACATAAATTGATATTGCATATATATTTCAGAATAAAATTATATACATACATGAATTGATAATATTTTTTAATGCATATGTAGTATATGTATATTTTATATTATTCAATACATTAATAATACATGTATAAAACTAAATATAAGTATCATGTATCTATTCATATTATTATTTAACATGTGGATCTTAGTATATGATATAATTTAATAATATAAATACACGTAATTTTGTGTACGTGTACATATATATTAATATATTATGTATGTATATTATATATTAAGGTATAAATGCATTAAAATATTAAGAATGAATAATTTTGAGTTGAAAAATAAAAAAACAGAAATTATAAAACACCGTTTTGCTATTTTCTGAAAAGCTTGATTATAACACAAAAATATTATAATTCAGTGCTTGGAAACAGGTTGCCAAACACAAATTTTTACCAGAATTGTATTTAAACAAACAGAATTATAATTGCAAACCAAACAAGCTCCAAAACTCTAAAACAAACTACTTCCCGACAATGGCACCATTTTAAAAGCCGACATAAACTGTCTATATAGAATATGTCGTCGGGTGTTTATGCCCTACACAAACAAATACCAAAACTTGACACGATAACTATAGAGCAATGATTTATGCGGTCATTTCCTTAGCATAGTCTTCTTTCACTCTTCTATTGCATATAACCCCAAAATTGATATATTTGGGAATATGTGCACTAAAATTTAGGATTATATGCGTATAATTCTAAATTTGATTTCTTTTAACAGTTCTTTTACATGGTACTTTTAAGGGTTGTGGAGACTTTACCCATGAGATGATGTAGTGTTTAGAGAAGAGTCTTTGCATGTTCAGCAACTAGCCGACACCCACCCACGTGTTGATGCTTATGTGAGGATGCAGGTCTAATTAGTGCATCTCTTAATACCCTATTTTTAGTCATTAACACATCGGCAAGTGCCCAAGAAGCGTCGAGCAGAGTGGATTCAATAAGCTAACTATTATGATATGGACACAAAAATTACCAGAGACACATTCAAGATCGAGATTCAAGAATTTCCCAAGGTATCAGTATTTGACAGTCATTGAAAGTAAATTGTGCCAACAGTGGACAGTACCTACGTAATCTACACTTGAAAAGACTGCTTCTTCACCCATTTCACATATATGAAGCTTATTTCACACCAATATACAGATGTAACAAAACCAACACATACACAAGTGACTGATTAAAAAAAATCTTATTTGCAGGGAAGGGTATACAGACATGACTGCGTGTTACAGATAAAATATTTACACAGAAGCTGGGAGTACATCACAACGAGTAAAAGCAGGCCAACATTTGTATTATCAATTCTATTGTGCCGTGATTATCCGTCTTAGCTCATGGTTCTTGTCAGCAACACATCCTGAACCGACCAAAGAGGTTATCCAAACCTGATCGGATCTCACTGGTTCATCATCATCATTCCTGTGCCAACTCCAAAATGCGTGAGTCGAATTCATAATCCTGAGCTCGCCATGGCCGAAGCTTGCTTCACGAAAAACAGACCACTCTGGCTTGGGGTTTTTGTATCTGTCAATAAGCGTTAGATTAACTGCGTGAAATTTAAGTCAGGATGCTTATGATTAAGTTGCCAAAAGAAAAGATGGGTGACTTGGTAATATGTTCTCTTAATTTTGCAGTTTTTCCATTACTCCATTTCTTTGGATGCTGGGTTATAAATGTTTTCCATAGAGAGATGAGAAAAATGGAGCACATCTCGCATGTAAGACTGTTCTTCTCATATAATATATTTGCATTCAGGGGCAGATCTGTACAGGGCCGAGGGGGAGCGAAGGCTCCTCCTAAGATTTCCGAAAAATTCTACCGAAAAAAAGAAGTTCAGGGGTGTTTTGTGTGAAAATAGTAAGTAAAAGGTGAATATTTAAGGATTTTTGACACTTGAGAGCAACGGACAAATTCGTGAAACGGTAAAAGTAGCTCCGATAAATTGAGAGAAAATCGACTTAGATGATTTGGACACGTCAAGCGTAGACCAATGGATGCTCCGGTAAGGAAGAGTGATTTAGTTAGTATTGATGGTAACACAAGGGGTAGAAGTAGAGCTAAATTGACTTGGTGGGATATTATAAAAAATGACATGATGTCATGTGATTTAACCGAAGACAATGCGTTGGACAAAATGGAATGGAAAAATAGGATTCATGTATCGGACCCCAAATAATTAGAAAAAGGCTTTATTGAGTTGGGTTGAGTTGACACTTGAGAGCAAAAAACGTAATAAAAAGGTACTACTAAAACCTAAAAAGAGAACGCCTACTTTTTTCACCTCATTTCTTTCTTTCTTTCGTCACTCGGAAGCTTACCAGCATTTGGCACACATCTAAAGGGTCGAGGAATCTAAGCAGAGGTAGGTATGTCTTGTTAATACCCAAACTCCTTAAATCATTTGCATACACATATGATTATGTTGGATGTTCTAACACTAGCAATGTAAGCATATAAATCTAGTAAAAATTAAAATCAAATGATCACATGCTCTAACCCATATGGTTATGTTGTTAAAAGTTATATAAATTAATATTAATATTGTTAAATGTTATGTTAACTTTTATTTGTTAAATGTTATATGTTACGGTTTTTGTTAATTGTTTTTTGTTAATATTATTAATATTGGTAAGAACAAGGTTTGGTTAGTTAAATATTGTAAAATGTTAATATTTAGGTGGAATATTTTAAATTTTTTAGGCAAAATATGTTAATATTTAGCAACAAGGTCTAGGCATAATTTGTTAATAATATCTATAAAACTCGAATTAATTCAAAAAAAATATCGCCTCGGGGACTCCCGCCCCCGAACCCCCGGCACCATTACAAAGTTCAGCTCCCCCTCAACAAAAATCCTGGATTCACCTCTATTTGCAATCAACCAAAACAAATGTATTAGAGAAAGAGTGGAAGGAAATTAAGGAAGTATGTTTCATGGAAAATAATGTAATGCCAATCGAACACAACACACATCCACAGTGAAATAAGCAAAAAAGGCTGGAAAATGTGGACCGCCCCCACCTCACCCCTCCTAAAAAAACGGAAAAAAAACCCTGCAATTACATGAAAAATCAGACTTAAATAACAGAGAACTAGATCCAAAAAATTAAATTGCTATTTAATAAAAAAATATAGGTCTGGCCCAGACAAATTGACCGCCAGGCATACAAAATATCCTCTGGTGTCTAGTGATAGCATACTATCTGATGCCTAGGCTCCGCCTGGTGCTAGGCGGTGGGACCTATATATATATTTGGCTAATGTTATGGTGTATGTATTGTTATTGCTATATTGATTTTGCTACATAGACATTGTGTTAAATTGTTAATTGTGTTCTAGTGGTTAATTTTTCGTAGTATCAGATTTAATAAAAAAAATTAAAAACTGCCTTTAGGACACTCAGATGAAATGCAAAAGCATGGAAACCATAAATGAAGTATCATCATAATTCATATAGAATGTTGAACGATTAATTTTAAATCATATATCTTTGGGAAGGTATTGTGTTCAAATAATAATATAGTTAGCTTGTTGAATAGATGACATACCTGTGTGCTAAACCTTCTCTGTTTCCACCATCACCAATAGTAATGTGAACAGCACCACAAGGATACGATTTACCATTGTAGACACGTTTCTAATCAACAAAGAACCACATATAGAAGTCAAGCGACATTATTTAAAAAGAGGAAAGTGAAACTGCTATAGACATACCGTGCGTTCATAAGCATGCACGTGGCCAGCAAGAACAATATCCACACCAGCAGAATTAAGTAATGGCTCCATGGCTGCCATCATCTTGTCCCCTTCACCTTGATGAGCCTTGTTACTGTTATACCACGGAACATGGAATAATACAAGTAGCCAAGGTGTCATTTTCCGGTCCACCTTTAAGAGATCAGCCTACACAGGCCAAAAAACCTCCAGTTATATAAATAAAAGGGTAAGAAAAACATTCCAAGTGCAAAACAAAATCAATATGACGCCAAGGATAACAGGAAGTCATTTAATTCCTTCATCCTTTAGCTTTAATCAGGAGGTGGGGGAGAAAAGATACATACATACATATAAACACCCACCCACCCACCCACCCACACATGCATGCGCGCACACACACACACACGCATAGATATTATATACATATGTGTGTGTCCAAAAAAAGATTAAACCTAATGTCTTAAAAATCCAGATTCGGGCACAAGTCTCATAGTGAGGTTCAAATCATAGGTGCTCAAGCCCACGACATTTAACTACCAGATACTTGAATGGCAACAAATTTGCACATTTTACTGTATCAGTTTATCAGAACACTGACATTTTTTATGCCATGTACACACTCACACCCACATTATTACCATATATTTGCAATTTTTTGACATTTGGGACATGATGCGGCACTGGGAGCTCTCCCCAAGCAAGGAATGGCATACTTGTTATGAAGAGACGACAGATTTATTTTTATATTATGTAAAAGTTTTTTTTAAACATATACGTCCCTATCCACGAAAGTGGACTCTTAATTTGGGACAGCAAAAAAAGGAATAGTGGACTCTTAATTTGGAACGGAGGAAGTAGTACGCACACATTATGAACAAGTAATGGGTAACAGATAAACACGCGTTTTAATTCTAAACTGTAGGTTATAGGCTTCTCTACTTGTGTAACAAGCACAATGAAAAAAGTAGTTTTCAAAGAGAGTGACTCTAACCCATATTTTAATTCGGATAAATCTTCAAATAAATCTTTAATATGTCCATAATTACTTGATTTTGAGTTTATTACCTTTTACTGATTGACTTTGAGTTTAATATCACTTCCGTTAAACAACCGTCAAAGATAACAGTCATGTGCAAGTCACATGACGTAATAATTAATCAATTATAAAAGGAAAAAATAAATAAAAACCTGAAAATAGAAAGAGATTGAAAAAGAAAAAGGAAAAAAAAACAAAAGAAACATAATAACAAAAAATAAAACAATCCCAAACTAACAATCTTCCCATGGCAGTAGACACCCAACCCCCATCGCCTATTTTGGCAGACACTGTCACACCGCCCCCACCCCCTTCATCCCACATCAGATTGGGAGCGTCCCCCACCCCCTAAAAAAAAATCCCAAGCTAACAATTTTCCCATGGCAGTCGACACCCAACCTCCATCACCTATTTTGGCGGACACCGCCTCCCACCCCACTCCACCTTCATCGACAACCACAATCCCCCACGCCACTTCACCCCACACAAGATTGCTATGAAGCACGGACTCAGAACGTGATTTGGGGTAATTTTTTCAAAAATTAGGATACGACACACTGAGATACGAATAATATATATATATATATATATATATATATATATATATATATAATATTATAACTATTTATTGTAAATTATCTTCATAATTTTAGTTACAATTTTATAATTCTTAGTTACGAAATATAAATCTCAACTATTTTGATTTTTTTAATTTTATTAGTAAAAAGGCAACATTATCCGAATAAAACTAACTAAATTAGTATAGTAACCTATGAAGCACCGACACTCTCCCGGAAGCCACGAGTCAGCTTTGGCACGAGTCCGACACGCGACACGCTCCGACAGACAGCTTTAGAGGGGTTTTTTGTTTTAACAGCTAGCTTTTACAGCTAGGTATGATAGCTAGCAGTCGCATTTTCTAACTATTTTTTTTTTCGGTTAAGAGGAAAAACTTTGGGCGTACAGGTACAGTTCCTCCTTTTCTTTTACTTTTCTACTTCAATGTCTCCTGACAAGGTAAATACAGATTTTTACAAAACCGGAGGATCCACATGAATTATAGAAAGTGTGAGAAAGAAAGGGGTAGATATTGGTTGAACTAATTTCCTTTCAACAGTTTACTTAAACATTTTACAATAATTACCCATTTCTGTGCAGGAAAATCCAGATAGTTCTATGCAAGCACAATAACAAAGAACTATCTCTTAACTTATCAAAATAAAATATATATACATGTATATGTTAGTAGCTAACAAATTGAAAAAGTAATTAGAAACGTTCTTTCCTTTTGCCACACTGACCATTCTGAATAGCCAAAGCACCTCAATAGCTTCCACCGCAGGGGCATAAAATTTGATTCCTTTCAAGTGTAAATTCGCCCACATCAATCCTCGTTTGTCCTATTGGTGTATTTTTCCACTTCATTCAATTGGACCTCTATCATATCCATAATATAAAGGTGGGTAGATAAAGAGCGGAGAGAGATGGGAATAAGAGAGAGAAAGGGGTACGGGTAGAATACGTAGAGAGATGAAAAGAGGGAAATTGAATGTTTTTTGGGAAGAAGAAAGGACAATTAAGAGAGAGACGGATGGAAGATGTAAAGAGGTGCATAAGAGAGGAAGGGAGAAAAGGAAAGATTGGAAAAGAGATACAAACTTTGGGAATAATAGATTGCCACGTGGATGGCCTTAAACGGGTTTCAAAATTAATTACAGACTTCCGTATTATAGTTATAATATAGACTATTGCTTTATTAGATTTTGACTTTTAAATCTTCACTTACATGTGAGTAAATGAAATATGCAATAGTTTTTGTCCAGAATGGAGTTAATTTTAATCAATACAAAAAATATATAGTATATTCAGCGTGTCCCCATGTTCTAGATTTTTGAAAATTGTAGTGTCAACGTGTCTTTGTCCGTGTCGATGCTGCCTAGGTTACAAGCAAAAGCATTGGTAAGGGCAATTGTTGTTTTGTGTCAAGTTAAAATTACCGCATGTATTACCAAAAATCTTCAGAACCATGCACACTAACAATTCATCTACACTACTAAGCAGGTTCCAAATCACCAAGTTTCTTAAATATAGCAAATGGACAAAGCCAAGGCCTAGTTATCTACGTGGCTTAGAGCCTGAAGTAGGAAGTACGGATTAATTCTTTTGTGAATCACGACACATAGTATGGTGTCCCAAGCAGTAACGTCGTGTCGAGGCAGTCAACTGAAGCTGACTGCCATTTACACGATACTTCAAATAGATCAACTCTTAAGAAGTAATTGCATAATTCAAGACACAAGTCATGCTCTAAGCCACGTATTACGGTACAAGTCCTGTTTTCCTTTTGGTGCTGTCACAAATAACGAGTCATGTTTCTAAACACAGAAGCAGGTAATGTTCCTGATGCTGATCGGATGTGCCAATAAAGTTGGGAGGCTAAAATTGGAGGTAAATATTTCCTTAAATTTATGAATATAAATAGAGACTCCTAATTTGGGCGGAGGGAATAATTTTTAAAGATGACAGAAGGCTAGCTATGTCAAATTTAGGTCCTCCTTTGTTCAACCTTGCTCGACTCCCCAAAGGCTGCTACTAAAATTAATTTAGTCTTTCATGAATCGATTATGTGTGATGCTTGGAAACGTAGTGATGGTCTGACGTCTCTATTACCAATAACTGCCAATTCCTCAAAGTTTCCGATTCTCCGACTAATTGGTATGTCCGAACATCAATATATTACAGAGGTAATATAAAAAAACAGAGGTGTTCTCTGTTTCTCACCTTCTATTTTCCTCGAGAACCGCAATATATAAAATGCTAATTCAAAATAGGATCATTTGGCCTTTGATCCCTTTTTGTCATGTTCTATATCAGTTTCGGTGTCAAAGTTTAATGCGTAAATGTAATCACTTAGGACACCATTTTCCCTTTTTGCGACACGAGAATGTCAAAAAGTAGAAATGGTACCCAAAGTGATAATACATTAAACTTTGACGCCCAATATGATATATGGCATAAAAAAGGGGGACAAAAATTCCCTATTAATATATTATCCTACAAGTTTTCTACGGTTGGATTTCATGCTATTTTTAGTATTTTTCCCTTTGTACTGGCCCTCCCTATTTTGGGCCTTAGTTGTGTTCTCTTAGTTTTGTAGTCTCTAGAACCTTCTAGAATTATAATCTTTTTAGTATAAATACAATTATTGGGCTCCCAATTAGGTAAGCCATTACCTCATAAAAATCTTCTTGGTATCAGAGCCAAAATAAAATCTCTCTCCGTATATATTTTTTTCTCCCAAACCCTAACCCCAATTTTGTTCATCGTACTGTTCAACGCACTGTTCATCGTTACTGTTTATTGTTACTCTTTCTTTTCTTTGAGGACCAAACCCTAGATCTAGGGCTTTTTCCTCTTCTTTACCCCTTTCTAGGGTTCTTTTTCTTCTCTTTTCTTAATGTACTAAACATGTTACATTCTTATATTGTTGAGTGCCATTGATTTTGTTTCCGACGGCATTTTGTGATTGGTTGCCATTCTTTTGGCCTTTTGGGGAGATTTTGTGATAATTTCTTATTTTGGAGATATTTTTTGAAATGCTATGGATGTTTTTTGTGATTGTTGATGAGTTTTATTCGTGGTTCTTGATTGGAGGTTGATATACCCTAGATCAATTTGTTGATAAATTAGTATTTGAATGGGAGAATTGAGTAAAAGAAACATATTTTCATTGGCAAAATGTACCCCGACTCAATTAACTATAAATCTCGTAATGAATGGGTACACTTTTGCTTTCGGAACCCATTGTGGAGATAGGAAGATTGTTATCGTCATCGTCCGATTCTTGGCATGGCCAGAGGTGTTGATACCACTTGTCCTCATGCAATTACTCTTTCAGTTGTCGATTCTTCTTTCAGCCACTATTACTTCAGGTGCCCCTTCCGCTTTCTATGTTCAAAGTGCGAAGCGCATTTGGATTCCGGATTCCGAAACCACTAATCACATGACGAGAGAATCATCTTTTCTTTCCTCACCCATTATTTTTTTTTGACAGTACGTGCGTATTGCGAATGTCTCTCGTACACGCATCCATAGCAAAAGGGAAATATGTTTGTCTCCCGATATTACACTGTCCTCAGTTTTACATTGCCCTAATTTTTCTTTTAATCTCTTGTCCGTTATACAACGTGCCAAACATGTTATGTCTTTTCCTACCCATTGTCTCTTGCAAGTTGAAGCACAGACACTCTCCCCGAAGTCACGAGTCGCGTGTCGTGTCGAAACACGTATTATGTGCGTGCTCCGACACTTTACCGTGTATTTGAATTTTGTGATGGTGATTCTGCTTTATTTATGATTTTTAATGTTAAAGTCTATTTCGAATTTTGTTTTGTATGGTATTTTCTTAATTTCATGTTAAGAATGCTCTAATAGTATATTTTATTGAAAAATATGTTTCATTTCAATATATATTATATATTATACTTATCCTAGCGTGTCATATCCTAGTTTTTAGAAGAATCACGTATCGCGTATCGCGTGTCGAAACGCGTATTACGAGTCCGTGCTTCATAGCTTGCAAGACTTGAGTTCGAAGAGGATTATTGATAGGGACTACGAGCCGGACAGGGTGTACTATTTTGGGAAAACTCCACTACCGCACCCTTCCACCCTAGTCTCAATGCTTCCATCTTACCGGATTCCATTTCTTAAGACTTTGCACTTATGGCATGATTGCTTCGGGCATGTCAATTTTCAGTACTTATGTTTATTATTCTCTTCTCTTTTGAAAGCGTGTAAGGACAAAAAATCTCATGTGAAGTATGTGAGCTCGCCAAACATACTAGGACTAGTTATATTCCACATATTAGTCGTGTTCCTAGCATGTTTGGTTTAATTCATTCTAATGCGTGGGGGTCATCCCTTGTTACTGTATTTTTTTATCATCGCTATTATGTGACCTTTATTGATGATTATTCTCGGCGTACTTGTATTGTGTGTATCTCCTTAAAGGGAAATTTGAAGTTCTCCCCTTGCTTGTTCAATTCTTCCAAATGATTAAAACTCAATTTAAGACGATGGTTTATAACATCCGGTTCGACAATGGGCGTGAGTATGTTTATGATGACTTTAGATCTCAACTTAATCAACAAGGGATCTTGCATCAACTCACTTGCCCATATACCCCCGAAAAAAATGAGGCGGCGGAACGTAAAAATCGTCACCTAATAGGAGTAGTTCGATACTTGTTGAGTGGTATGAAGGTGCCCAAATCCTATTGGCATCTTGCTGTCTTTATCGTCAATTTTATCATGAATCGTACCCCAAATCGAGTTTTGGGGAGAAAGCCACCTCTTCAGTGCCTTCAACCTGATAGCACTTTACTCCACATTCTTCTTCGTGTGTTTGAGTGTGCTTGTATTATTCATGATCGTAGTCCCTCTCGAACTAAACTTGATGATAAATCTATTTGGTGTATTTTTCATGGAGTAGTTCTCGATGTCTAATAGGTATCAGTACTATGATCCAGTATCAAAACACATGTATCATTCTCTTGATTGATATTACTTTTCATGAGAATGTCCCATTCTATGGGGTGGTGACTACTTTGCAGGCTCATGATGCCCAAAGTGATATATGGCATAACAAACGAGGACCAAATGCCATAGTAACATATTAACCTCCAAGATCATTTCTTATACTAATCATAACGACAATGTACTATTAGCAGTCCCAAAAGAATATTAAAATAGAGAAACATTTCAAATCTCATATTAGTGATTTTTCTTAAAGATTTAGCACACAATTATATTCCGCTTCTGAGAAAGAAACTAACCTTTAGCCAGCTGTACTGATCAGAGTCCTCGTCATAATCTGCGTATGACCCAAGCATGATAACATGAACCCCTGCAACTTCGAAAGAATAATAGAGGTTTGAACTCGATCCACTCTCTTGAAATGGCATCTTCCATCTAGCATTATAAGATTGAAACCCATCCTTAATAAACATTATTTTCTCTTCTTCATGGTTCCCTTCAGTTACCATCCACGGCCTTGAACTTGCAAGTGGCTGCACCAACTCACCAAATGTGTCCCACTGACTCTGAAAATAATCAGCATACGAAAGGTCCCCAGGGAGCAAGTGCACATCATATTTGCATTGGTCTATGTGGTCCAACGTTGACTTAGTCCATTCCGTCTGACCTAAATCACCAACCACAGCAAACGTAATTGGAAATTGTGATGGTGGGGTTTTGAGATGGAACTCGGGATCATGTTCCCCACACCGGTAGAAGTAAACAGTGTCAGGTTCCAGTGGCCCAATCACAGTGTGGTGAATTTTTCCTGAGCTATAAAATAGATAACTGTAAGAAGTACTCTCTCCTTGAGCTTTAGAGCTGTAATTCCCCGGAGATGTTCCGTATTCAACAACTGAAGGAGATGATTGACCATCAGTGACCCACGTGACTCGCATGTGCTTATCTCCTGCCAAAGAGATGTGCACCTGCACTGCCCATTTTGTGAAGCAAAATTTCATCAGAAAAACCCAATTTGTCTATATATATAACAGCCAATGTTTTAAATTGCGGTCGCGCAGGGTGTCACGTTTTGGCTCCGAAATTGCGTCGCACAAATCACGTCGCGTATCGCGCAAGCAATTCATGCTTTCCAGATTTTTAATTTGAAAAATATGTAACAAATATAAATAAATAAATAAATAAGCTCAAACAATCACTCCAAATCATTTCAAATGTAGTCATAAGGCCATAAAGTGCTACAACATTCCCAATAAAACACAAAAATAGGACCATATTGTCCATAAAATCTCAAAGGCATGAAGTTTAAAAAATAAATTAACAACAAATGTCATCAAAAGTAATCTCTGTTGTCCAAGATAATATCATCATAAAAAAATGAGATAACAAAAAAGAATTGTTAATGAGGTTAAAAATAAAAAGAACTGGGTAAATTCTTACCAAAGTTGGATTGGGGCTGTCAAACTGTGGAAGGAAGAGTCCGGAGCACTGTTAATGAGTTTTTTTTTTGTTATCAAGATCGGGTAGTTAAAAGTGATTGAGGAAGGGTTTTGTTAAGTTAAGGCCGTCAAAACTATAATAAGGAAAGTTTTTTTTTTAGATCGTGGGTGTCAAAAGTGAATAAGGAAGTGTTTGCATTTTCTTTTCTTTAAACCTTTTTAAGCCAGTGGTTTAAAAAAAAACATGCATCACGCGGCTATAGCGCAGATTTGCACTAAATCACGCCAAATTGCACCCAATAGCACACGCAACAGTAACATCCCAGTTAGCAGACCCATTTGCGTTGCCTTTTCCCGTCGCAAAACGCAATAGTGCGCTATTGCGTTCGCGATAGCGAGCTATTTAAAACACTGATAACAGCTTAATTAACTCCAGTACTTAATTATAGTATGTTCGGGAACTCTGGCACAGTTTAGTCGTGGAAAAGAAGATTGTTTTTCAGAAAAATGGGAAATTAGAAAATGTGTTTTAAATTTGATAGTTTTCCAAAACAGAAAAAGTTTTTCTGAAAAGTGAAAACCAGTTTCACAATCACAAGTTTTCCACCAATATTCTCAGAAATTCCAAAACTACATTTTGACCCAGGACGTTCTATATCTTATACCTTGAACTTTAACATTTTGCTAAATTACATTTTAATCTCTTAATTTTCTATAAATTCATTTTGTCCTTGAAACGTTTGGGAATGACATTTTGACCCCTCGATTTTCTATGAATTCCATCTAAGACCCTTGACTTTCTGCAAATTACATTTGATCCCCAAATTTTCTATAAACTACATTTTGAAAACAATAGTTTATTTCCTCCCAATGAAGGCACTTTGTAATTTTCTACGAAAAATGAAGATTAGTTTGGAAATAGAAAACAAAAAATAATTTCCCACAACTATGCTATGAAAATACATTTTGTTAGCATATAATGAAGGGATAATTCAAGGCTAGTCCTATTTATTAAGTGAAAAATGCATCAAATTCCATTAACTTTTTTTTAATGCACCAAGTCCTTTTTTATTATATACTACATATATTTAGATAAATGTAACCTCACATATATTCATTTTAAACCTACTTACTCTCGCTTCCTAAAAACAAATACATACCCCCCCCACCACTCTTTCTTTCTCTAGCAACCCCACCTCCATCCTCATCCCCACCCCCACTCCCACCCCCACCCTATTGAAGGCTCGCCGAAAATAACCTATTGAAAAATCTCATCGTAGGCCGCCGGAATTCTAGCTGGAGTGTTTCTCTCTATCTTCGTCAATTTTTTGTTTTCTGGTCCGCGCTTGCAGCACCATCACCTAAACTGGAGAAGAAAAGCTATCGCCGGAAAAAATGGAGGTTTTATAAGCTTTTTCTCGTAAAAAAATATCGAATATGAGTGTTATTTGATAGATCTTGACGAGTAGACTCTAAATATATAAATTTTGTGAATTTTGAATTTGTAAATTTGAAATTATGAATTTATAATGATTTTGTGAATTTTTTTATAAAAATGAGATAACAATCGTAAAAGATATTTTGGATGTTTATTTGTTATTTTAGCGTGCTCTAATACCATTGACTCCCATCTCTTGCCTCAATGTCGAAGTGAATGTCACTTGGTAACTATTACACCTATAATGAATCCTAAATCGAATCAAATACACCATGATTGAATCACCTCATAGTTTAGCAAACAAAAATTTTAGGTTTAAATAAATACATTTAGTAACGAGCAGGTCCCATTTTCACATATTTTGCACACGCTCAGCATAATTGACTAACACAAAGGGCAACTGGCACCAATAAAGAAGAGGTCCTGAGACATAATTTTGTGTTGATTTAAGTGGGGAAGCAGCAATGATATAAATAATGAGAAAATGAGGTCAAAGGCCAATTTGCTGTGATAATTTTGTTGGCAACCAAAGCGATAAGAGTTGGTAAATTAAGAGGTTGAGGAAAAGTGAGCACCTGTTGGGGAAGAGAAGAAGATTTTGGGTTGCGAGGAAACTGTAGGGTTTTACTAGGCGGAGGCCGGACGTAATCGGCCGTGACCGTTGATATAAACATCAAAACGACCACCTTTAATGATAATAACACTAACAGCCTTCGTCCCATCATTTTGCCGCCCTCTCAACAACAGAACAAGTACAGAAATTGCGTTGCGTGTCTATGCTCTTCTAATCTGATAATCGTTTAGATAACACGTCACCGTCTCGGGACGATTTGCCAAGATGCCCAGTATCATTTTGCTTAATAATAAAGTAATCTTTATTTTTATCAATAATTATATTTGCCAAGATGCCCTCTCCGTGTGCGTGATTTAAAAGAGTAAATATAATGGAACATAAATTCACGCACACAATTTGAAAGTCGAAATTTTTATGGTGAAAAGATATATTCATCGCAATATGGTTATTGGAAACAACCCCTCTTGTTCACATCAATTAATCTCTCTTATTATCTTTTTGCATTTTAGCTCTCGATGCGGTAATAAATTTCACAATTCGGACTCGATTAGGACTTTTTGTTTCGGAGTCCTTCTATGCCGACATAGATTTGCGACACATTCTGTGCAACACAGTGGCGTGTCGCACCCGTATTAGTTAGTGCCGCTGGCGCAGACCCACATCTATAAGGCAATAACCAATTACGGCGCAACACAGTGATGTGTAGCACTTCTTTGTGTCATAAATCTATGTCGATCTAGCATTTTTGTTTCGGATTTTAAGGTGTATTGGGTAAAATTGGGATTGGTTGGGAAAGTCGAAATTGGAAAATGTTCTTATGATGTTCGTCAGTGTTTTTTCGGGTTTTGCTCTTTTTCTTTCCTTTTTCCATTTTTTTTTCTATGTTTCACAATTTTCTTCTCTTACTATTTTTGTTGAGAATTTTTTTTTTCTTCTTTCCCCTTTTTATTGCACCATTTGGATTTATTTTCTAATTATTTTTAATTTTTACAACTCCGAGTATTTGGGTTTTTCGGGTTATCAAACGAAATTGAAAAAATTTATTCAGCTCAAAATGGCTAGCAAAAGGATAATTTTTCACAACTTTTTATAGCTAATATTTTTGGGTAAACAAAGGAGGACCTACTTCATTGTCCAAATTGCTAATTGCTTTATCATATGCATCTCAAGATGAATTTAGTTTAGAGAGATTTTAACACGCTTTCAAGATAACATCTCACTCGTTTTTCGTAACCGATCAAAACAAATGTGTTGAGATCTTCAACCACTTTTTAAAACGTTGAATAGAACTTTGAGTTAACCATTAACTCATATCGATTTAAATACTCGCAAAAAGTGATAGGCTCGAAATCTCATCGGGTTAGTAATCTCCACACTTATTCGTTAAGTCGTCAACTTTCGCCCAATTTCCATCTTTGGTCAATTTCGGCTTTTGTGCATTTGAATTTGGACAATTTGAGACTTTAAAAAAATCGTGACATTTTTGAAAAATTTAAATTCCAATCTTTATTTATTTTGAAGAAAAATATTTGACTTTTTTTTTTATTTTTTTTTGAAAATTTTCACAATTTTTTAAATTTTTTTGAAAATTTTGGGCATTTTGGACTATGTGAAATTTTTTAAAGCGCACGCGTCCCCACCTAACTTAGACTTTTGCAAAGTCCATATGCAAAAGGACTAAAATTTAAAATAAAGGAAAGTGCGTAAAAATAAACGAAGGCAAAATGCAAATTTTTTTTGTATTACTAAACAAGAATTATAAGAACTTGAAGGAGAGAGACATAGCTCGTTGTGACAAATCAATAAAATTCCAAAACAAACAACGAACTACCTAAAGAAAACCAAGACATCAACATCAGAAACAAAGCAGGGCTTATGGTAGGGGTAGGTGAGAGGGGTCGGGTGCATTAGGATCATAGGGGTCATAGAAGTAAGTGGGGAGTGACACCCCCTCACTTACTTGGAGCTTGTACATTTTCGCTTGAAGGCGGACCATCATACCAGTGTCGCATCGGAATGCCTCTTTGTTCGCCCTATAGTCCCTTAAAAAATCATTGAAACTTATCTCCAAGTTCTCAATGCGACGAGTGATGTTCGCTCCCACGGGCTCGTATTCCTCCTCCTCCTCACCGTATTCCTCCTCCCCGGGCTCCTCTTCTTTTCCCATCTCAACATTCTCTCCCTCGTTCTATGGTGGTTGTTGGATAAAACGCAATTTCCTAGCACTCCTTGTTCGCGACTCCCCTCCAATGGGTTTTGGGAGGCGAGGGATGGCACGTGGCGCCGTAATTCCCGCGTCTTTGAGAAAAGATGTGATGAGATGGGGATAAGGGAGGGAAGCCTTGCCCTTGGGGTCCATAGTGGCATTGAGGATGTCATCATAGAATGTGCGAGCAAGGTGGATATGGGTGCCCGCATCAAGAAGGTGGTATAGAAAATTGGCTTGACGAAGTCGCATCGCCGAGTCATTGGATGTTTGCAAACTACACCCACAAATGATGAGGAAGGTGACTCAGGATCGTTAATTGAGGCTCCTCATGGGAAAAGTGTCGGAATTGCACATGGTACCGTAGGTGATGCGCCCGATGCAAGTATATTTCCCGATTGGACGGTCCGCTGTGGGGTAACCAAAACGGGATGGGCTTGGGACTCCTTTAGTACACATCTTTTGGATCAAAATCTCGAGAGAAAATGGAATGGGGGTTTGATCCACATATGCTTGGGCTGTGAACTCGACCGTGCGAATGAGTGTGCCGTGGAACATGCTAACCTCCTCTTCCCACATCGCGAGCCCGGGTTCTTGGAAGAACACGGGACTGGAATAGCGTAGTGACTGATTGGGGAATTTGGTCCCAATTGGCCTGCCTCTTGATATGCATCGTGCAGGAGGTGGAAAAGAAAGTATCGCACCATTGCTGCTCTTAACGGGAACGGAATTCACCGTCACCGTCGGGCAAAATGTCGGTGTTGTTGTACTTGGTGGGGCGCTAGTTGATGGCCATTTTGAAAGGGGTTGGGAGTGCTAGAAATTTTTAAAGTAAGAGGGAGGAAGTGATGTGAGAAAATGGTGAAGGAGAAATGTGTATTTATAGGGGAAGGGTGGTGTAAGGGGAATTTGGAGGGAAACGATTGTTTAGGGAAAGGGGGATGAAGAATGGAAGGATTATTGTAGAAAATAGGGGAAAACGGAGGGAAGGGAATGGATTGGGGAAGAGGAGGTGGATGAACCATTGGTGGAATCGAACAGACTTCCAAAAAATTGAACCGGTTCGCCCTTTATTAATTTTTTATACACCTTTATCAGCGAAGCGATTCGGTTCTCTGGGGCGAACCGGTTCGGTCCACTGTTTTCTTCGCCTCAATTTTACTTCCTTAAAAAAAACTAAGTGTTGAAACGCTCAAATTTTTTTTGTTCCGGGATTCTCCCAAATTGTTCCCACTCGCGTATGAGCCCGAAAATGTTGGTCACTCTCCTCAAAAGCTCTAAACCTTCCCGTGTTATTCCTTGCATGAACCTCTCTCTAAAAACTCACATCCTACGGACCTCTAATGACCCTAACCTAAAACTAACTAATGTACACAAGAATCACCCCATACGCGTCGGGGGTACGATAACCTCTCAATTCGTTTTCACCTAACCCCGTAAACGGGGTCCGACAACCAAATGGTGTCGGCTTCTTCAATACACGCCTCTAATAAGACTTTAGGTGTTGTCTGTTGACTTTGAATGCGTCTCCCCCATTTGGATCTTCCAATTCAACGGCATCGTGGGGGAACACTTCTTTAATAACGAATGGGCCTGTCCACCGCGAACATAAATTATCGGGAAACAAGTGGAGACAAGAGTTGTAGAGAAGCACTTTTTGCCCCAAATGAAACTCTTTGCGTCGGATGATTTTATCATGTGCGAGTTTCATCATCTCTTTGGATATCTTGGCATTCTCATATGCATCGTTGCGCATTTCTTCCAACTCCTTCAATTGAACCTTGCGAGCTTCACCAGCTGTTTCTAAATTCTCTACACCAAATCTGTTGGATTGTCACGGTCATTGATCGTGACAAGTTTAACTTGTCAAGGTCAATGACCGTGAAAATTCTGGGGGTGACAACTTCTGTTGTCACGAACTTGTCACCGTTATTAACCGTGACAAGTTCGTTAGAATTGTCATGAACTTTTCACGGTCATTGACCTTGACAAGGTTTGTCACGGTTAAATACCGTGACAAACCAGTGACAAACTTTAGAAAAATTATCACGATCAATGACCGTGACAAATCTGGGCAGAATTTAAAAAAAAAATGCTGGGCAGTTTGGCCACTGCCACTGCCCAACAGTATATTTGTACCTATTATAGCAAAATTGTACCTGTTCAAACAGCATATATCCAAATAAAATAGAAAGAATGCACCAAATCATTGCATATATAATTCCATATCCAAACCAAAATGTAACAAATCAAAATAATTCAAATATAATCTAAGTGTCCAAATAAAATAGATACAAATAATGTCATGTGGTAGGTTTGAGGAGGAAGTAAGGCCACATGACATACGCATTGAGACACCCCTGAATATGCATCACGCCACATTGTTCACGCAACCACAATGGGGAGTTCTCCTTCCCGGTTATCACATGCGTGACGAGCACCTTGGTCTCGATGTCTTGAAGCGCACGTCCATGAACCAACATACCCTGGACGGTATTCGGGTCCCTCAACCCCGCCCCTATCCGCGTGCCCTCAAATACATAGAGTATAAACACGCTCGGCCAACCAATTATTGTCATAGGCCGCTCGACGGGAGCCAAGTAGGGGACTAGATCATCAATCGGTGAGTTCATATGTGTCGGCGATGAAGAAGCGACGTCCACGTCCTCATCCTCCACCACCTTCTCCTTCCCCTTCCCCTTTTCTCCCAACGAACTCTTCAAGAATGAGAACATATTTTGGATTGTCACCTCCAACCTTGTTAGCTTCGCATTATGCGAGTCCACCTGACGAGCTAACTCGGTGTTGCTCGTCTCCAATCCGATGATCCTAGATTTGGCCACCCGCGAGCTCACCCCCTTGTCCTCCCCTTGCGATCAGCGCCAAGCACTTAGCTGAATGCGTCCGTGGACAAAGATGTCATGTCGGCATTAGACTGTGACTCATGCACTTTCTTAAGCTTTGCTTGAAACGACATAAAGCACACGATTAGTTAAATAGGTAAATAAAAAAATTATAACGTAATTAGCAAAAAAGTAAACTTTCAAATTACTTACAATCGTGGCCGCGACTCTCGGGGACACCTCCTTATCCTTTCCCTTCTTCGTTCGAATTGCCACATAGGCATCGAGCCTATGTGGCCTACCTCAAGGGCCACTCCCCGTCCCGTGAAATAAAATAATGCAAAATTAGTACCGATCCCGCAAAGTAAAATAATGCAGAATAACATATTTGTGTAATTATAGAAAAATAAAAACTTACTATCATCCTATGCTCCACCTCGGCGTAAGACGTCCGACCAGAGTAGTGCACGTCCGTCTTTTTCACCTGATTTGCCCTCTCCGATTGGCGAGATGTCAATTATCACCCATCGATCTCATTACCAGTGAACTTTTGCCATTGTGCCAATGAGATCGGCTCCTTCGACGGGACAGACTCATGCTTATTGATAATGGAGTCTCGGGTCTTCCAAAAGTAGCGGCCCCACAAATTTTACTTCCATGTCTTATGTTGCTCCCTCAATTGCTCTAAGACGGAATTGTGGAGTTCTGGGGGTAGGCTGAATTGTTCCTGTCAACATAACTTATGTTAGTTGTGAATAAATATAAATATAAATATAAATATAAATATAAATATAAATAATTGAAATATAAATATAAATATAAATATAAATATAAATATAAATATAAATATAAATATAAATATAAATATCAATACATTACCTGTAGTGCCGCCCAAATAGCTAACTTGAAGTCATTTGGCACCTCCCTCCAACTAGTGTACCCCAGGCTGATAATTGTCTTTACCAGCTCGAGGGATCTAGCTAATATCCTTGTCTTATTCTTGACGACCATTCCTAATTTTTCCCATTTGGGGAGCTTAGGGTCCGAGGAGCCCTCGTCGCCTCCGCTACCGTCGAGCCCAAAAGACATC
Organism: Sambucus nigra; assembly: GCA_949130495.1. NCBI lineage: Eukaryota > Viridiplantae > Streptophyta > Magnoliopsida > Dipsacales > Adoxaceae > Sambucus > Sambucus nigra. The sequence continues at coordinate 455,468,870 of OX422214.1, forward strand.
ATCATTATCATTATCATCATCATCATCCTTGCCTTAATCCCTCAAGGAGACATTTTCTATAAAAAAAATGTTGTTATTAGTATAAATTCAAAATGAATTAGAAGAAGATATGCAAACATTAAGTCTAAATAGTACATGCGCTAATGTAATCAAGTACAAATGAATAAAAAGCATTAATCAGAAAATTGGAATACTTATTACTATTTAATAAACACACATATATAAAGGAAAGAGAGAAAGATAAAAACAGTGAAAATGATCAAGTACAAATGAATTAAAAACATTAAACCGATGTTCGATAATAATAAAACACTATTACATGCGCTAAATTGGAATACTTATTACAAATAAAAAAATTGTTTCAAATTCGGGGTATCATAAAAAATGGATTGATATTCGGTAGGAGCAGCCAAGTCATCTGCACTATTGTTTAGACGTTTTGGCGCATGTAGACGATTGACCATGACTCGTTATTGATATACTCCGAGTAAAACACTTGGTTGACCTTTTGAAATGCAAAAACAAACGGCTTATCGCTCACATGTTCGTTGATCTTCAACTTGGATAAGTCAACCATGATCAAATTGGTGCCGGGATCAACTTTACAAGCATTTTTATCCTTAACTCTTACCCAATCACAGTAAAATACAACCTCTTTAAAGCTTACATAGTCCAATTCAAATATATTTCGAATTACACCATAGTAAGTCATTTCAGCTTCAACGAGGTTTTTATCTTTTGCACTCGCTCGAACGAAAGTAAGAGCCTTGTATGAACTGCCTGAGTTCTGTACATTTGTATTTTCCTCGTACACCCTTGCGCCGAATACGTAACCATTCAATCGATACTTTTTGTACTCTTGTGCCATAGATAAGGGTCCAGTGGCTAGACGAGCAAGCCTTAATGTCGTATCACCCGTCTTTAAGAGCTGAGAATATAGATAAATTAATTAGGTTAGTTGTAAAGTTTTATTGTAAAGTAACGTTATATAACAACCATTTTCATTATAATTACCTCGTGTGACAACCACAACCTAAAATCGTTGTCTGATTGTGCCATTGTTTTTTGTCTTTTACTGTTCTCAAGTGCTTCATATTTTCTGCATAAAATTAATGTGACGAACGTATTACAAATTAATCATATATAAAATAATCTAAAATAATATAAAACTTAAAATAATTTAAACTTACATTTTCCATTCTTCGACATCTTCATGTGTGTCGAATAGATAACGAGCTACTTGTTCATGTTGCAAACTCGTTAATTTCACTCGTTTTCCCATCACATGACCACCCTCATCGACAAACTCATCAATGTCATCAACGCTGGTCGTGTGAGGCATATATTCCCGAGTATAGATTGATGACTCCACGGTGATGTATTCCTCTGCAATTGGTCCTACAATGTATCGCATATTCTTGACGTAATCTTTTAAAACTTTCATCAATCTTTCAAATGGATACATCCATCGATATCTTACTGGACCGCAAAGAAGTGCCGTGTCGCATAGGTGTACCAACAAGTGAACACTTATGTCAAAGAATGCTGGGGGAAAGTAATTCTCCAATACACAAATCGCTTCGGTCATCACCAATTTTGCGGCCACTAAGTGTTCTCGATTGACTACCTTCTCCCACAAAAGTGAGAAACAAATACTAATTTATATAATATCCCTCCGCAAATCCTTGTGCTTGGAGAAACAATGCTTAAACAATATAGGAACCAATTGCATGATCACATGCCAATAGTGGGACTTACATTTATGTAAATCATGGGTAGCATAATTTACATTCCTTTGCAAGTTCGACGAAAAATTAGATGAAACCTTAAAATTATATATTGTGTCTAAAAGCACTTTTCTTTCCCCACTTATCAAAGTAAACGCACCAAGGGGAATTGTTGTCCTTCCCCTACTATCTTCTTTCAACCATAATTGTTGTTTAAGTTTCAAGGATTTAAGGTATTTTCGTGCATTTTCTCCATCTTTCGAATGACTCCCCCCAAGGCATGTGCCCACAATATGTTCAACGAGGTTCTTCTTTGTATGCATCACATCCAATACATGGCGCACCGGGTTATTCTTCCAATAAGGCAAGTAAAATAAAATTGACCTCCTAGACCATGCCTTTCTTATCTCAGTTTCATTCCCAGTTGGGGTCTTCTTATGCTTGACATTCTTAAATTTAGGATTCTTACGTGGCATATTAGGGCCACAATCAGAAGATTTACTTTTAATTTTTGAACCTGAAAGTTTTCTCGGCGGTAGCCTATGTTCAACCCCGCCCGATAAAAAATTGGAACCTTTCTCAAATATGAAACTATGAGACGGGGGGTAAAAACCTCTTATGGCAATGGTGTACATTTTTTAGCTAGCGGGGAGACGAAGAGATTCAGTCTCCTCTCTATAAATAGGACATCCCAAATAATTATGTACTACACAATCGGATAATGTCCCATACGCTGGAAAATAATGAATTGCCCACATCAACATAGCTTTCAGCATAAACTCTTCTTTTCTAAAAGAGTCAAATGCTTGCACACCCTCTTCCCATAACTTATTTAATTTTTCTACCAAAGGAGCTAGGTAGACGTCGATGTCATCACTTGGTGCCTTTGGCCCATGTATCAACAAACACAACATCGAGAATTTAGGTCTTATACACTGTGAAGGAGGGAGGTTGAGTGGGGCTAGGATCATTGGCCATACACTCTGATTCGTACTTAGATTTTCAAATGGATTGAAACCATCTGTTGATATAGCCAAACGAATGTTATGCTGTTCTCGAGTAAAATCGGGATAATCATAACTCATCCTCCTCTAAGCTGTAGAATCAATAGGATGATGCATGAGATTATCCTTTACTTCTTCCCTATCATGCCAAGTCATTTCCTCCACTATCCATGGTATTGTAAAAAATCGCTTTAATCTAGGCCCAACGGGAAAATATTTCAACACTTTTTGAGGCACTTTTGAGCTTGTGCCTTCCTTGCCAGTAGATTGGACATATCTAGGTTCATCACGTACTGGACAATGATCGAGATTTTCATACTCCTTTAGGTATAGTATGCAGTCACACACATAAGCATGAATCGATTTATACTTCATTCCCAAACCTTTTAAACTATTCTTCATAACATGATAGCTATTTGGAAGCGTATTCTCCTTAGGTAGTAAGCCCTTCACCCAATTCAGAATTCCTGTTACGCTATTGCAAGACAAACCGTATTGCGTCTTCAAACTGTGTAAACTAACCATGGCATGTAAAGTTATTTAATCTTTCTCACAGCTAGAGTATAACGGTTTGGTCGCCTTAAATTTTAAACTTTGGTAGTCATCATCAAGGTTTATCGTGATATCTTCATGAGCACCTAAACCTTGTACATCATCAGTGACCTCATTCTCCTCCACTTCATAAACTCCGCACGCATCATTAACTAGATCCTCTAATATATTATAATCTACGTCGCCCTCTTCTACATTTATCCTACTTGTTGAAGGTTGTTGTGAAGGTTGTTCGGGGACAAAAGGAACTTTCAATTCACCGTGAAAACTTCATAATCAATAATTATCTTGTATACCCGATCTTAACAAATATAGTTAAAATATTTTCCACTCAAACACCTTACCATTCTTACATCTAGAACACGGACACAAAAACTCTTCATCATTATAACATCTCTTTTCGTATTTCACAAATTCATTAGCATCTTTGCGAAACACATCCCCCAATCTATTTGTCTCCCCCATGCACTCTTTGTATTTAGGATATCCCTTCATAGTTACTATACATAATCACCTATTAAAGATAAGAAGCGTATACTCGTGGATTAGTATAAATAAAACTTAGATTTATAGTATGTTTCAATTAATTATGTCTTATTTATATTCAATTTTTAAATTTCAATTTATAATAGTAATTTCTATTTCTTCCATCTCCTCTAAAGGGTGAGTGGTCCTATCCCATTCAAGACCGCATATTTCTGTAATATACTTAACAACTCATGCACATTATTACGATTTGAGAAAAATATAGTAGCATATCTCTATAGTTCTCTAAGTACACGACGCAGATTGACAAGTGTGAGTGTTATTTCAATTGTGTAGAGGGGGCTTGAAGGTAATTTTGAGATTAGAGATAATTCCCCATTAGCTACAGTGTTTTGGGATTAAGGCACCGAGGCAACTCAAGCGTAGCAGCTCATACTTTAGCTTGTTGTGTTACTTAGTCATATTGTACCTTTGTTTATATTGACTATGAGCTATAACGGTTGTAATGATGTAATGAGAATAATAATGAGTTTTAGGGTGAGGTCAAACGGTACTCACGAGAGATTAGGCTTGGCAGGGCTTGGGAGAGCTTTCATGCTCTATCGAATGACCTCGTTGTGGGAACTTTAGAGGGACTTTGTTTGGAGGATTGAGAAGTGATGCACCATTGGGGCTTGTCCTGACCATCTTAGATACACCTGGTAAAACACCAAAGGACCCTGGCCGTGGAACCTAGGGCGGAGCAGCTTGGAGTTCCATCGGACGTTGAGTTGTGAACCAAACAACCCTCTACTTAATGTCACATCTACTATAGGTGATGTCACTAGCCAACTAAAAAATGTCAGGCCTGCACTTGAGTAAACCACCGTGGTATTTGGGGCTGTCAGGCAGTTGGTGAGCCACCTCTGCGATAACAGCCCCCTGACACACAGTGGTTTGGCAAAAGGCATGTCTTGGCATTTAATGTTTATGACGTGGAGACAACTAGGGCATCAGGTATTTAATATTTGTGACATAAAGCATGAGGGAGGTCTTTCACAGGCATTGATGGCGGAGTTGCCTCGGGGGTGGTGTGGGAGGCTATTTAAGCACCCCAACCACCTCTGAGGAGAGAAGAATACTCTTTTTGAGAGTTTAGAAGTGGTTACTAGAGAGTTATTACAAATCAGAGAGTTTAATCACCCACCATTGTCATTTATTACGAAGCTTTTAATACTTGACAAAGATTCTTGAGGGTGGTTGGTGTGTTTTGCCTGCCTGCTAAGGTGTATCTAGGGTGCTTACTTCTCTCTCCCTCTAGCTAAGTTACTTCTAAGTTCATTACTACCTTCTGAGTTATACATGAGAGATCTGTGAGTTCAAACTGAGTATATCTTCATTGAGTAGTGTTTGTATGTCCTATGGTTAATCAATAGCGTTGCTATTTAACTTATCATTACTGTACTCAAAAGGGGTTATGCCTCCATCTTATCTAAACTACCCTCTTACATTTGGCGACTCTATTGGGGAGGCATTCTTCTAAGCAAGGAGTATGGCACAAGATAATGTTAATCGAAGGCTCAACTTTTATGACATCTAACCCAATGAAGAACAAGCGGCGAGAGAACTAGAGGCTCTAAGGGATGGGGCTCCTCGAATAGAGGTACCTCCAGTTCAGGCGACGACAGGCGATCCAGGGGTGACACAAGTTTCCACGAGTGCAGGGTTGGGACCCGCTCAGGTAGCACTCCTCATGAGTAAGTTTTATGAGTTTTTGCAAACTCTGGTAGCTTCAACGATTTTGGGAGGATTTGAAGCCAATTCCTTCGTAACACCAGGGGCAGCCCCAACGGCCCCACCGAGTGAAGGTGTAACGGGAACAGTCCCGATAAGCATACCCTCTATTTTGAATCCAGTAGTGGGAACATCAGGAGTATCAACGGCCCCAACTGTGACGATTACTCCAGCTGCAACGGGCACTCAGCCTATGGTCCCATTGGTTCTTGCTCCAGTGGCATCACCCATGGAGGAGATGAGGAAGGAGATGCAGAAAGAGATGCTGAAATTCATGCAAGCCTCCTCACAATCTGCTGGCGAGGTAGCTTCGGTTTATGACGACTTTAGGACACCTTACCCCCAGGAATATAACGACGAGCCCTATCCAAAAGATTATATTCCTCCTATTTGAAAAATACACGGGGAAAGGTGGGAACCCGAAGGAGGATATTAAGCACTTCGTTAAACACTTGGGGGAACATTGTAATAATAAGATGCTCAGGTTGAGGGAGTTTTCTAAATCCTTAACCAATAAAGCATATACCTGGTATTATTATTTATCTCCCAAGAGTACATGGGAAGAGATGCCTGTTTTGTTCGTCCAAAAGTTCTTTCTGGCGGAAGATGAGTTTACTTTGACCTAACTGGGGAGGGAGAAGCAACGACCCGGGGAATAAGTGGTAGCATATGTTCGAAGGTTCAGGGAAAGATCCCTCGATGTGAGGGAGGAGGCCAAAGAATCCAAGTTATTACAGATCTATGCGGAAGGACTGCTTCCTGAGTACATCTGTCATCTCATTAATGAAATGCGCGAGGGGACTTTTTCGGCATTCTTAAAAGCAGCAAGAAATATCTCCTTGGTGGTGCGACCGAATCCAGTGGTTGTACCCATGATGTTTAGGCAATCGATATAACCTGTGGGGGGGGGGGGGGAGGTCTCAGCGCCCATGGGTAGGGTACACCGAGGGAACAAATGGGGGTAAGGCGTCGAAGAAAGACAATAAGAGGAAGTTTGGAAGAGACATGGAGGACCCACCACCATTACCTTATACGATGGAGGAGGATGTCAGCTATTACAACACAATGGTCGAAGGGGGAACGGTCTATGAACTAAAGGGCATTCCCGTGGGGGAACCCGATGCGGCGACAAGGGCGAATCCCAAATATTGCCAGATTTATCGAAAGATCCAACATCCAACGGAGAGCTGTTTCACGTTTAGGAGAATCATCGACAAGTACGTAAAGGCAGGGACATTTCAAATTCCTCCATAAAACGTTAACAACAACCCACTCCCAGCACATGGGGCCAATCTGGTGGTGGCCTATGATGAAGAGGCAGAGAGGGAAGAAAGGGAGCCATCGACGAATCAGGAAGAGTTCGAAGAAGCTTTAGAAGCCTGTACTGAGGGAATGGCTAACATAGTATTGGACTACGACGAAGTAAGCGCTAAGGATGTGGAGGACGTTTACAGTGTTGAAGGTGAGGAAGCAGACCCGCTCCTAAAGTACTGTGTAATTTCGAAATCCCCAAAATTCACCTGGTTCTTCGACCAGGTGGGGATACCGAAAGAGAGTAGGTTGGAAATAACTCAGGCAATCCTTAACATTGCGCGAAAGAACGCAGTCCCTTCATTGAGATGGAAGGGACCCATGGCCAGGTTGGTAAGGAGGTTTCTGTCATAAGTAACCTTCAGCGATGCAGATAAGGCTATAAGATTCCCTCATAACATGCCATTGTATGTAACCGCCAGCGTCAACGAAATTAGTTTCGCAAAGAATCTTATGGATGGGGGAGCTTCCATCAATATTATGTCAATCAACTAACATTCCAGAAGAAAGGTTGCTTCCCATTCCTTTAGGGATTTCGGGGTATGATAACCAATCTTCCAAATCCATTGGGTACGTTAATATTGGGATTGTAATGGGAAATTTGAGTTCCCATATCAAGTTCCATATAATAGAGAGTGCAACTTCATATCATCTGTTAATAGGAAGGGTGTGGATGCACAACCAAGGGTTAGTTCCCTCCACGTACCACCAATGCGCTAATGAGAACATCAAGGGAACGAAGGTGACCATTAGGGCTACGAAGAGGCCCTTCGCTATCGTGGAAGCTCACTTGGTGGACACGACATTTTACACAAAGTTGGAGGAGGATGTTCGGGTCCTAACGAGAAGAATGGAGGAAGCCTGGATTCCCTCGATCAGAGAAAGGATGGAGCCCTTGAACGAGCAGAATAAGGAGGTTGTAAGAAGCACAAGAGTAATGACCGAGGAAGCTCACTAGGTGGTCCCTCATACCCAAAACATCTCGAAGCAACTTAAAGACAGGATGAGGCCCAGAGTGGATCCGATGGAGCATGAGGTCCAACGACAAAGTGTGCTGAGCCGATTTTTAGAAAAAAGAATAGTCGAGGCTTCTAGAAAGAATAAGAGGAAGGCAACTACAGCTACCACTAGACAGTGCAAGAAGGTTGTCACTGAAGAAGGAAATGTGATATATTGATTATAATGGTGTGAACGGGCGGCTGAAGAAGCTGACAATGAGGTTGAACCGATATATGAGTGTTTTTTAGTAGATCAATGGGGATAATGTATGGTGATAGACAACTCCAACGTACAGGAATTTTTGGAGGAAGTGGCCGAGGAACCAAAATACATGGCGGATCAACCGAAACCGCAGGCGCAAGAACTGGAGAAGTTGAACCTGGCGAAAGAAGAAGAGGACCCAAGGCCTTTTTTTATCACGAAACATCTCAGTAAAGAGAAACGGGAGGCTTTGGTTATGTTGATTCGAGAGTTCATAGACATTTTTACGTGGAAATACACGGAGATGGAAGGGCTGAATGAGGGAGTCAGTTATCACAAGTTGAAAATACTGCCTTCAGCCATTCCAGTGAAACAAGCAACGAGAACGTACAAGCCTGAGCTAGACTTAAAGATAAAGGAAGAGGTCCAACACTTGTTGGCGGCAGGGTTCATCAAACTGATACAGAACTCGCTTTGGCTGTCTAGCATTGTCCCGATGGGAAAGAAAGATAAAAACCAAATAAGGATCTGCGTGGACTTCAGAGATTTGAATAGAGCTTGCCCAAAGGATGAGTTCCCTCTTCCCTCCATTGATAGCTTGATAGATGCAACGGCTGGTCATGAGATGTATAGCTTCATGGATAGGTATGTATTGCACAACCAGATCAAGATGGACCCCTCGGATGCAGAGAAGACGACGTTTAGGACCCCATTAGGAAATTTTATATACAGAGTAATGCCTTTTGGACTCAAAAACACTGGGGCTACTTACTAGAGAACAATGATGGCCATTTTTCATGACTTCTTCCACAAATTTGTGGAATTCTATATGGATGATTTGGTCATCAAATCAAGGAAGGAGGAGTTCCATCTGGGCGATTTGAGGAAGGTGTTTGCCCGATATAGGAAGTATAAATTGAGGATGAACCCACTGAAGTTCGTCTTTGGGGTAACAAGTGGAAAATTCCTAGGCTTCGTGGTTGATCGGCAAGGGGTGCAGATGGACCAGGAGAAAAAGCGAGCGATCTTGGAGATGCCAAGTCCAAGAACGGTGAAGGAGCTGAAGAGCTTCCTCGGTAAAGTCTCCTATCTTAGGAGATTTGTACTTGAGTTAACCGAGATGACACATCCATTGATGCAGCTGTTATGAAGGAACACGAAATTCAAGTGGGAGGAGATTCACCAGGAGTCTCTCGCTGGGCTGAAGAAGCTGCTCGTTTTACCACAGATTATGGTTCGCCTGCAGGCAGGAATACCGTTGTAGATATATCTCACATCCACCATGAGGTCCGTGGGAGCTTTGTTGGCACAGGAGATTGATGGGGAAGAACGACCGGTATACTACCTCAGTAGAATCATACACGGGCAAGAAGTCAGATATAGTATCTTGGAAAGGCATTATTTAGCCTTAGTCTTTGTAGCACAAAAACTTAGACATTACATGCTATCTTTTACAATTCATATTGTAAATATATGTGATCCTATTAAGTATTTGCTGGCAAGAACGATATTGATTGGTAGAGAAACTAGGTGGTTCCTCATCCTCTCCGAGTATGAATTGAAGTGTGTGGTTCCTCGCGTGATCAAAAGCCAAGCGTACACCGATTTGCGCAATCAAAAGCCAAGCGCGATCAAAAGACATTACATGCTATACTTTCTTTGATCCACCTAAAGAAAGTATTCTAGGAGACGATTTGCAGGCCAATAACCTAGACACAATGGATGAGGAATGGATAATGCAGTTCAATGGATCTTCGGTAGAAAATAAAGGAGGAGCAGGGGTTATTCTCTCAAAAGGAATGGAGGAGATTTTCCTTTCCTACAAATTATATTTCCCTTGTTCTAATAACGATGCGGAATATGAAGCATTGGTGTTGGGGTTGCTAGAGACTCTTCGAAGGGGGATTCGTTCACTTTGCATTAAAGGTAATTCGAATTTGGTGGTTCAAAAAGTGAATGGAGAGTACGCGTTGAAGCACATGAGCCTGGCACCATACATTACAATCATTCAGAGGCTCCCGTGCCAGTTCCATCGGACCAAGATCAAGAGACAACCTAGAATAATGAATCGTCACCCAGACGCCTATGCCACCATTGCCCAGAAGATGGTTATGAGAAATGATAAAACTACCATCATGATCCAACGAAGAACAACTCCTTCAATAGTACAGTCGATTCTACCAATGGAAGATGACGCAGATTGGAGGGGGGAGATTCGAGGGCAGTTGGAATCTGGGGAATGAGCGATGGGGCTGAGGGAATTAGCCCAATACTTCACGAACCAGGGAAACCTTTACTTTAAAAATATAGGAGGATGGTTGTCGAGGTGCATAAGTGCAGAAGAGGTAGAGCGGAGATTGAAGAGAACACATGAAGAGCACTGCGAGACATCTGAGATACCCCTCTACCGAAGAATGCAAAGAGAGGGGTATTTTTAGCCCAGAATGAAACAGGACGCGACAAAGTTACAACGAAAATACGACAAATGTCAATTATTCTTCGAAGTAACTGAATGTCATTTCATGGAAACTCAACCTGATTGGAGACAGCCCTATATTGACTTTATCAGAGATGGAGTTGACCCGACACAAAAAATTAACGTGATGGGACGTAAGCAAAGTTCCCCGAGATTATACGTTTAGGAGGGGCAGCTTTATCGAAGGGGATACTTTAACAGGAAATTGCGTTGCATCACGAAGGAAGAAGCAACTGAAGTCCTCAAACAGGCGCACGATCCAGCTCACATAGGAGGGGTCAAGTTATATGACCAATTGATGACGTTGGGATATTATTGGCCAACAAGGGAGAAAGACTTTACTGAGTTCGTTTGAAAATATAAAGCTTGTCAACTTCATGGAAATATGATCCATGCCCCATCGATAGACCTACACTCCCTAGCGATGCCTTATCCTTTTCACACAAGGGCGTTCGACCTGGTGGGGGTAATACATCCTTCTTCGAGGGGGAAGATATGGATACTAGTAGCAACGAAGTTCTTCATAAAGTGGGCTAAAGCGATACCACTGAGAAGGGCAACAGCGGGGGTGGTGAGCAACTTCATCAGAGAATTCATTATTTGCCGTTTTGGGATCCCAAAGGTCATCCTTTCAGATAATGTAACCCCTTTCGTCAATTCAGAAGTAACGATGCTCACAGATATATACTCCATTGTCCATCATACTTCGACGGTGGAATATCCAAAGGGAAACAGTCAGGCCGAAGCAACTAACAAAACTTTGGTTAATATCTTGGCTGAAATAATAGAGGATTTCCCAGGAGCGTGGGATGATAAGATATCAGCTGTATTGTGGGACTATCGAACAACTAAGAGAAAGCCCACAGGGTATACTCCATTCTCCCTTGTCTATGGGGCCGAGGTGATTCTCCCAGTGGAGTTGGAAGTTCCCTTTGCTCAATATGTCTTGCGAAGTAGTATGCTCCCTCAGAAAATATATGTGTAGCTGGAAGCTTTGGATGAATACAGAGATAATGCGATGCAATATTTTTAGATATATACGAAACAGCTCTCTAGGGTATATAATAACTTAGTAAGACCAAGGAAGTTCGTAGAGGGAGATCTCGTATTGAAAGCAGCAGTGAAACACATCAGGGGGCTTCCTCTACCCAAGTTTGCAGCAAATTGGGAGGGACCTTGCATTGTAAAAGAAGCTCATGACTCAGGTTATTGCTTAATTTCTAGTATGGAAGAAGATAAACCATTCAATATTAACAATAAATGATTGAAGGTCTATCATGTGTAAGCAAATAGATTTGAACCACTGATGTATCTAACTGTTGTTATGAATACACAACTTTTTTATGATGAGTATGCAAGTTATTTTTATTATAACCCAAGTGGAGATAAAAGAATCATATAACTTCATAGCAGTTGTAACACAAAGAAAGGACATGGAAAACACACATTTTTCTTCATTAATAAACTTTGAGGCATTACAAAATTGGGAGCTATTGCCCAAGAGTTACACAAGAAGAAGAAAAAGAAGAAAAATATATACAGAAGTTCATTAGACTAAGAGGAACCATAGATCTGGGGAAGAGAAAAAATTTCCAGGAAGGCCTGAAGAAGCTTCCGGGCAAGACTGTTGGGCATTCATAGAAACCTCCAACCTCATTTGCACTTGTGTGCACTCGTTGAGGAGCTTCTCTCATTTTGACTTTGCCGTGCGCAGAGCTTCTTCAAGGTCCCCCACCTCTTGGTCAACGACTTCAAGAAGAGGTGCTAACTCATCCAACTTGGCTTCCTCGTCCCGTTGATCCTCCTGATGTTTCCGAAGCAGTTCCCTCTGGCTATCCAGTCGTTGGCTCTTCAAAGTTTTCAAATGCGTAATAAGCCAATCAAGACGAAAGCCATCACGACCCAACTCCTTCAGGTGACCCAGGAATTGGTTAAAGAGGGCTCTAGTAACAGTGGAGGTTGGAGTACTGGAAATCTCAGCCACAATGGTAGCCATGCCTTGAAGCTTATAATTCATCACATAGATATTGAAACGCAGGAAATCCATGGTAAACGTTTCAGGATGGTGGTTTGTAAGCAGCTCAACTACCAAGCGATGGTTGGCAGGCATCTGAGGAGAACGTTGGAGCACCATCAGGTAGAAGGCATGAGAATTCAAGTCGGGAAGAGGAAGCTCACAACCAGATTCTCTCTCAGCAGTAGTACCGGTCGTGGAACCTTGATCGTTGTGGCCGAACTCTTCTGAACAACGGGTTCCCGATGGGGTGAGGAGGTAGGCGAAAGAACTGGTGGAGAATTCTCCCGAGCAACCTGAGAAAAGTTATAGGAAATAAGAAGTTTATGAAAAATCTTAACAAGTGTTTTCATTATTAAGTCACGGATATAGGTGGAGTTTATGAAAAATCTTAACAAGTGTTTTCGCTGTTAAGTCACCGATATAGGTAGAGTTTATGAAAAATCTTTACAAGTGTTTTCATTGTTAAGCCATCGGTATAGGTGGAGTTTATGAAAAATCTTAACAAGTGTTTTCGTTGTTAAGTCACCGATATAGGTGGAGTTTATGAAAAATCTTAACAAGTGTTTTCGTTGTTAAGTCATCGATATAGTTTATGAAAAAACCTTAACAAGCATTTTCGTTATTAAGTCACCGATATAGGTGGAGTTTATGAAAAACCTTAACAAGTGTTTTCATTGTTAAGTCACCAACATAGGTGAAGTTTGAGAAACTGAGAAATACAGAGAAATTAGCAAAGTACCTCAGCAGTAACATCCGCGAGAATAGGAGCCACCATGGAAGCTTCAACGGTCGGTAAAGCTCCCTCGCCAACAAACGGTACCAAGGCCAACAAAGGGGCTTCGCTGAAAGAACACGAGGAACCTCCAGGCGATGCCCCAGCTAGGGCGGACACTGAAGAATCACCACGCGGGACAGCAGCATCAACCTTGGCCTTGGAATGGAAAAAGCCACTCAGAGTAAAGGGTGGGGTAAGGCTTGGCGAAAGCTACAAATACAAAACCAAATGTTAGACACAAGGAGCAAGTACAGGAAAAAGACCGCAATATGTCTAAGCGTTACTTACCCCCGTTATGGCTCCAAAAGGGGGAATTGCAGTTAGGGGTCTCACTAGTGTAGTGGGAAGGAGAATGTTAGCTATCAGAGACACCACTTCCACCTAAAACATCCCAATATATCAAAATGATAAACAAAGCAATGGGACAAGGAAAGGACGTGAGACTTGATAAGAAATTTACCTCAGGGGCACTCTCCTCGACCACAATGATGTACAGAGGGACCTCTCAGATGGTAATTCGAAAGCGGCTGGAGTAGTTGCCTCTGATTGGGTAGATATTCCAACAGATCCAACGGTGGCAGCCCCCGCATAAGCATCTTTGGCCTATTGGGAGGACAAACGCCGAGAGTAGGTAAGGCCTATCATGGGGTAATGGGGAGGAGTAGTATCGGCTTGAGAGACACCGAAACGTCCCCTACGAAATGGCTCACGAGGGAACCAGGGGAATCAGGAGGATTGGGCCTTTCTTTAACTCACTGCACTAAGGTTATCAAAGAAATAAGCAAATGCAGCTTGCCTTAAGAAAAGGGGAACAAGAATAAAATATGCACACATACTTGAGATCCGAAGGGAGAACGAGAAGGTATAACCACTGGTGAAGACGGGGAGGAGGCAGCAACAGAGGGAGCTAAGGATGGAGGTATCTCGGCTGCCCATTTCTTCGGGGACTTAGTGCCTAGAGTTTTCTTCCTTGCACCCGTTGCATCAGCACCTTGAGGTACCCTCGACCTTTTTATCCTCTTGGTCGTTGGCTCAGCTAGATCAACCACGATCATGGGAAAGGCAACCGAAGGAGGAATGATGACCGTCATTAAAAATCAGCGTTTATTCGTTCTACCTCTGCCCAGGCTTGCCTTCTCAACTCCTTGACCTTTTCTGCAGGCATGGCAGGGGGAATAGAGGCAATAGGGAATGCCTCCAAAGGAGTTTATGCTTGATCTTGGGACTTAGACTTTAAGGATTTGGATTTCGAGGAAACCCCACCTTTGAACTTCTTGGTCTTTTTAGTAGGTGGCTGAGAAGGCCCTTCTCCTGTTGCAGCTTCGGTCGAAGGGGAAGGTTATTTGGGAGTTGCAACGACGTTGGGCTTCGTGGTGGAAGTAGGGATCATTGGAAAATAAAGGGGTGGCTCCTGGGGAGATTCTTTAATGGTTTTACTCAAGGGAAACTCAACTCCAAGTACGGAGTTCCCCTTAAGACCCAGTTCAGAAGTAGAGAAAGAAAAGACTAGGGGATATTGGGGGGGACTGAATATACTCACGAATCATTCTCAACTTTCCCAAATGGAACTCGGTGGCAAAAGAGGTGGATACGTCCCCCTTACTAGTGTCACTAGACTCGCCCATCGATGGTAGAAGTCACACTAAGCACCGCTGCTGTAGTATAGAAAGTGCAAGATTTAGTGAAAGTGGACCTTATTTGGTTGTGTTGAAACACTAGTCAAGGGGCCCCTTGATCAAACCCGAACTGCCTGCTACATCTGTCAGGGTTGTAGGGTTTTGAGGTGTATCCCCATTCAGTATAGGAAGGAAGAAACCCAAGAGTGAATAGAAGCACTACGGCCTGCGAGGGATCTTCTACAGCTGGGATGA
Organism: Sambucus nigra; assembly: GCA_949130495.1. NCBI lineage: Eukaryota > Viridiplantae > Streptophyta > Magnoliopsida > Dipsacales > Adoxaceae > Sambucus > Sambucus nigra. The sequence continues at coordinate 455,484,062 of OX422214.1, forward strand.
ACTTGACCATTGAGGCCGCAGAAGGAAAGAAATCCCAACTATGGGCGAATGTAGACTCACTGTATGGCCTTATCACAAAGGAGTCCAAACGATCAAAAACTTCCATTATCTCCTTTCGACTTTATTTTTTATGGAAACATAGGAGGCATGGGGGTTTGATACCTTGGCTCACGGGCATAGAAATAGACTTAGCGATAATGGCAGGAAAATGGGTGTAAAGGAAGCCCGTTAAAATGATGGTGTTGGCAAAATTGGCCAAGTTATAATGACCCAGTGATCGTGCCATGTCAATGTGGGTTCGATCCAACTAGGTATCGAGGGACCCCAAGGCAATGGCGGCCAGAGGAAGGTTGAAACCCCTGGCCAAAATAAATGAAAATATTTATAAGGTCCCTCCTCGGCTGATCATTAGGATTCCCAATCAGGAAGAAGCTTGAAAGTAACATAATTATGTAGACTGGTAGTTCAAGGTATGTACCTCTACCTCGGCCCGTTGCAGCATTGACATCCTTCGGGGTCGGAGATTCAAAAAAATAGCTGATGAGGGGAGTAAATATGGCTTTGTTCGAGGAACCAGTGCAACTACGGTAGATTCGATCCAGCTCAACTAGATCAGCAACCTCTTCGGCATCCAGGGCCTCATCGTGATATGTGAACTCACCCATTGGCTCAAACCCAAGGAGCTCACAGACGTCCACCAACGTAACGGTGAACTCTCCCCACGCAGCAAATAACGTGTGGGTTGTGACCTTCCATCTGGAAACTAGCACTTGGAGTGCTGCATTGTTCTTGGAAAGGGTGAACTCCCCAAATAAGTAGGCTCGATGAAACCCAACCTCTGCAAGATCAACAGCGTAAGAACTCTGCATATGTGTATACCAGGCAGTGAAATGGGCTGGCGACCCCCCAGGTGCTTCGAAGTCAATCTGAGAATAAGGGAAGTCACCACGATCCAAACAAAAGTGCAGAGTCCCCTATGGGGGAAGATAGCCCCACTTTGATGAATCCATATCCTCATCACCCAACAGTAAAAGGTCAAACTTGAATGAGCCCGACGATAGAAGCGTAGTTGCTCTTGATGAACAACATTCAGGGCAGCGGCGCTAGGGACAGCAGCGACGCCAGAAGTGGTAGAGGGGGAGCCTGGCTGAGCAGTGGTGGTGGCAACCTTAGAAGCACTTGAAGAAGCCATAGTAGAGTGGTGATGAGTTGAACAGCTGGGTAAGAAGGGATAGAAACAAGAAGGGAGGAGCACAACCACAGGTGGAGGCGCGAAAGATGGGAGAGGGAGGAAACTGGGTAAAGAGTTGGACAACAATGGAGGTTTTCGCATAATTTTCTCTCTCTAAAGAAGACGGGACCTTGAAAAAGATGAAGAAAAGAGAAGGGTTTGAAAAAAGAGACGTTTGAAACCTTTTAAGAAACCCGTACGTTGAGTTTCCCACCACCACACGTGCAAGGTCACCTATAATCATTTCAAATGAACACATAGCACTTCGGGAGGCATCTTGACAGTTGAAAAGGCAGCGCCACATCATTAATGAAGTGACGCTTGGGAAATAGATGGGGATTCCTTTCTTCAGCAAGTTTGAGTTTTGGCGCCAAAATTTTTGTGAGGCATATCCAATAAATTCCCAATGAAAAAGATGTCCCAACGGTTCAAAAAAGCTACGATGTTCCCTCGCCACAAGTCCAAACGTTGTATAAATTGTGACTCGGCTACATTGGGGAGAATTTCTATTTTTTCGAATATAGCGAAGCGTTACAAGGGAGAATTTCACAAGTCCAAATGATAGGGGCAGTCCTAACGAAAATTCAGCAAGACCGGCGTAATTTCACTATATACAGCAAAAATGAGTATTTGGGGAGGTTAGTAGGCCTTTCGGGAGAATTCCAAATAGTAAAGACAAAACGGTTGAAGCTCAGTGTAAGGAAAAAGTGGCAATGTCCCTTAGCCAAAGCACCAATAAGCTGTAGCGCTTCGGCTCAGGTACACCGGGGAGAATTTTACTTTTTCCTAGAGATTCTAACGCTGTGGTTCTAATGAAGGAAAGAAGGTAAGAATTTTTACAAACAGAGAAGGTTCATCGGATTAAGAATTTTCGTACAGACATTTCTTGTTCCAAAAAAAAATCTCTCCACGAAGGGGCAAATCTAGAGGGGTCTTGAAAGTAATTTTGATATTAGAGATAATTCCCCATTAGCGACAGTGCTTTGGGATTAAGGCACCGAGGCTGCTCAAGCGTGGCAACTCAAGCGTAGCATCTCATACTTTAGCTTGTTGTGTTACTTAGTCATATTGTATCTTTATTTATATTGATTATGAGCTATAACGGTTGTAATGATGTAACGAGAATAATAATGAGTTTTAGGGTTAAATCAAACGGTACTCGCGAGAGACTAGGCTTGGCAGGGCCTGGGAGAGATTTCATGCTCTATCGAACGACCTCACCGTGGGAACTTTAGAGTGACTTGGTTTGGAGGATTGAGAAGTGAGGCACCGTTGGGGCTTGTCCTGACCATCTTAGATACACCTGGTAAAACACCAAAGGACCCTGGCCGTGGAACCTCGGGCGGAGCAGCTTGGAGTTCCATCGGGCGTTGAGTTGTGAACCAAATAACCCTCTACTTAATGTCACATCTACTGTAGGTGATGTCACCAGCTATCTAAACAATGTCAGACCTGCACTTGAGTAAACCACCGTGGTATTTGGGGCTGTCAGGCAGTTGGTGAGCCACCTCTGCGACAACAGCCCCCTGACACACGGTGGTTAGGCAAAAGGCATGTCTTGGCATTTAATGTTTATGATATGGAGACAACTAGGGAATCATGTATTTAATGTTTGTGACATATAGTATGAGGGAGGTCTTTCACAGGCATTGATGGCGGAGTTGCCTCGGGGGTGGTGTGGGAGGCTATTTAAGGACCCCAACCACCTCTGAGGAGAGAAGAATAATCTTTTTGAGAGTTCATAAGTGATTACTAGAGAGTTATTACAAACTAGAGATTTTATTCACCCACCATTGTCATTTATTACGAAGCTTTTAATACTTGACATAGATTCTTGAGGGTGGTTGGTGTGTTTTGGCTGCCTGCTAAGGTGTATCTAGGGTGCTTACTTCTCTTTCCCTCTAGCTAAGTTAATTCTAAGTTCATTACTACCTTCTGAGTTATACACGAAAGATCTGTTAGTTCAAACTGAGTATATCTTCATTGAGTAGTGTTTGTATGTCCTATGATTAATCAATAGTGTTTCTATTTAACTTATCATTACTGTACTCAAAAGGGGTTACACCTCCATCTTATCTAAACCACCCTCTTACAAATCAATCAATTGAAATAACACTCACACTTGCCAATCTAGTATGTACTTAGAGAACATTAGGATACAAATGCAGAACTTCCTCCAAAAGTAACAACTTTAAGCCACCAAAAATATTATTATACAGAAATTATGCAGTCCCAAACTGTCCAAACGGGACAATTCGAAAGATCTCATTACAGGGGCAATGACTCTCGAACGAGTCTAAGGGTTATTGAATGCGTACGCATAAGAACTAAAAGGCTGGTATCTATGCGCACTATGTGTAATTGTAGGTATGTTTCATTTAATTATGATAAGTTCGTGGTCGTGCCACAAAGTAATTTTAGAAAAAAGTCGAAAACTCTCCCCCCCCCCCCCCCCATTTTGACAATAATCCAGTGGTCGTGCCACTTCCAAAATTAACCAACTCAACAAATTAAGACAATATAATTATTTACGGATTTATTAGTGTGAATTAAATTAAGTATTTTAAAAAAATTTAACAACCAACTTCCATATCCAACCACATGCGTCCAATATAATCCAATAGCAACAACAAACCAACAAATGTGTATCCCGTACTCCATCTAATTCATCTAATGCAGACCGTTATGGTAAGTATTAGAATAACAAGTGTTATTATTTGGATAATATGGCTTGTATTGAAATTTTTAAAGATAACTCATTAGATATTATATGTAATGAGTTGTGTACTAGGTTTAATGATTTGAGAATTGAGAGTTTTTCATTGAAGTTTTCATTTGGTGATGAATGTCGATTCATGTTGATTTGTGACAACGATATTCATTGTATGTTCCAGTCCAATGGATCGTCAAAGCTGATTTCATTTGGATCTATGTCATTGATTCATTAACACTGCCAAGTAATACATGTCGTGAACGTGTTGAATGAGCTAATCGAATTTTTAAAGGGGTTGACTGTATTAATATAAGTTCTGAGAGGGTTGACAGTGGTGATACAAATATAGATAGGTTAGAGTCTTTTTCATGAAGCACATCAAATGATTTTAATAGTGGCATTGAAAACGAATTTTATCTTAGAGGTGTGGAGCCAAGCAAGTCAAAAGTCTATATTTTCAATGTGTGGAAGACATATAACTCATGAGCAACAGTGTTTTAAAGGAGGTATAGTGGAGTTTCCAGATAAATTGCGAAAGTATGCAGTTGAGGTTGGGTTCAAGTATGTGTATTTGAAGAATGATAAAACTCGGGTGAGGACTGGATGCTCTAAAAGGACTACTAAGAATTGCATGTGTAGAATTCATGTTTAATTATCCACAATAAATGGATACTTTTACATTCGAAGTTTGAATAATGAGCATACATGTAAAGATTTCTTTCGTAGTCCATCAGCCAAAATGATAGCCTCTAGGTTAGTTTCAACATTGGTATCCGATGATCTGAGAGATAAATCACTGTCAAGACCAATTGATGTAGTTTGAGATATGAAGAAGAACTATAGTCTCGATATAGCCTATCAACATGCATAGCGTGAAAAGGTGATGGTTGGTGTTGATATATAAGGTGATGAAAAGATTTCTTATGCATTAATGAATAATTATCGGGATCTTATATTACAGTACAATCCTAGGTTTCATTGCATCCTTGACATGGATCCTAAGTATAAAAAATTCAAGAGAATATTTATGATGTTTGGAGCATGTAATTATTGATTTCAATATTGTAGACCTATTTTATTTCTTGATGGCGCCTTTTTGAAAAATCGTTGCCGTGGAAAAATATTGTCAGCAACCACAAGGAATGGGAATAATGGTAAATTAATTCTAAATATTTTATTTTATGTATTGCATTCACATTTTGTTTGTTCCATTATAGATCATTAAAATACATGTGTCAAAATGTAAAGTACACGTGAATGTTTTTTTAGTTCACGTGTAATTTATATTTTTATGCGTGTATTTTGATTATGTGTGTTGTTATTTACAATGCAAAGCCAAGTACACGTGTAAAAATGTAAAGTACACGTTAATGTTTTTGTTTAGTTCACATGTACTTTACATTTTATGCGTGTATTTTGATGATATGTGATGTTATTTACAATACAAAGCAAAGTACATGCATAAAAATGTAAAATACCTTTGTATTTGAGTAAAATAACATCACGTCTCTGACCTTTACACATCCACACACCTGACATCATTAAACTTGATCATTCATATCCATTGCCACCAGACGAGCACCGTCAAGATAGCCGGAGTGGTGACTCCACTTGGAGATTTTGAGGACTAAATTCTATTTATATGGGTTTTGTTTTCCTTCTCCTAACTTTTTCTTTTACGTGTGTATATATCTTCTTACTTGTACATATAATTCTCTCATCTTCTCTTATATGCACTTACATGTTCTATATGACATGCTCTTATCATTTTCATTATTTCACTCATGTACATCTCCCTTCGCTTCATGTATATACTCATGTCTTTACTACTTATTCACATGCTTCACTTCACTTGAGCATATTTACATGCTTTACCACACTTGTATATTTACGTGCTTTACCCCACTTGTATAATATCTCTTTATTACATGTCACTTACATATACTTATCCTTTTACTTCATGCTTAATAGTTGTACATGCCTCTTTTAGCATACATAATAATTTGTAAAAAGATACTACTAAGACTCATACATTTTCTCACTACATTGCACGAGCATTGAGTTTTGATTTCATGTTTATCCCATACTGGGGAGTCACCTTGTGATGGATTTTTGGTCATACAAGTTGCGGTTAACATAAGCAATAGGCTCCCTGTAACAGATTGGTTCAGTGGTTGATTTGGTGGACTGAGAGTTATATCCCATATTGCCTGGGTGAGGAAAACTAATAGTTCATATATGTACATTTACACTCTTCTAGCTTCGAGGACTTTTAGCTCCATTGGTAAGGTATGTGATTTATGATGCACACATTAGGGGTTCAAACCCCACTGACACCAGTTTGTGGATTTAAAGCTAATAAAATCCCATACCGCTGTGCACACTGGTTGAAATGGGGAAAATATCAGTGATAGAAGAGCGGGGTGTTACAAAATGCGATCAAAATTAGTACCTAGTCGGAATAAGTTTGCCAACATACTGGGTGATGGTTGATTTCATCCCAATGGAGACGTTAGGCTTTCTAAGAGGGGTGGATTGTATCTGACTGGTGCTATGGTTGATTCGGTAGCTAAAGAATTACATCCCACATCACCTGAGTGATGAAAAGTAATGGTTCATATATGTATATTTGCATTTTTTTAACACCGAGAATTTTTGTTGCACTAGTAAGGCATGATGCACTTTTCTAACACCGGGGCATTTTCTCTCACACATACTGAGAGTGTGCTTCTCGATGGTAAATATTGGAAGAGTATAATTTTTCTCATTTGCTGATAGCTTAGGTTTACATAGATTTTTGCGTATCCCGTTACCATTTGACCTGAGCCGTCACAAAGAACCCAATCTCCAACTTCTCCAAATTCAAGATGATCTCCAGATTACAAAGGCATAAATAAATTAGGAGGTCAGATTTATTTGCATTTGTATTGGGAGATATTTTTAATAAAAATGAAGCAATTTTTTGTGTTTAATTTTTTTTCAAAATTCACTGACTTTGTTCAAATAAGAAGTCATTCTCGTTCGAATGAGAAGTCCAAATCGTTAGCAGGTTCATTTGTATATTTTATCTAATGTGCATATGCCTTCGTCCGAAGCTCATTTGAAGCTCGTTCAAACGAGAGAGTGTTTTCGTTTGAACGACCTTGCTTTCACTCTAACGAGATGCTATTCTAGTTCAAACGAAGCTTATTTTCATTCGAACGAGTGACACCACCTCATATTTTGTGCCGTCTTGTAAATACATGCTACGTATAGTTTTTCATAGAGACATTTTGCAAATCCAAAACTGCATACCTGCTTCAAAATTCATCACTTTATTTAGGTTTGAAACAACTTTTAATTCACAAATTTCATCCCCACTATATATATGAATATGTTTGAAACCCAAAGGTATTTCATATTTGAGTTACTCTTGTGGAGAGACATTCTTCACAGCTAACCGTGTTGTTCTTAAGAGGATCACTACTGAAGGAAGACAAAGGTTGATCGATGGATACCGAGGGTAGACTGCCACCTGTGGACTACTTGGGAGCTGAGTGGTTTTCTTTAAATAAGTTTTATAAGTTGCCTTGTAAAACTGTCTAAAGTGCTGAAATAAGTTTTGCTTTTTTAGGGATTTTTCCTCATATTTGTTTGCTTTTGTATGCTTAGTTAATTTACAATGTTTGGAACAATCATCTCATGCAAACCTGAATTAATAAGATTAAAATTTGGTAATAGTTTGGATTTATATTTATTGGACATTTAATTATATTTATTCCATTAAGGGCGCAAGCGCACTCTCAAATTGTTTTCAGAGCCGCTTACACAAAATTACTATGTGATCTTTTTTCATAAATTTATTTTTTCTTTGATATCAATGTTTTGTAAAAAAATGTTGATCATTGAAAAACCGGATTTTAATGGGGAATCTGTATAATCGAGTACCCATCTTTGACGGTACCAATTATACATATTGGAAAGCTAGGATGAGGTGTGCTTTAAAGGCCATAGATGAATGTGTTTGGGTAGTTTGTGAAAGAGGGTGGACTCCTCCAACTGTCACCGTTGATAATGTCGTTGGCCCTAAACCTATCTCTCAATGGACAGAGGATGAATTTAAATGGAGAAACTTTAATTCTCGTAGTTTGAGTGCCATCTCGGAACTGGTCACCCCTGACGAGTTCCACCGCATCATGACGTACACCACATCTGAAGAAGCTTGGGATACCCTTCATCTCACTTACGAATGTACCGATGCTGTTAAAGCCTCGAAGCTGCAGAATTTCACCAGATAATTTGAAATAATAACAATGCTTGAATCTAAATCTTTCGATGAGTTTTATACCGACTATTCTACATAGTTAACTCTAGTTTTAATTTGGGTGATAAAATACTCGAGACGCATATGGTTAAGAAGATTTTGAGATCACTTCCCGCCCATTTTATTCCTAAGGTTACCGTTCTTAATTTGTTAGGGATCATAAACACTCTTAGGTTAGAAGAACTTGTAGGAGATCTTCATAATACGAGATAAATATGTTCCCTAATATAATTAAGCCTAAGTATATGGGGATTGCACTTAAAGCCCAATTTAAAAAGATAAAGGAAGTGTCTAAAAGAGATAGGAAGCATCATCTCATTCTGAGTTCGATTATGATTTAGATAATTAGGCCCTTTTTGCTAAAAAGTTTAAGAAATTTCTCAAACTCAAAATGCAACATTCTTTTAAAGATAAGAAAAGTTTTGAGAAAGAGAAAAATATATAAATTAGGAAAGAAAAATTTTGAAAAAGAAAAGAAAGATTTTCTAAAGAAAGACAAGGAAAGATGTTATGAGTGTGAGGTAAATGGTCACAAAGCTCATGAGTTTTCGACTAGATTGAAATGTCAAGGGAAAGACAAAGATTCGTTAACATCACTCTTAGTGATAGCAGGTCGAGTCAATAAGTTTGGGAGAAGAATCACCGCATGGATGTAACTTCACTGCATTAATGGCTAGACATGTTAGTAGATCTATTGGACCTCACAACGATGAGGAAGATACTAAATATAAACACCTTGACAGTGGGTTTAGTCATGTAGAGGAGAGTGAGGGAGAGAATGTTTTAAGTTAGAGCGAGAGTGACCTTCAACATGCTTACTCCAATCTTTATGCTGAGTCCTTTAAAACGAAGAAACAAAACAAAAGGTTAGCTATGAGAGTTTTAGCGCTAGAGAAAGAGTTTAAAGAGAAGAGAGAGAGAGTGAGTCATCGGTGAGAGAAGCTTTGGGAGAGAGAGTTTATTTAGTTAAGAGAGATAAAGGGGATTTGACTAATAAGGTAGCTAGTCTTACGAGAGATCTCCAAGCATCTGTGGAGACTCGTGAGAAAGTTTAAGACCTTGTACCCCAACTCGAGAAAGATCTTGAACATGCCCAGAATATCAAGGTAACTATGGAGGATGCGTCGAAGAAGGTAGGTAAGATGTTCCTCGACCCCGGATTAAGTAACGTCGAGAGGCCAGGAATATGCTATGACGATGCATCCACTTACCATTCTTCACCTGATCGATTGCCGAGTTTGTGATGGACCTTTATAGCCCTCGAACTAACCCACCTAGGTAGCCTAACCCACCTAGAAGAGTTCAACCTAGAAAAAAAAACCGAGGTAGACCCAAACCTGTCTATATTTTCACTTTTTGCAAAATAAGAGGTCACCTTAGAGAATTTTGCTATAAATTAGGTAGAACTAATCATACGCATACTCCCGTAAACCACTTTAGTGACTTTGCTAGTCTTAAGTAGGAAGTTGAATTTCTAATCGCGACTTCGCATAGTTTAATGGAATAATTTCAACAGATGTCTTTGCCGATTGATAATGCTTCTAACATTTCGACTAGACTCAACATCAATAAGGGCAAACAAAAGGTTACTAACACTTGGGTATCTAAGCGATACGACCAAGACCTTGTTATTCATAGTGGGTGTTCTAGGCACATGACCGGTGACATCTCATTTTCACCTACCTCGAGGATCGCAAGGAAGGTAAAGTTATCTTTGGAGATGGGAGTAAATCTAGCATTTTAGGACGTGGTAGTGTTGAAATACCCAAATTTCCTAAGTTAGATAATGTGTTATATGTGAAAGGGTTGAAAATGAACTTGATTAGCATAAGCCAACTATGCAATTCAAACTTTGCGGTAAAGTTTGATCGGTTATAATGCTATGTTTATGATCAATCTAATAAACCTTTATTACAAGGTGTGAGGATGGAGGATAATTGTTATGGGATTGTGCCCAAGCTATTATTTGTGTGAAACATTGCAACGATCTCCTCTATGGACCTTTGGCATTAACAACTATATCACGTGAACTTTAGAGATCTTGATAGATTAGTGAAAAATGACCTGGTTCATGGCTTATCATCGCTTGGGAAACCAACTTCCTCTGTTTGTGAACCTTGACAATAAGGTAAAAAAATTCAAAGTCCCCTTCGAAAGTTAAATATCATTACCACCTCCCATGTTTTGGAGTTGATTCACATGGATCTTACGGGTCCTACGAGCTCATAGAGCTTGGGTGGTAAGAGATACACTATTTTGATGGTCGATGACTTTTCTACATACTCAATTGTAGGATTCCTTCTAAAAAAGTTCGATTCAATTGATTTCATTACAACCAAGTGTCGTGTCCTACAAAACCAACATGGTATCATTATTAATCGAATGCATTATGACAATAACACTGAATTTAAAAAAGTAAAAGCGAATTAATATTGTGATGGAGTGGGTATCAAATATGAGTTTTCGACCTTTCGTGCTCAGAAAAATGGGATTATTGAGAGGAAGAATCAGACGATACAAGAAATGGATAGATCCATGATTCTTGGATGAAACGTGCCTAGATGTTTTTAAGCAGAGACGGTGAGCACCGCCTGGCTTATGGTGAATGAGGTATATCTTTGTCCGTACACACTTCACGCGCCTTATGAGTTGTGGACAGGGAAGTAGTCCAACTTATCATATTTCTGTGCCTTTAGGGGTACATGCTACATCTGACAAGATAGATATCCCTTAGGAAAGTTTGACTCCAGGAGCGACGAGGGGATATTTTTAAGATATTCATCAACGAGAAGGGCTTACCGAGTTTATAATCTAGCTAGATCAAATGTTATAGAGTCAATAAATGTCGAGATTAGAGATGAATATCCACAATTGTTTGTTGCTCCTAGCCCACAGTGTGAGGATGATTCACCCCCTGATGATGATCCCATCCTTATCCATGCTACCATAGTGGACCCCATTCCTATTTTAGGGGAGACACCATCTTGGGTTTAAAAGAGTCATAACCCCTCTGCTATACTTGATGATCCTAAACTAGGTGTTAATACTATGCTCAACTCAAAAATATTATTAGTTATATGTGCTACACATCTATAGTCGAGCCTAAGAACATGAAAGAAGCACTTAAGGACGAGCATTGGATATGTGCCATGCAAGTGGAGTTACTTCAGTTTAGATAGTACGATGTATAGGAGTTGGTCCCCAGACCTAGCAATACTAACGTGATAGCTACCAAGTGGATTTTCAAGAATAAGGAGGATATAAATTGTACCACAGTTCACAATAAGGCTAGGTTGGTCACTCAAGGCTACATACAAATCGAGGGTGTAGACTTTGAGGAGACATTCGCTCCTATTTCTAGGATTGAGTCCGTCCGCTTATTACTCACCATAGCATGTCATCTGCGCTTCAAGTTATATCAGATGGTAGAACACCATTATGAATGACATTCTATAGGATGATGTTTACATGGAACAACCAGAAGGGTTGGAAGATCCTAAGCACTTTGGACACATCTATTATCTTAGAAAAGCCTTGTATGGTTTGAAGCAAGCACCCCGTGCTTGGTACAAGAGGATTACTTATTATTTCTTATCTTGTGGCTTCAGGAGAGGGGGAGTAGATAAAATGTTGTTTGTGAGGAGAGAGAGTGGTGCTATTTTGGTAGCCCAAGCCTATGTGGATAACATAGTCTTTGGATTCACATGCTCTCTCCATGCTCACAATTTCTAGGAGGAAAAGAAGAGAGAGTTTGAGATGATCATGATAGGTGAACTTACATTCTTTCCAGGTCTCTAGGTTCGTCAGCTTGAGGATGGGATACTCATATTTCAATCCAAATGTGAAAGTGACCTTGTGAAGAAATTCGGTCTAGGCTCCGCTAATGACTCTCGCACCCCTATGAGTAAATCGACAAAGCTTAACAAAGACGCTTTAGACAATGATGTAGAGCAAATCTTATATCGGAGTGTGATAGGTAGTCTTATTTACTTTACCCCTAGTTATCCCAATATTGCCTTTAGTGTTAGAGTCTGTGCACGATACTAGGTGTCCCCGAAAGATTCATACTTACATGCTCTTAAACGTATTATCAAATACGTGAATGGAACTCTATCATACGGTATTTAGAATTCCTTTAATATCGATGACCGTTTATTCACCTATACGGATGCCGATTGGGTCGGGGATGTTGATGGATATAAGATCACTTTGGGTGGGTGTTTCCATTTTGGGGGTGCTCTTATCTCGTAGATAAGCAAGAAGAAAAACTCCATGAATTTTTCCACGAAGGAAGCTGAGTATATAGCCGTCGAGATTTATTACATGCAACTCTTATGGATAAAGCAAATGTTGGAGTATTACGACATTTCACAGGGCGCAATGACTATTTCCTATGATAATACGAGTGCCATACACATTTCACGTAATCCAGTCCAACATTCAAGCAGAAAGCACATTAGGATATGCAAGCACTTTATTCGATATCTAGTTGAGGAGAAGGTCGTGTTCTTGAGCTTTGCGAGCACCGATCGTCAACTGGACGATATATCCACGAAACCTTTAGATGCATTTCAATTTGAGGATCTTAGGAAATCTTTAGTTATTTTCACTGTTGACTGAGATTGGATATGTTGTGTATAGGATCATTTTCATGATTATTTGCATTTATTACTATTGCTATATTATATTACCATTGTATTATCATTGTATTTATATTTTCAATTTTGATATATTTTTTAAAAAAATTCAAAAAGAGTTTTATTTTTCTGAATTTTTTTGAAAAATACAAAAAGATTTTTGGTTTTTAAAAAAAGATGGAAAAGACAAAAATAATTTTTTTAATAAAATTTTTGAAAAAAAAAAAAAAAAAATTTTGTATTTATCTAAAAAGAGTTTTGTATTTGTTTACACCTTATATGAATGAACATTAAAAATGTTCGGTCACGCATTCATTCCATATTCATGTGACTATTTTGTAGTGTTTTGAGATGTGACATCACTTCATTTATGCTCTATATAATCTCTGGAGTCATTGAGATGTGTATTGATGACAACTTTCTACATGTTTGACTCCTTATCTACTTTAATGCACACGTGCACGAGCTTATATGAGTATTGCACTTACCTGTCACATGTTGATCATAGTGTTTTCATCTCAATTTTGCTTTAAAAACGAACCATATGTGAAAAATGAGATAATAAAATTTGTGCATGTAAGAACCATTGCCCAGATTTAAAAAATGATTTTTCTGGTAAAAGTGTTATATATTAAGTAGTATAATCGGACTACGAAATACAAAGTCTTTGCGTTAAAAGCTACCATTTGCAATGAAAAGAGCCAAAAAGATTAAAGGCACAGAAAAAAAGAAGTGCCAGATGTTTCGCTACAAATGAGCATTAATTTCATCAAAATAATTGAGGCTGTAATTATTATATGTGAGATTTGGAGGGAGTTAAGTCGAAGATCAATGGGTTTGCACAATCTATAAAAATCTTGAAAAAGCATTGCATAGTTTTGGGTTTCATTGGTGTGAAAATCACTTACGGTCTTGATTAGTTGATTAGGTTAAGTTAATTTCAGATGAGTTCACCATTTTACACCTAAGTTAGATTTTGAGATCTTTCGTTAGTGGTGTTTCAATCCTTCGTGCACATGTATTATGTTTTTCTACATTAATTAACCTATGGGATATGTTCACACCCATCATTCTGTTTCCATGATTTGGGTATTTTTATATTTATCCATGGTGTGTTGTATTTGTAAAATCTTATACTTGAAAAAATTGAAAAATTTCGAAATTAGTTTGTGGATCCGTTGAGATTATCATTACATGTTCGCCATTCATACATTTTTGTGATGATATCTTAGTCTTGTCCGTGGTGTTCTCTATATTTCATGATTAGTTTCTACTCCTTTTTCTATTTTAGACAAAATAAAAGGGGTAGAACAAATTACATGGGAGATTACATAAGTTTGATTTATGTGGGATAATTTTTATGAATTTTATTTTATATGTCAAACTCTATGCATGACCGGTATTTTCTTTACTTAATGTATGTAATTACTTTTGGAAGATCATATTCACATTACACTCGATGAAGAATGTAAGTACACGGATTATCACAATAGAATTCCATAAAACGATCACAAAGAACAGAATGCAAAAATCACATACACAACAATGATATACGTGGTTTGACAACTTGCATACGTCCACGAATTGGTTACCGTTTTATTATATTGTCCCTCAATGCTTAATATTACATCCCTTTGCCTTGGGTTAGGGATTACAATTTATAGTAGTGAGATATAAGTGATTTAATTCTATAGGTAACTTAACCATCTATTTAGATAGCATGTAACTGTCCCTTAATATCTCTCTAAGATTGTTGGTAACTAGTTCGTGCCTATCCCCTTGCATTTGAGCACATGTCAAAAACATAGATAAAATAATAATCATATAGCAGTTGGGCCGGGAAGTCCATCTTGCATGCTGGGTTGGTCAACCGAATGATTGTGCTCTTAATATTCCCCCCCAATTGCCCCTAAAATCGTTGGGCTAATAATTTGGTCCAATAGATTATAAATAAGTCCAAGGCCCAAGACTTAGAACGATATAAAAACCTCCATGGCATATTTGTAATTAAAGAGGATCGTTGAGGGTACGCTAGTCCTAAGGAGGAAATGGAACGTCGAGATTTTCCTAGGAAACTGTAAACTACAGTTATGTGCAAATCAACCTCCAGTTGACTATTTCTGGGAATATTTATGTGCAAACTTTGTATCCCAGCTTTTTTTCTTGCTCATTACTTCGTATCCAGGGCTTTTTTGAGTCACTCTTCCTTGTAAATTCTTCTGCACTTCTCCTCTTTGTTTCAAGTCCTTTTCTTTTTCTATGGCTCTGTTTGTTGGGTAAAACTATAGCAGAATTTAGGAAATGATTTGGTATTCCTCAATTGGTAGACATTGAATGTTCTCCCATCCCCAAAGATGTTCGTTATTTAGAAAATAGACATTGGATTCATACTAACCTGATCACATAGGGGGTTTGACATTCCCACCAATCCTCTTTTTCTAAGGTTCTTCAAGTATTTTGATGTTGTCATGGCTTAGTGTTCTCTTAATATACGAAAAGTCGTAGCTGAGGTCTATAGAATAAATGAGTTGTATAAGACCAATCTAGTACTTGATATTTGTGATTATTATGTCCAGTCATGTACCAGCGAGGGAATTTTATACTTGAAGACGAGAAGTGCTGATAGGGCCTTAGTCGTGAACCTACCCGATTCCCATATGGATTACTGGAGCTAAAGCTTTATTGTTAGGAATTTGCAATATCCTCTTCAACCTGAGGGCATAAGGTACAGGGAACTCGGATCCACACATTTGGGGAAGAGTATATAGGTTGCTAATACGTTCTCTTGCTGAATCCTTTACCTATTTTTCCTCTGTTTTGGTTTTTCTGACCTCATATTTTCTATTTATTTTGCAACTCGTAGTAAGAACCAAGATCCTACTTCTAGCGAGCTCAGTGTTACTGATCTCTTAAAGGCTTTAAAGATTAGGGGTAGGCTGTCTAACAATGAACATCCTCGCTCGTCAGCCTACTTATTGGAATACAAGAATACCAATAGCATCTTTATTGCTCGACCAATAATAGAATCCCTAACTTAGAACTTCCAGAAGAAAAGGTTGGTGGTTCATTTGAGCCCATAGATTTAGAAGAAAAAAGGGAAGAAGAAGAAGAAGAAGAAGAAGAAGAAGAAGAAGAAGAAGAAAGGGAGGACGAGGAGGTAGAAGGAGAAGGAGAAGACGAAGAAAAAGAGTCTAAGGAAAGAGTCAAGAAGAAGACAATGAGGAAGAGGGTATGGCTCCTCCCAAAAGAAAGTGCTTGATTTTAACAGATAATGATCAAGAAGTGCTTTCTGATCGAATGAAGTCCTTGAAGACGACTGAGAGCGACTCTCCTATAGTTAGTGATTATAATATGGGAGCTAAAGGTAAGGAGAGTGAGGTGGAGAAGAAAAAATTGGATGAAGGGAGAAGAGAAGAGAAGAGAGAGAGAGAGAGAGAGAGAGAGAAAGAAAAAAGGGAATAGGATAGGAAGAAGGCACATGCCTTGAGATCCCCTAATGTGCCGTCTCTTCTTCTGATTGTTGAGGGGTTGAGTGTAACTGACACTCCCTTTTTACTCTTAAATTTCTTGATGGGGCAGTGCTCACTGCAGATTGCAAGCGGTCAATGAGGATGGGGCTTAACCAGTAAGCCCTTAAGTTCCCTCAAGGGCTCGCTTTGGTACAACCCCTTTTCTTTCTTTTCTACTTAGATTTTTATTTAATTCTTGTATATTAATCTGTGTTTCTCCTTTTTCTTGCAGTTTGTTTCTAATTTTACCACATTATTTTATGGACAGGGAGATATGTCACAAAAGAATCTTGAGCTTGAAGTGACTCTAAAGAAGTACGACCATGCCTTAGCTAGTGCCCAGGATGCCTTTGAATGGGAGAAGGAGAAATCTTTGGCCGCCCTCCTAGAGAAATCGGCAAAGGAGTTAGACAATCTCCAATTTTCTTATAATTTGGTGATCGTCGACAAACTGTAGATTGTCAAGGAGAACAAGGACTTGGTCGAGAAAGTAGAGAAGCTAGAGTAAGAGTCCAAGATCGCTAGGGATTGCTAGTATAATAAAAGGTGGGAAATAGCTTATGACGATGCCGAGCATCAAATAGACTATGTTAGGCAGTTTGTCTTTAAGAAGGGTTAGGACCAGACCTTAGGAATTGTTGGGGTCCCTGCACAATCTGAATTGTTCAACAAACACTTGTTGGGACCTAATCCTCTGGCTATTGAGGAGCCTCTAGTCGACCAACCTATTTATTTATTAGAGAGGGATCCTAGGGCAATCGTGGTTACTGATGACCAGACTGTAGGAGTTGTCGATGACCAAGCTGTAAGAGCTATCGAGATAGGAAAAGGGTCAGCGTCTTTTGACCAGGTGGAGCCTCAGCAGTTATTGGATCTTTATCTTTTCTTTCCCTACTTTTTATTGGCATTGCATTATAATTCCCCAAAAGTTATATCGGCCTTTGTCCCACATGAAAAAGTATTTTTTGCTTATGTTGGTATTTTTATTGCTTTCTGTGATTAATGTTTACAAAATTTATTATCTTCTTTGTTGATTGTAGCTCATTGATTTAGATGATTATATTCCTCCAGACTCTTGATTTGGGAGGGTTCTTGGACCAATTATTAACGTGAAGGATCATAAGGCATTCGTTAAAGTCTGCAAATCTATGAGGATGAGGAACGATCAATATAAAGATCAGTCTAATATGGTCCCCAAGTTGAAGGATGGACTTTAGGTTATGGAACAAGTTACTTCCTCAGTGCAAGAGGAGATGAATTGTCTTAGGGCCTAACTATGAGTGATGGATGATGTGAGCATAGTGGGCGAACTGATCCAAAGGGAAATAATGCCCTGAAGGGAGAAGTTACTAGACTAAAGCGTATGATTACATCCGCATCTTCTTTGGTGTCATAAAGGTCTTTTTCACCTCATATTGGGCCAGTTCGAGCTGAAAATGAAGCTTTATAGATGGAGGTTACTGAGATTAAAGGGGATGTCTAGCAATCACATGTGATAGCTACGTGGTTTCAGAGTGGTATTACAAGGCTAAGGAATCTGTTTTGAATGGGGTCCTGAGAAGCTTGGGAGAATGGCGAAAACCAACGCTGGACTGATACCCTTTCAAGGTTAAAGGAGGCAGAAGATCTCTCCTTTGCTCGGGGGCTGCTTAGTGCCCTTATAGAGGTCAAAACGCCCAAGGAGTCTGACTTGTGGTATAAGTACCAAGTCTAGTGCCCAACTTACCATCATAACCCCGTCTCGAAGAATGAGAAGTGAATCCCCATTAATGCCATCCTTGACCAACTCTTGGGATATTACTCAGATAATGATGTTGAGGAGTTTTCCCCGCACCCAAATGATGGTCGAAGAGCGTGCGTTGCAGACTATCTCTCTCGTCATCCTGGGCCATCTTAGGTCTTTGTGTATTTTGTCTTTGATGTGTTTGTAACTACACACTTTTGTTTAATAGAAGGCTTTAATTATTTTCCTTATCCATATTTTGAGTTTGTGATAACGAAACATGTCTTAATAAGTTTTGCTTATACTTGAACTGGAAAGAGCTATTGGTCGTTAATTAATCAACAAGTTTGTCAACTAAATAATTCTAATTGACCATCTTAGAGCCTTTAATATTCAAATGGACTAGTACTTAGGTTTTATCATTTTTTGCTTTTTAGCGGACTAAATGATATTAAGAACTAGCAATATCCATACGTTACTATATGTTCGAACATTCTTCCAGTCCAACATGCCTTAGCAGTATCATTCCAACTACATTTACTTTTAGGTTGTGTTGTTAAACTCCCTTAGGCCTAAGTAAGATGATGGAAAGAATGTACCTGGTCGATGGGCCATCTGCTCGAGCAGGCTTTTTACGACCAACATAGTTGGAGACCAACTTGATTTAGATTTGTTACCCAAGGATCCCCTGTAGGGCTTTTGTTGTTGCTGGGATAACTCATGAGGTCTATTGCATTTGTGATAAAGATTTGAGGGTTATAGTAATTTAACTATTTTACTGATTTGTCATAATTACTGCTAACAATGTTAGACATGTGAGATTCCTTGATTGAAACAAATTGAACAACTTGTTGTAATCCCCAGGAGTTTTTCTATGCACGAGGGAGTTTATCATTTGGAAAAGGTGCGTACTACTGAGATGTGATCAAGAAACACTAAGCAGCCAATGCATAGTATCAAATTGCAAGGGTCAACTGGCCTCTATTCATTGAATAATAACTGTCAAGCAATATTAGTTTGAAAATGAAATTTTTCTTAAAGTATATGTGCTAACAAAAGATAAAGAAGACTAAAAGTATAACTTCTTGAGGTTGGATAGGTTCTAGTCTCTTAGTATCTCCTTGTCCTTTAGTGTTTCCAAGTGATATGCTCTTTGAAGGTCATCACTGATTATTCTAAAAGGTCCTTCGTAGTTTGGTCCCATTTTACCATCTGATGATTTTACGACACTGCCTAGGACTTTCCTTAGGACATAATCCCTGACCAGAAACCTCCCCGAATTGACTTTCTTATTGTACTGCTTAACCATCTGCTGTTGGTAGGAAGCCATCTTGATTATGGCTAGTTCTTTTCGCTCATCTGCTAAGTCAAGTTTAGTGCGTAAAGCATCATCATTTAGGCCTTGGTTGACCCAGGTGGTTCTCATAGTAGGGAGACCTGCTTTTAGTAGGATGATGGCTTCTATTGCGTAAGCGAGCGCGAATGGGGTTTTCCTAATTGGCCTCCTAGGGGTGGTACGATAAGCCCATAGAATATTAGGGAGATCATCTACCCAACCACCCTTCGCTCTTTCCTACCTCTTTTTCAGTCCATCGAGCATGGTTTTATTGGAAGCCTTTGCCTATCCATTACTTTGGGGATACGCAATAGAACTAAAGTTGTGCTTGATACTATGCTCATCACGGAAACCCTAAAAGAAACCACTTTCAAATTGCATGCCATTGTCGGTGATGATAGTCCTTGGTATCCCAAAGTGTGTTATGATCTTTCTCCAGATAAACCTGGTCAAATCTGAATCGAAAATGTTCATGAGTGGTTCTCCCTCTACCTATTCAATGATGTAATCTCTTCCATCCAGCAGATACTTTCGATTCCCAGATGCGGTAGGTGGCCCCACAATGTCTATTCCCCATTGCACGAATGGCCATGGGCTTGTTAGTGATTTTAGGTCACTACTAGGATGGTGGACTATAAAAGAGTGCTTCTGGAATCTATCGCATTTGAAAACATAAGCGCCTACGTCCTTTTGCATATGAGGCCACCAGTAACCCTCCTCAATTGTTCCGAAGGCCATTGATCTCCTTCAAGTGTGACTCTCATAAACCCCCTCATGAAGTTCACCAAGTACTTGCTCGATGTCATGTGGGTGGACGCACTAGAGATAAGGACCTGTGAAGGACTTCTTGTAAAGTTTACCCTTTAGAGAGAGCTAAAAGCGGGTAGCCTTGACCCTTATATGACACCCCTCCTAATTAAATACTAGGTGATCAGTTCTTTATCCAATTAAAACAGGAATATCATTTGGTTCATTCTTATAATCACTTTCGAAAACTTGTTAAAATTTAACTAACCACCTAGTATTTAGAAAGTTGGGGCAAAATTTTATCCTTTTATTTAAACCAAACCAATAAGCAAAATAACCATTATAACCAAACCATCCACGCAGTGAAAATAATCTGAACTAAACACCATATAAATAACTGAAATAAAATGGTACAGAATACACTATCGGTTCTCAATCTAAAAATCCAACTGAACATCTAATGAAATCAAACTGATTCCACAAATACAAAGTATGATAAACTAAATAAAATAAATAGCTAAAGGGGCAATATGCCCAACTGAAATAACTGAACTGCATCTTACTCTATGAAGTAATCGAAGCGTCAAAATACAAATCTTGTAAGCATCCACCTGTACTGCATCAATGCATCCCTGAACAGATCATCAAACTGGGCATCAATGTGGCTAGACACCTGAAAAGTTTTGGAAAAAGTTTTGCAAGTACGGGTCAGAGCCTAAGTGAGAACCATTTGAAAACATTTTGCAAGTATTTAAATTTCTGTTTAAATGAACACTTACTAGATAGACATGTTAGGCTGTGTACACTCTCTTGAGTTCCTCAACTCTAATCTATAGTACGCACCTAAAGTCTCACCTAGTCAATCTACCCAATCTAACTAGGTATCAAGCATATAATTAACCACACACTAGTCTAGCTCTCCCATACCGTCCATACAGTATGTTACAGAACAAATAATAATTAACATTTCTCTTACATTATTATTTTGATCCTGATGTTAAGTTATCACACTTAGTTTCCTTTAGATTTGCACTATCTATCTTTTCTACTATTTATTCTTAGGTAGATTAAGCATTGTTTTAGATATACACTATTTGGTCTCCTTACTATCACACCTAAGTAAGATTACACATTGATTAGATGTACAATATCTAGTCTCCTTCCTATCACACATAAGTAAGATTAAACATTGATTAGATATACACTATCTAGTCTCCTTACTTTCACACATAAGTAAGATTACACCTCCATGAGTATATATATATATATATATATATATATATATATATCGCATCTCCTGATCTGGTCATAACGATGCGCACTCCCGTACTCTGCTATCAGTCTAAGTACCTCTCGTACCTAATCATGGACTATCGGTTCAAAATGTCTCCTAAAACCATCAATCAAATCACATATATTGGAGGAGAACATAGAACTAAGTCTTTGGGGATGTGCACATACCTAATGTACCTAAACGACTTGCCTGCATCACTATTTCCCTCCCATAGTTATCCATTATCAGCATTATGCTCTGGGGAACAAATCCAGACCTTACTGGAATCGTCAAGGTGGGATTGCCCACTGCGCAGGACCTCCGTGATAGCAAGTAACGTAGGTATGTTAGTATATACAAGTTCACATAATAGGCATACACACAGCCTAACCATATGTATATTCAATATAGGTAAACACACGACCTATAATAATAAATTCGTATAAGTATACACTCAACCTATAATTATATTCCATATAGGTATACACTCAACCTATAATCATCACCCATAGGTAATATTTATTTGTCAAATACTCACCATACAATTTATTTATATTTATACTTCTCAATTATATTTACTCGAGCATTATTCTCTACCCGAAGGGCCTATAGTTACCCCTTGTATTAATTCAGTAGTCATTACACCATACCCCACTGGTTATATCCTTAGGTCATGGATCACTCTTCCCGAAGACCAAATTCCAAATTCTTGATCTATAACTCACTCTATTTACTATCGTCGGTTTAAAGTTCCAATCTTACTCACATTTAGATCTAATCAAGTCTCAAACATATACCTACTGACTTCCTCTAAGTCTTTAATTAATTCTAGGATTAGCCCCCAAGTTCCTCATAATTTATTCTGAATAAGTAACATCAAAAAGGAAAAACTAGCCAATTCTAATAGCCGAATAGATTCGCCCAGAAGGCCGAATCGATTCGAAAAGTAGCAGGTCTATTCTTCCTCTATGTTTTTGTGATTTTCTCCATTTTTAATCCCCAAATCCTTCATGCAAACGTACCAATTCTAAACCAAACTTAACCAGACTTCATATAGGTGTTCTAATAGTCCTTAACGAATTATAACATTAAATCCTCAACAAAAACAGATCATACAAGATTTAATCTTCTCAAATCATGAAAACCCTAGTTTCTCATATTCTTCACATCTTTTAAATCAGGAACCCATATTTCTTTATTATAAATCATCCCAAACCCTCTGATTTCGTGTCACCAATATAAAGGAAACACAACTACATGCAATCTTCAATTCATAGATAATACCCTCCCAAATTCATATTAAATCTTCCAAAAACATGTAAATCAATCCCTATTCAACATGAGCATTATAATAGGCTTAAGATAAATGCAAGATAAATACTTTCCTCTTAATTAAAGGTCTGATTTGGTTTGTTGATGATGGATTTGATTGTGTTCCCCCTTCAATACACTCTCCAATGATGTTTGTGGTGCAAGAATCACTTGAATCTCTCAAGAATCCTTCCTTAAACTTCAAGAATGGCCTCTTCTTATTCTCTAATGTCCTTTCTTGGTTTTCTAAACTCTAAGACCTAGCCTCTCCCATCTTTATACTGATAAAGGCTTTGTAAACTCATAGGTCTCTTTACCTTATTTGACTAAATGACTAAAATGCCCTCCTATGAAGCCGGTTTGACATAAAATTGCCTCGGGACCCAAACTATATCCCGGGTATAATATTTCGACTATTTTGACCCTTTTGAAATCAATTAAGACCTCTAAATTTTCATCCGAGTCACTTTATAAAATCTCCTTATTTCCACCTCAAAATACGGCACGAGTGAAATTAAAATATATCAAATTAATTTAAATTCTAAATCACCAAATTAAATAATTATCCCGAATTAAATAAATCCCAAATCACCGATTTAAATAAATGCTAAATCACTAATTTAATTAAATACTATATCCTCAGGAAAACGGGGTGTTACATACCTAATGGGCCGACCTTTTGTCATCGGGCAATATATCGCTCCGTAGATAAGTAATTATGGGATCCATCGAACTGAGAGCCTTCTCTGTGAGGAGGACTTGATCGACTATGACTGTCTGGTCAATACTTGGCTGTATGAGGAACTCTATTTAAATGGTTCACCTTAATTCAGAGTCGACTATCGAGCTCAAGGCTGCTAAGGCATTAGCGTGACTTTTTTGGCCTCGGGGGAACTGTTGAATGTCCATCTTCTTAAATCCTGCCATAAGTCCTCTTACCATGATGAGGTGGGATACTTTTATATCATCTTTGGCATTAAAGTCCCCACTTACTTGCTTGGACACTAGTTTGGAGTCACCGAGCACATGAAGGCACTTTACCCTTAGCAGTTGGGTCTTGTACAAACCACCAATCCGTGCTTCGTATTCAGCTTCATTATTGGAGGTCTTAAATCCCAATCTGATTCCTTGCTCGATGACAACACCTTATGGAGTGATAACGGAAATACCTACTCCTTCCCCCTTAGAACTGGAGGCTCCATCAACATATAGGGTCCAGTCTTTATACTGCGCTTCCTCATTATCAACCGTTCCATTTCTAATTGGTCGATTGGTTGGTCCCCTATGAATTCAGCAATGAAGTCTGTTAGGACTTGTCCCTTAATCTTTATTTTTGGTTGAAAGTGGAAAACGAATATCCCAATTTCCATCGACTACTTTGAGAGTCTTCCAGAGAGGTAGGCTTTCTGAAGAACAACTTTGAGGGGGTAAAAAGTGATTACTGTTATTGAGTGGGCTTTAAAATAATGTTTCGGATTCCTTGAGGCGACCATTAGTGCATAGGTGAGATTCTGCAGGGTCAGGTAGCACTCTTATGTGTTTAGAAGTGTATTTCTAGCATAATAAACCATGTGTTGCCCCCCTCCTTTTCACATACCAGAGCAGAGCTTATATTGTGGTCTTGTACTGCAAGGTAAAGATACAACAATCTCCATCATTTGGAATCCACTAGCAGGGGTGGTTTGCTAAGGTAGGATTTAATCTCTTCGAAAGCCTTTGGATAATCATCATTCCATATGAGGCCTTTATCCTACTTCAAGAGATGAAAAAATGGTCGACAACGTTTTAAAGACTTGGAGATGAAACAATTGAGTGCCATGAGAATACCATTGAGCTTTAAACATCTCACAACATTTGAGAAGGCTGAACTCTAGTGATAACATCGATCTGATCTAGGTTGACCTTAATTCCTCTTTTGCTGACTAGATAACCCAAGAACTTTCCTGATTGGACACTGAATGAACACTTACTTGCATTAAATTTTATTGGGTATTTATTGAGGATCTCGAAGGTATTGGCTAAATTCGTTAAGTGGTTGCCCTTGTTCTTGCTGTTTACTAGCATATCATTGATGTAGAACTCCATTGTGTCTCCGATTTGTCTTTTGAACATCTTGGTGACCAACCTCTGATAAGTTAACCCTGAATTCTTTAAGCTGAACGACATGACCTTATAGCAGTATAACCCAACGGGGGTTATAAAGGATGGTTTGTCCTAGTCGGGTCCGAACAATGGAATCTGATGGTACCCATCGTAGGCAACTAGAAAACTCATTCTTTTATGTGTCACCATAACATTAACCAAATGATCCATTTTAGGAAGTGGGAAGCTGTATTTGGGATATGCTCTATTGAGATCTGTGAAGTTAATACAGACTCTCTAACTGTCGTTGCTCTTGCATACCATTACCGAGTTGCATAACCATTTTAGAAACTAAACTTCCCTAATGGATCCTACATCCAGTAGCTTCCCTACTTCATTTTTTACCTTTTTAGCCTTCTCAGGGGCTATTTAGTGGACCTTTTAAGTGATCATCTTGAAGTCCAGATTAATGTGTAGGTGATGGAAAACTACGTTGGGATTAATCCTTGGTAAATCATACAGTTACCAAGTGAAAACATCTAGATTTATTTTTAAATGGCAATCAGTTCTTTCTTCTCTTGATCGACAAGTGTGTCTCCGATCAGGAATTGCCTCTCTATCAAGTTATCGTCGGCTCTAACTTCTTATGGGCTTTCAATGACCTTGTCAACAAGGTGGAGCCTGGTCTCCTCCACCCCTAGTGGTCCGTACTATAGTTACTATTTAGAGGGTAGAACCCCCTCCTAGGTTTCCTTTGGAGAATCTTTTAGCTCCTTATTATTTTCCTTATTTGGACGGATGGCTGTTATGAAGCATTTCCTAGTAATGGTATGGTTGCCATGAATTTTAACCACGCCCCTGTTAGTGATGCACTTTAGCTTTTGGTGGTAAGGGGATAATACGACCCTTGTGGCATGGAGACAGCCTCTCCCCAAGATGGTTTGATATGGGGACTCTATCTTCACGACTAAGAATAGTACGACCCTTATGGAATGGATCCAACCTCTGCCCAATATGGTGTGATATGGGGACTCTATGCCCATGACTAAGAACTCGATCAACTCTGAGATGTTACCTACTCTGACTGGACGGACTATCTTTCCCAGAGGCATTGTGATTTTCCTTATAGAGTCGACCAATAGAACTATGGCCTCCTTGATATTCAGCTTCAGCTTGTGAAACAACTCCAGGTACATTACTTTCGATGAACTCCCCTAGTCCACGAGCAAATTGTCAACGTCCCAATGGGAAATTCTGAGGGTAATCACTAGTGCGTCGCGATGTGGGGTTCTAACTCCGACCAAATCTTCTCTGGTGGAAGCGATATGCTTGGTGTAGTTGACATCCTTTGGCCACCGACACTTACCAACTTGGGTCTTAGCAGGGTCAATTTTAAACGCCTCCATAACTGCACTAACCTTCTTTAGCTCCATCCTAATGGCATTCCCTTGGATTTTCTTAAGGCTTGATTCCCCATGGATTACCTTGAACTCATGTCTTGTGTCATAGTCAAGGACGTTATCTATTTTCTGATCTCCATTGGCTACGACCTTAGCTCCTTTTTTTCTTTATGTACTCATTGAGGTGCTCGGCTTGGGCCAGCTCCTTTAAGTGTGAATTTATAGCAAATAATTTTTAGTCCCGTGGCCACCCTGGTGCATTGTTCCTCATCTTTGGGTCGCCACCCATCTTCTTGGTCTACTTGATGAATGGATGGTCATTGATCTTGCTCGAGATCTTGTAAATGGGTTCCTTGAAGACTGTGTTAATAACCTAGAATGCCTTGAAAGGATCAAGCTTGTTTTCATTCTTGGGGCCGTTCTTTCCCCCATTCTTATTTCCCTTCTTTAAAGTGTCACTCTTTTTTACTCCTTTAGTTGACATTGCTCGACTATTGTCCCCTGTATTAGAGTGAACCACATCTTCCACCTTGGCATATTTCTTAATACGAGCTATGAGATCATCAATAGTGCTGGCTTCCTTCTTAGTCAGGGACTGGTGCAACAAGGAGGTGGATTGGAAGATAAATTTTAAAGGATGCAATGGAAACCTGTTCTGAGCAATCTTTAACTTCATTGAAGACTTTCCAATACCTCTTGGCATAATCGTGAAGGCTCCCTTGCAGCTTATTCTTTATCTTGAGCAGTGCATCCATCCGCTTGGGGTAGGAGCTACTGGTTATGAAGCGAGTAATAAAAGCCTTTGCTAAATCCTTAAAGTTTCTGATCGACCTGTGAGGTAGCCTCCCAAAACTTTTGTGCTACGTCATGTAGGCTATAAGGGAAAATCCAGCACATTAGTGCGTCATTATGGATCTATAAGGTCATCGCTTATCAGTATTATCGAACGTGGTGTATGGGGTTGGTCTGTCTTCCCGTCTTAAACTTTAAACCTGGGAACTACAAACTTCTTTGGGGGATCCTCCTCTTCGATCGCCTTGAGAAATGGGACTTTATTCAGGTATTGAGATCTCTCTTAGCTAGCTCTCGGGTTGATCTGGCTCCACGATGAGTTGGATGTTGGTCCATCTTCGTGCGGACCAGAATCCTAATATCCTCATTCTGTTGATCATTGGTCCTATGGCATCCTTCATGTTGACTATGCTCTAATTGACCATGCTCTGATCTGTCGTGTTCAGTTCTACCTTGGTCGTCACTAGAGTTCCTCCCTCGGCTGCAAGTATTACTCACCTGAGGACTAGGAGTGCTGTTACGATGTTTCCTTGTATGTCTAGAGAGATATCTCTCCATTCTTTCAAGTCGCCTATGAAAACGAGCATTCTTTTTTACTTGTAGGCGTGTAGCCTACTCTTTTTCTTGAAACTTGGCTTTGTAAGTGTTGACCAATCTTGAGATCTGTGAAGACCATGGTGGTCCTTAGCTTTCTTCACATGGCTGCATTTCCTGGCAAAACTTGGGATTATATGATGGCGAATCTCTGACCTGAACCTAAGAGGGACTGGGTCTTCTTGCACATCATCAGCCTGAGGAATGTTACTTATGTTTGTGAAGGTTTTCGCAAGAATATAAATCGCTTCCCACATACAACACCAATTGTGAGTACACGAATTACCATAATAGAATTCCTCGAAACAATCACAAAGAACATAATGCAAAAATAACACACACGACTAAGATATATCTGGTTTGACAACTTGCCTAGATCCACAAAGATATTACTGTTTTATTGTATTAGCTCTCAATGCTCAAGATTACATCCCTTTGCCTCGGGTTAGGGTTTATAATTTATAGGAGTTAGATATGAGTACGTAACTCAACCATCTATTTAGATAGCACATAAGTGTGCCTGAATATTTCTTCGATATTGTTGGTAACTGATTTTTGCCTATCCCTATGCATTTAATCACAGGTCAAATGCATGGATAAAACAATAATCATATATCAGTTGGGTTGGGTGTCACACCCCGCGAAATCCGACAGACGGAGTGGCCAGCCACCACCGCCGAACTAAGTCGAGCGTGAACTAAATAAATACCATTCATGGCATGAGACAATTATGAGACATAAACAAATCAATCCATAAGATAAATAATTGAATCAATCTAAAATGATCATAAACAACTAAGCGATAAAAGATCCATCACATGCTAAAACTCCAGTTAAATTCAATCTCCAATAATGATAAAATAAAATCTGAATACCAAACTGACTGAATAATCCAACTGAAATCCTCTAAACAACTTTGGAACTGAATGGCCCAATAAAACTCAAATGAAGTCTCAAAATTAACTATGACTGAAAAGGAAAGTCTAACTAAACAATGCAATAAAAAGAATAACTCCAGATGCTCCTCCAAATGATAACTTCAATAATCCTATTTAGTTTCTCCAAAACTTATCCTGAAAAAGTTAGTCAACGCACGAGGTCAGAGCCGCGAGCATGAATACACACTACTCCGCTCAAATAGGACCCTTGAATCTGGACAGTAGCATTACATGCAATAAATATCACAATAGAGTATTTTAATATTAACGGGATAATTAAACGCGATAAATATAAATCACCAACTACCCGCAGAGATCCCCCTTTTAAAAAGGCACCAAAATATGATTTAAAATTCCCAAGTCCCACGATGTTAATTTAATTAAATTAACCAACTTTTATTATTGTTCTCACTTTTTATTATGACGGTCCTCCCGTCCCGTGTGGTAATCCACCAAAGTGTCACACTTTTCCTTGTCAAATGGCCTCTGATCCGTTTAAATTGTCGCCTCATGACAAGGTTCCACACACGACACGACATGAGTCGTCCTCTGACCCGTTTAAACTGTCGGCCCTGACACATTATGTCGCCCCATATTTTAATACCCGTTTTTATCTTAGGCATTAATTTTCAATTTCTCAATTTAACAATTTATAAATCACCCCACCCTTTTAATCGATGTGAAATCCTCAAAATACCCCTTAGTCCCATACCTATGGGTCCCCAAGTTATCAATACGTCCTACCCTATGTGTAGGATGAATTTCTAACATACACCTCGACCTAGTCTCATGCCTAGTCTAGCGTAACGACGATAAAGTGACAAAAATCAGCCCACCCCCGACATAATAAAGTCGCGATAATCTATCCTCACTAGTCCCATACCTAGAAGGCGTAAATCATCAAAAGGCCTACCCGCTAGTATGGGTCTTTTATCGCTTAGTTTTTTATGATCATTTGATATTGATTCAATTATTTATCTTATGGAATGATTTGTTTATGTCTCGTAACTGTCTCATGCCATGAATGGTATTTATTTAGTTCACGCTCGGCTTAGTTCGGTGGTGGTGGATGGCCACCCCATCTGTCGAATTTCGCGGGGTGTGACATTGGGTAGTCCGTCTTGTGTACTGGGTTGGTCTGCCGAATGATTAGGCTCATAATATGACCATATAAAGACAAAGTTCCCAAAAGAAGAACAAGAAGAGGTGGATATTTGAAGACATCGTTATCTTTTACCTATCATATTTTCAGGGTTTGGGAGTGTATTAGGATACTTTTTTGTCTTAGAAAATTTTAATGTAATTTGGATTTCGATTTAATCTTTGAACCGGAATAGTCAAAGGGAGAGATTCGTAGGAGCATAATTTCTGTCATTTGTTCATAGGTTATTTTGGCGTATCCTGCTACTATTTAACTCGCGTCGTCACGAAGAACAAATCTCCAACTTCTCCAAATTGAAGATGATCTCCAAATTACAAAGGTACAAATAAATCAAGAGGTCAAATTTATTTGCATTTATATTGGGAGATCTTTTTATTAAAAATGTAGCAATATTTTATGTTTAAATAAATTTCAAAATTTGTTGAATTCGTTCAAACGAGAAGTCATTTTCGTTCGAACGAGAAGTCTAACTCTATAGAAGGCTCGTTTGTACATTTTATCTAACATGCATCTAATGAGGACGTATTATTTGGCCTCGACGAAGCTCATTCAAATGAGATAGTGTTTTCGTTCGAACGACCTTGCATTCATTCCAACGAGATGCTATTCTCATTCGAACAAAGCTTATTTTCGTCCGAATGAGTGACGCCACCTCTTATTCTGTACTGTCTTATAAATACATGCTTCCTACAGTTTTTTGTAGAGACTTTTTGCAAATTGAAAACTGCATATCTTCTATAAAAGTCCTCACACAATTTGATTCCCAAATTTCATCGCCAATATATGTGTGAATCCGTTTGAAACCTAAAGGTATTTCATATATGAGTTACTTTTATGTAGAGACATTATTCACTACTGACCTTGTGGTTCTTGAGAGTATCACCACTGAAGGAAGACAAAGGTTGATCGGTGGATACAGAGGGTGGACCACCACCTATAGACTGCTCTGGAGTTGAGTATTTTCTTTAGATAAGTTTTTTAAGTAAGCTTTCTCGTAAAACTATCTAAAGTGATGAAATAGATTTTTCTTTTTTTTGTGATTTTTCCTCATGTATTTTTGCCTTTGCATCTGTAGTTAATTTATTGTGTTTGTAATAATAATCTCATGCAAACCTAAATTAATCAAATTAAAATTTGGTAATAATTTGAAATTGTGTTTCGTGGACATTTAATTATATACATATTCCATTGAGAGCGCAAGCACATTCTCAAATACTCAAATAAAATTAATTCCCTTGATTTAAGAAAAAAGTTTGTTAATTTATTATTATAAAAGGTAAAACAATAGACAAGCACATTATTCTAAATGCAATAATCCATAGACATTGGATACGTTGCCGTACATGATTTCAAATAGGAATTCACCATCAAATAGAAGGGGTCGGAGGGTTGAAATTTCATCCATTGTACACAGAAAGATTCTATACCTAGGTTTTACACCTAACACTTGGAGACCTGCTCTGATACCGGTTCAAATTGTGCTTATCGACAGTAAATACCCAAATGCAAATTTATTCTCAAGATTGTAGAAAAAGGTTTGTTAATGCATTATTAAGGGAAAATAATCCAAAAGTGTATGTGACAGAATATTTTGCAAAGTTTTAGAATCTTTAAGCTTTATCTTCTTAAGTAAGACAATGTTTCTAAAAGATACAAAAAAATTAAAATAGGTACAAGACCATCTTTACGAGGAAAACTACCCTCTAGTAGAAAAAATCTCAGGCCGATGGGAATGAAAAATGCACTATGGTGGAGTTATACAACAGGAAGAAATAATCTTACAACCTCACGATGATATAAATGACTAAACACTCTTTTCCACCATATTCTCCATGAAGAGAGTCAATAGCTGGATCGCGCTGCACAACCGTGACTGATTTTGGTCTGCAACTAATGCTTTTGAATCTTCTACGCTAAGCTTTATTCCTTAGAGTAGAAGAAACTTTTGTTGCTCAAAGATGGAACCTTCAAGCAATCAAAATGCTACACCTAGGATCTTTGAGGGAATCCTATAGATAAGTGTGTTAGGGTGTTTACAAAGGTGTTGTGCTTTAAATCTCCAAATGATATTTTCCAAGACAAGGAAGAGAATATATTTGCTCCCTAATGAAGATAAGATTTTGAACACATGATGAGTAAATATACCTCTATTAAAAATAATGGATTAATAGAACTCAAAGAAAAGGAGTAGAAAAATATGCTCTCAAATATGTAAAATGTTTTGATCAGTAAAAATATTTTTTCAAAGCTCCCGCTGTTGGTTTGGAAAAGTAAACAACAAACTAACTTACAAACCTTTGATTTGAAAAGGTTTAAATGCTCAAATGTTAGATGTCACACTTTCAAGGTGTCAAGTAGTCACATCAGGGTCTAAAATCACCCAAAAATTTATACTTGACACACTGACCGATAATATCTTTAAGAAATATCTTGTGTAAAAGTGACTTTTGGCACTATTAGATGCGTGTCACCACAGGATCACTACCTGAAGTGATATATGTTGTACAAAAGTTAAGAGTTTTTTTTTTTCATGGGGACACCAGTGACTAGAGATACAATGTCCTTGCAGCAAGGAGGACCATTGGTGCAGGGGAACTACATCAAGTTGCGCCTTTATCCAAAGCTTTTTAATAATGGAAAAGAAAATGCCAGTGATAAGTTTCGCTGCAGTTAAGCAAGCCGTCTCTGAGGCGAGACAAGTCTCCAATATCTCGATTTTTTTTTATCTAGTCTGCTTTTGAAGATTTTTTCAAAATAGATTTAAGAAAAACTCCAAGGATGTTTGTGTGGTGACAATTATTATTCAACACAAACAGATAAGAGAAGGGAAATCACCAAGTAGAATGAGGAAAGTAAAATGTCAATCACACAACAGGAGATGCACGTGGTTCAGCAAGAATGCCTACGTCCACGGTGGTGTAGTCAGTATTATTTCTATATACTCCGGGGAGAGATTACAGAGAATACACTGCGTGTCTTATGCCCCAGACCTAGGGTTTATTATATACATGTTATTTTCAGGGAGTGGGGGTGTTGGACTCCCCCACGTTTTCCATCTTCTCCTGGAATACCTCTTTACGAGAGCATGGGAGAAGACCAATTCATAAACGAATTAATGTTAAGGTATGAAGGGTTTGGACTTTGGGCCTGTTTCAATTGGGCTACTCGTCCAGGCCCGTTATTCTTAATCCGTGTACCCACAATTGTCCCTAAGTTTGTTGGGCCACAATTTGGGCTCAATAAATTTAAATGATTTGTCATAATGGCTTCTTTGTACATCGTGCAACTCTTCCCAAAGTTTGAGGACTGAATTAGGCGGTACTTGCTTCGTGTTCTGTGCACTATGATTAGTAACATTCAAAAGTTATTCAGAGCAGTCGTTTCACAATCGCCATTTTAAGCTTCTCAGTACTCTTCCACTTTCTGCGAGTTCTAGCGATTCACGTTCTCTTCTCCCGGTCTTTATTCTTTTCGCTTTCGATCTTATTTGTCACTTGGGCTTGTGATTCCTCACCGTTCAAGTCAAACTTCCATCTTGTAAGTCTCCTATGCATTCTCTTTGTGTTTTCTCTTTGAATTTGTAGTTTTAGGGTTTTCAAATGGCAAAGACTGGTAATAGATCAGTGTCTGAGTTTAAGAAGTTTTACAATATCCCAGAGTGGGTAGAGATTGAGTGTGCCTCTCCCCTAAAAATGTTAGAGAGATAGAGGGTGCCCATTGAATTCATGCCTTGTTGCTTTCTCAAGGGGGGCTTACTTTTCCTCCAAATAATCTATTCTTACACTTCTTTGGTTATTTCAACATTGTTCCTGCACAGTGTTCGCCTAATGTGTGGAAGATAAGTAATGGCGTCCATAGAATAAATCAGCTCTATGGCACCAAATTAGGGCTCGTCGAAGTCTTCTTTTGCTATTCCTTTTCTCGAACTAGTTCTGGCGTTCTCTATCTCAAAGCCAGGAGTCCTGATAGGGTGTTGGTAGTAAATCTACCTGATTCCCACAAGGACTATTGGCAAGATGGCTTTCTTGCTAGAAATTGGCAATTCTCCCCCCAGACTGAGGGGTCGAGGTCCGATAGGTTTACTGTTCCCTTTTATGGGGAAGAGTATATAGGTAGTCTTTGCTCTGTTCTTTCAATTTCTTTATTAATGCGTGATCTTTCTGACTTTTCCCTATTTTTTCTTCAGCGAGGTCGAAGAACTTGGAACCTGCTCTCAGCGAGGTTTGTCTTTCTGAGTTGGTTAAAGCTTGGAATATCAGGGAGCCCTTGGCTGACGGCGAGCATCCCCGATCTACTGCTTTCTTGCTTGAGTATAAAAACGTTAGTTCTAGCTTTATAGCAAGGTCGATAGATAGAATTCCCGAGTTTGATACCTCTGAAGAGACTACTACTGATCCTATTCAGTTAGATGAGGAGGAGAACAGTTCTGAGAGTGATATCGTAGGCGATGCTGAAGGCAATTTTAGCGAGGGGAGCTCCAGTAGTGATAGTTCTTCTGATTCAGAAGAGGTTTTTGAAGCCCGAGAACCTTCGAGCACGTCCAGAAGCTCAAGCGAGGAGATGGTTCCTCCAAGGAAAAATTTAATCCAGGATGACGATGATGATGATCATGTGCTCCTCGCTCAGAGATCCAAGAAGCAGAAGTCCAGTACTGGGGTTGTTGCCACTGGTTCTCGGTCTACTGCTCAGGAGCAGGAGAGGAAGAGGAAAGAATAAGAACAGATGAGAGAGAGAGAGAGAGAGAAAAAGGGAAGAGGAAAGTAAGAAGATAGAAGATAAGAAAAGGATGGAGGAGAAAAAGAGAATAAACAAGGAGAAGGAGAGGGAAGAAGAGAGGAGAAAGATGGAATCGAGGACGAAGGCTGGGCAGGCCTTAGTCCTTGTGTCCGCATTGCCCGAGGGGGCCTCAGTTGCCATTTCTCCTCAACTGGCCCCTGTGCTGCTTAAGAAGGCAGTCCTTCCTGTAGCTCGCCAAAAGGCGACGGGGTCTGATCAATTGGCTCTGCAAGCTAATCAGAGATTAGCCTTGGTAAGACCTTTTCCTTTCTCTAATGCTTTAATCAATTTTTACTGTTTCTTTCTTCTGATATCTTCTTTTACTTTCAGTTTACGACTGACTTTGTCGTGCTCTATCGCTCTCGTAATGAGCTGGTGAAGAAAAATGGCAAGCTGGAGCAACAGAATACTGCCTTGAAGCTGAAGGGTACAGAGCTTGAGGCTGTTTTGAAGGTCGCTGATGCTGCTCGGGATGCTTTCGATCTGGCTCTTTTTAATGCCAATCGAGAAAGGGATGCGGCGACCAAAGAACTAAATGAGTTGCAATAAGCCTACGATCTGGTCTGCTCGAGCAAGTTGGCTGTCATAGAGGAGAACAAAGTGCTAACCGAGGAGCCGAAGAAGAAAGAGTCTGAGGCAGCCACCGTTAAGGAAGACTCATATAACTCCTGATGGGTTGCTACATACGAAGATGCCGAGGTTCAGATAAGCTATATTAGCCGTCTGAATTTTAAGAAGGGCTAGAACAAGGCCCTCTTAGCTGCCGGAGTGGATGTTGCATCTCCTCTGTTCGATGAGCACGACCCAGGCCCAAAACCAGTTATGGATGAAGCCCTTGCCCCAGCCATTGGAAGTGTTTATCCTGCCCCCCAGACAGTTCCTGCTAATGCCCCTCCTGCTCAGGCGACAGAGGTTATCCCTGCTGAGGGTGGTGCTTCTACTGCCGCTCATAAGGGGAAGCAGCCAGCTACTTCTTGGCAGCCTGAGGTTGCTAGATAATTTGCTTTTAGGATTTCTTTTGTATCTTTGCTTGTAATTTTACTTTCTTCTTCTCGATGTACTCTGATCCTTATTGATGAAATGAAAAGGTTTCTTTCCTCAGTGCACTGATTTATTTTTTCTTTACCGCTTCTTTATGCCCTGTAGTTGGTTGATGTGGATGACTATATCCCAGCTACTTCTCAATTGGGAAGAATGCTCGATCCTAATGTAAGATCCAAATTTGTCATACCTTCGTGAGGATTTACAAATCACTGTGATTGAGGAACACGCATTTCATATAGCAGACCGAGCTCATTGTTAAACTGAAAGACAGGCTCCAAGAAATGGAAGAGGTCGGTGCCTCAGTCCAGGAAGAGGTGAATACTCTAAGAGAAAGGATCCTAGATTCTTTTGAGATAAACCAGGTTGGAGAAATTCTTCAGCAAGAGAATGAGGCTTTGAGGAGGGAAGTCTCGCAGCTCAGGGAGCATGCGCCGAGCATCGCTCCTGCAGTATTGCGAGGTTCCTCCTCGTCACAAGCTGGAGCTAGACCAAGTGATGTCCCTTCGGTGCTACGAGGTTCTACCCCACCGACTGTTCTACAAGCTAGTAAAAACGTAAGGAGTTCAGCTAGGGAAATGGAATAACTCTGAGGGGATATCCAACGAGCATACGTGATTGCTGCTGGGCTTCAAAGGGACGTCACTCGGCTAAGGCATTTGTTAATGAGAGGACCTCGATAAGTATAGGCCGAATGTTATTACCAAGATTGGCTAGATGCTCTGACGAGGCTAACAGAGTTTGAAAAGCTCACGTTTATCAGAGGATGGTTGAGTGCCCTGAAGAAGCTGAAAGTCCTAAGGAACTCAATGCTTTGGTACCGTCATGAGATCTCTCCTTCTATTCTACTGCCTAACCCCTTCCGAAGAAATGATCAGTGGATCCCTATTGATGCCATCCCTTGGCAGATACTGGAGTCGGGTGCGAATGAAGTCGAGGAAGAGTTAGTCCCCCATCCTCACGACGGTCGAAGAGCTCACGTGGCTGATTATCTTGTTCAGAGGCCTCAACCTCATTAAGATTTTTTCCAGTAGTAACCCAGTATATATATGTAATGAAGCGATGTAATTTTGATGATTTGGGAAAGCTCGCCGACTGAGCATGTATTGTATTTGTTGTAAAGGTGATGAATTAATATAAAATTTATGTTTTGGGCGAATTTTCCGACTAAACAAGTGTCTTATATTTTCCACATCTTTCCTCAATAATCTTGAGCCTCTCTTGGCTGACTAGATTTGTACGTTTGCATTATCAAGTAAGTGTCCCTCCAGTCCAGTATGCCAACGAGATACCATTCTGCCCCACTTTACCTTTTAGGTTGTGTCATCACACTCCCTTAGGCCTAAGTGTGGCAATTGGCGAGGACACACCTGGTGTTGGATGCCCTATCCGATCAGAATTTTATCCAACCAAACATTGTTTGGTGACCAATTTAGACTTGGCCATATTGCCTATGGATCTCCTGTAGGGCTTTATATATTGCCAGAGGCAATGCTAAGAGGTCTTTTATATTTCATAATGAAAACCTGAGGAGGGTTATTTCCCTGTTATAGTGTAATGATCAGTGTGCCTGTTACTTAGAAAAGGTGTGTGGGTTATAAAGTTTATACATTAGTTACTTGACACCTTGTAAAAATGCAAATTAGTTAACTGATACTTCGTAGAATGCAACTGCCAAGCAACTTTTATTAATGATAAGGAAATGAACTTCCAGTTTCATAATTAAAGATCAAAAGAAGAATCTAGAAATAGAATTTCTTAAGATTGGCTGCATTCCACGCTCGGGGTATCTCTCTGCCTTCTAGTGTTTCTAAGTGATAGGCTCCCTGCAGATCATCTCTAGTTATCTTGAATGGTCCTTCCCAGTTTGGCCCTAGCTTACCGTCTGACGGTTTTACTACGCCGCCCAGGACTTTCCATAGGACATAGTCCCCAACTTGGAATGCCCTTGGATTGACCTTCTTATTATAGTGTCTTGTGAGTTGTTGCTAATAGCTCGCTAGTTTTACTAGGGCCAGCTCACGGCGTTCATCGGCTAGGTCGAGATCAGTAAGCAATACTGCATCATTACAGCCCTGGTCGATAAGGCTGGACCTCATTATTGTCAAGCCTGCTTCTAATGGGATGACAACTTCCATTCCATACGTCAATGAGAATGGGGTTTCCCCTATCGCTCGTCGTGGAGTAGTACGGTATGCCCATAGAATATGTGGTAGCTCATTTACCCATGCGCCTTTGGCTCGCTCTAATCATTTTTTTAATCCGTCGATCACCGTTTTGTTGGAATCCTCAGCTTGGCCATTACTCTGAGGATAGGCCACCGAGCTGAAATGGTGTCTGATTCCATGCTCGTCACAGAAACTTTGAAAGGAGACGCTCTCGAACTGCATTCCATTGTCAGTGATGATGGTTCTAGGGATGCCAAAATGGGTGATTATATTCCTCCATATGAATCTTATCATATCTGCATCTCGGATGTTCGCTAGGGGTTCCACCTCGATACATTTGGTGAAGTAGTCAGTTGCGACCAACAAATACTTGCGATTGCTGGCGGTGGTAGGAAGTGTTCCTGCAATGTCCATTCCCCATTGGGCAAATGGCCATGGACTAGAAAGTGATTTTAGGTTGCTAGCAGGTTGGTGAACCATAGGAGCATGAAGTTGGCATTTCAGGCACTTACGAACATACATTGCAGAGTCCCTTTGCATATATGGCCACCAATAGCCTTCCTTCATTGCTCGTAAAGCCAGGGACCTTCCTCCACTATGGATTCCACAGATTCCCTCGTGAAGCTCATGTAAAACTTGCTCGACATCCTTTGGGTGAACACATTGAAGGTAGGGATCGAAAAACAATCTCTTATATAGCTTTCCCTCAGGAGATAAGTGAAAGCGATCATCTTTGACTCTTATCTGGTGGGCGGTCTTCTTATCGATTGGAAGCGAGCCATCTTTCAAATAGTCCCTTAAAGGATCCATCCAACTGGGTGCTGATTTAATTTGGAGCACATGTTCGATGGTTGGTGGTTCATCGTCATGGTTATTGCTCGAATGAGTGAGGAAGTTGATGGGGATTATTCTTTTCAAATCAGAATTGATTATCGAACTCAGGGCTGCTAGGGAGTCGGCATGGCTATTCTGTCCCCTTGGAAACTGCTGGACACTGAATTCCTTAAAGCTAGCCATTAGCCTTTTTACTAAGGCGAGGTAGGCTGCAATTCTTTCATCTTTTCCATTATAGTCTCCATTTATCTGATTGAAGACTAATTGAGAATTGCCGAACACCTGTAAATGCTTTGCCCCCAAGGTGTGTGCCTTCTAGATGCTGGCTATTAAAGCTTCGTATTTTGCTTTGTTGTTGGAGGCTGCAAATCCAAGCCTGATTCCTTGTTCGAGGATTGTATCCTATGAAGTAATAATGATAATGCCTTTTCCTGCCCCCTTTGAGTTGGAGGCTCCATCAACAAATAATTTACAGACTCCCTCTGTTGCGTGGTTTTCTCTTTGCATTACTGGTTGAGATTGGCCGAGGGGCTGCTCACCTGTGAATTTGACTATGAAATCAGCAAGGACCTTCCCCTTGATTGCGTTCCTTGGTTAAAATTGGATGTCAAATCATCCGAGCTCGACTGACCATTTAGACAGTCTTCCCAACAAATCCGCCTTCCTCAGGATTGCTTTAAGGGGGTGCGATGTAAGGACGGTGATAGTGTGAGCTTCAAAGTAGTGCTTTAACTTCCTTGAGGCGATTACAAGTGCAAAGGCTAGCTTTTCTAGTGGTAGGTACTGATGCTAATAAGGTTTTGCTCGCGTAATAAACGGGGTGATGGATTCCTGCTTTTTTACACATCAATGCAGAACTGACAGTGTGGTTGGAAACGGAGAGGTATAAGTACAAGAAATCTGTTTCCTATGGTATGACGAGCAGTGGTGGGGAGCTAAGGTAAGCCTTGAGCTCATCCAATGTTCGCGAGCAATCTTGGTTCCATTCTACCGTTTTGTTTCCTTTTAGGAGCTGGAAGAAAGGTTGCACTTCTCGAAGGACTTAGAGATAAAGCGGTTTAAGTCAGCGAGCATACCGATGAGCCTCTGTATGTCCTGAATTATTCGAGGAGGTTGTACCCTGTTTATTACATCGATCTGGTCTGGGTTAGCCTCGATGCCTCTCTTACTGACCAAGTACCCAAGAAATTTCCTAACTGGACACTGAAAGAACACTTGCTTGCATTGAGTTTCATTTGATACTTCCTGAGGATTTCGAAGGTTCTTGATAGGTCCGAGAGGTGGTTTTCTTTCTTCCTACTTTTGACGAGCATATCGTCGATGTAGACTTCCATGGTGTCTCCCATTTGGTCCTTGAACATCTTGGTGACCAGCTGCTGGTGGGTTTCCCCCGCGTTTTTGAGACCGAAGGGCATGACCTTGTAACAATACAATCCAACGATGGTGATGAATGCTGTCTTGTCCTGGTATGGAGCATACAAGGGGATCTGATGATACCCTGAGTATGCGTCCAGAAAACTCATTCTCTCGTGATCTGCTGTGGCGTCCACTAGTTGATATATTTTTGGAAGAGGGAAGCTGTCTTTAGGCACGCCCTGTTAAGGTCAGTGAAGTCGATGCAGACTCTCCACTTCCTGTTGCTTTTTGGAACTACTACTGGTTTGGATAGCCATTTGGGAAATTGGACCTTCCGTATGGATCCTGCATCCAGCAGTTTTTCAACTTCTTTTTCCACGGCTTTTGCCTTCTCGGGTGCAGTTCGTCGTGCCTTTTGTGCAATTGGTTTGAAGGTGGGATCGATGTGCAGCTGGTGACAAACCATACTAGGATCAATTCTTGGTAACTCGTATGGTTCCCATGCGAAGACGTCTACATTGGTCCTCAGCAGAATCATCAATTCCTTCTTTTCCTGATCTGTGAGAGAAGCTCCGATCAAGAAGATCCTGCTATCATCGCTATCTCCAGCTGTGACTTCCTTCAGGTCCTCGATGACCCGTTCGGAGGGGAGGAGCTTGGTCTCCTCTACTCTGGGCCTTTCATATTTTAATTGATATTTCGAAGGTATCATACCTTCCTGTTCTTCAACTTTCTCGTCGGGCTTGTCAGCCTTCTTCTCTGGTCTTGGGCGAATGGATGTTATGAAGCATCTTCTTGCCATGGCTTGATCGCCATGGATCTCCATTACTCCTCGCTCGGTCACATACTTGAGCTTCTGATGGTAGGTCAAGGAGACTACCTTCATTGCGTGCAGCCACCCTCTACCGAGGATAGCCTGGTATGGCGAGTCAATGTCGACCACCAGAAACTCGATCATTTTAGAAACATTTCCTGCCCTTACTGGCATCATGATCTTTCCCAAGGGCATAGTCATCTTTCCAGCGAATCCAACCAAAGGGACAGTAGCTTTCTTCAGGTCGACGATGCTTAATTTCAATTTTTTGAACAGGTCGAGGTACATTACCTCGGATGAACTTCCTTGGTCGACGAGCAACTTGTCGACGTCATAGTTCGCTATCCTGAGAGTAATGATTAAAGCATCGTGATGTGGGGTTCTCACTCCCACCAGATCTTTAGCTGTAAATACGATATGCTTACTATAGTCAACGTCATCTGCTCGCCGATGCTTTCCTGACCGTGTCTTCGCTGGATCGATCTGAAAAGCTTGTATTACTGCTATAAGCTTTTTTACCTCCATTCGAGCTGAATTTCCTTGAATCTTCTTTACGTCAGATTCCCCATAAATTACTGCGAATTCATGGCTGACATCATCTTCAAGTACGTTGTTGGGCCTTGCTTCTCTATGGGCAGCAACTTTCTCTGCCTTCTTTTCCATGAATTCTTTCAGATGCCCGAACTGAGCCAGCTCTTCGAGGTGGAACTTAAGAGCATTTCAATGCTCGGTTTTATGTCCTCTTTCTTTGTGAAAAGCGCATCTCAGCGCGTTATTTCTCTTTAAGGTATCTCCTCCCATCTTTCTGGGCCACTTAATAAATGGCTTGTCTTTAATTTTTGTGAGAATTTTGTAAATTGGTTCTCTGAAGACGGTGTTGATCGCCCGAAATGCTTTTGTCACATCATTGCTTCCTCCATTCTTGCCCCCAGTCTTTCCTCCTTTCTTTTGGTTCTCAGTTTTATCACTGCCCTTGGCAGTAAGCTTAGTTCGTCCGCTTTCTCCTATGCTAAGGCGGGTCACATCCTCCACCTTGGCATATTTCTCGATGCGAACCATCAGGTCGTCGATGGTTATGGCCTCTTTCTTTGTCAGGGATTGGTACAGAAGGGAAGAGATGGGTAACCCAATTTTGAAAGAGGCCACTGCCACTTTCTCCGAGCAGTCCTCGACCTCGTTAAATAACTCCCAGTACCTCTTTGCGTAGTCTCAGAGTCTCTTGAGGCATTT
Organism: Sambucus nigra; assembly: GCA_949130495.1. Classification (NCBI taxonomy): domain Eukaryota; kingdom Viridiplantae; phylum Streptophyta; class Magnoliopsida; order Dipsacales; family Adoxaceae; genus Sambucus; species Sambucus nigra. The sequence goes on from OX422214.1 coordinate 455,526,032, forward strand.
TTTTCATTGTTAGCAAAGCATCCATCCTTTTGGGATGGGAGCTACTAGTAATGAAGTGGGCCATAAAGAGATCGACCAGGGACTTGAAGCTCCTGATGGACCTATGGGGGAGCCTTTCGAACCATTTCCGCGCCACGTTATGCAGGCTCAAGGGAAAAATTTGGCACATCAGTGCGTCTCGATTGTTCCAGAGGGTCATGGCTTGCCTGTACTACCTGACGTGATCAATGGGATCAATTTTACCATCATAAATCTTGAACCTTGGAATAACAAATTTTTTGGTGGCTTCCTCTTATTTTATTTCCCTCGAGAAAGGTAATTTCATCTGAGTTTTGAGAGCTCGCCTAGCGAGTTCTCGGGTCGATCTGGTACCGCGATGCGCAGGGTGTTGGTCCATCTCCCTTCGGATCAGACTTCGTATGTTCTTGTTGCTACGAGCCGGGCTCCTGTGATTACGAGCTAGTAGCAGTTTCTCGAGTAGGTCATCCTCTGACTCATTTCCCTCAACTTTCTGGGACTCGCGTCTAGGGCTCCTTCCTCGTCTGCGAGACTTGCTCACCTGAGGGCTAGGAGTGCGGTATGGACGTCTCCTGGTGCCACGATGGAGCTCTATCTCCATTCTTTCTAACATTTTTTTTCAGGCGATCATTCTCAGCTTCGTGACTACGAGAAGACTCCCTTTGATCTTGGAGCCTCGCCTCATAAGCATCAATCAACCTGGATATTTGTGTGGATCTCGCTGGTCCTTGGCTTTCTTCTGAGGCTGGCCTTTCTAGGCGAGCCCTCTGATCTGAACGCCGAACTTCAGATCTAATCCTGCGAGGAGCAGGTTATTCTTGAATATCTCCTGCCTGAGGAGCATTGCTATCAGACTTCTTTGTTGGTGTGGGCTTTCTCAGGGAAGATAAACGTTCCCACAGACGGCGCCAATTGTGGTGACAATTATTATTCAACACAAACAGATAAGAGAAGCGCAATCACCAAGAAGAATAAGGAAAGTTAAATGCCAATCACACAACAGGAGATGTACATGGTTCAGTAAGAATGCCTACGTCCACGGTGGTATAGTCAGTATTATTTCTATATCCTCCGGGGAGCGATTACAGAGAATACACTGCGTGTCTTATGCCCCAGACCTAGGGTTTATTATATATATATATATATTATTTTCAGGGAGTGGGGGTGTTGGACTCCCCCACGTTTTCCATCTTCTCCTGGAATACCTCTTTACGAGAGCATGGGAGAAGACCAAGTCATATCCGAATTAATGTTAAGGTATGAAGGGTCTGGACTTTGGGCTTGTTTCAATTGGGCTACTTGTCCAGGCCCGTTATTCTTAATTCGTGTACCCACAATTTGTTTTTCGCGTGAACACACATAATTAAAACACAGAATAGGATGTAATTCTTTATAATAATATATTTTCTATATGAAAAGTATATTCGCATGTGTATTTGCTAAAATTACAAAACCAAGGTTAATTAAAATTATTTTTAAATTATAAAACCAGATTAACCAAGGTGAATCTAAAACCATAATGTCTTATACCTCTTCCTCAATTGTGTACTTGAGGTCAACATAAAGTGACTTCGGTTTGTTGATGAAGCTTTTTAGTGACCTCGTAGACAAAGATTCAAACATGTTTTGGTGAAGAAATTTAGACAATCAATTCTATGGATCACATCGAGTAAATAATATTCGTACAATCTCCCCCTTCGTCAAATTTTGAGACAAAACATAATAAGGAAACATTATAAGACAATTAAGGAAATCAACCATTTTTACGACTCGCCTGGCCAAGGGAAACTATAAAAATAGAAAATTATACTTGCTGCAAGTAATTAATCAGTATAAGAGACTCAACCATCTTCATGGATAAAAATGAATCTCTTTTTCAAAACTCTCCTAGCAAACACTGGAAAACTCATCAAGATACCAATGTGAAGAAACATGACAAGAAAACATCATAAATATGAACATGTAAATATACCATTTGTGAAAATGAACATCATATATATCTGAATAACTCCCCCAAATATTCAATTCTTCTCAATAATCATGATATAGCAACATATAACTCTAAGAAATCTAATATGTCTTGATAACTATACTCCTACTGTGTACAATCTTCTCCCTATTTTTCCCACAAAAAAGATAAAGGAAAGAATTAATCACATAATGGGACCAAGTTCCTAAATCATTTTGAGATATTAAAACATGTTAATTAAACTAACAAATAAGTAAGAGTCTTATAATGATTGGATAATTAACATGAGAATAATAGGCTTAATATCAACAAGTTAAACTACACATGGGAAGATAAAATAAATCAAACAAAGATATACGTCATGATAAAACATGTTATGCATTTTAAAGGTTAAGAGTTGACAAGGATTACAATGCTTATGATTGATATAAACCAAAATTCAAATAACTAAAAAATCCAAAAAAATACATCACTTATTTCTCTTAAACATCCTAAAGACACAAAAATCAATAATCTTACTATTGACACCATGTAAGGCATCCATAACATTATGCGCATGAGTTTCAATTTGGTGTTAGAGGTCGTCGTATAGGGAAGAGTTCATCAGAAGAAATGATGAAAGAAAACTCGAACCCAGTGGAGTAGAAATCCTAGACATAGTAGAATCCAACTCATTTTTAGTCAGAGGGCATGAATTATATGCTTTTAATGTAGTGTTAGGACGAGGAGGTTGTGGAGGAATGACATGTGGTGTTATACTAGGTCATCAAGGTCGCTAAGTTGTTAAATTTACTTAAAATATGAAAGAATAGTCAATGCATACTTAGGATTTTCATAAATTTCTCTTAGAGGAAAAGAAACTCCATATTCCAAAAGCAAACTCGCAATAAAATGACCCGAAGGCAAAATGTCAGCTTTAAATATGTCCTTAGTGTGGTTAAAAAAATTCAGTCCAAGATCAAGTTACAAAAACACATATCAACACCCAAACTAATGGCATACAACAATCATGCACATTTAGAAGTTATGTTGTGAAGGAGGTATGCGAGAAAAATACAGGAACAATCAACCATATTTTGTTAGTAGAAATGTTTATCAAGATAAACATGCAAAAAAAATCCTATTGTTCCATTCCCGGTAATAGTTATCACTCAACATCCTGGTTAATGGATCCACTCAAAAACTTCTCGTAAGGATATTTTGGATATCTTTCTTCAAAAACACTAATGTGGTTGTTTATCCACTTAGAAGAAAGTTTCACATCAATTCCCTTTGCCTTGTAAGAAATAATTATATTGCCTCTATGATCCTTACCATCTCTAGGAGTAAAATAAAATTCTCTAATCATGTTGGGGTAACAAGGTTTGGTTTGAGAGAAACTACGAAACCAATATGCTTTAACCAAAAACTCATGTAAGTATACATCGAAAAAAATTCCAAATCTATTAAACTCTCTCAATGCACGTAAAGTGTGATGATATTTCATCAAATCTAGAATACTTGGTGGAAGTAGAGGCACATGATCTTGATTTTGGAGACATAAGATAACCAAAAATCACATACTAAGACGCAATCACATAATTCCTATAAGATATATAAAGGAAATCCAAGGATCCTATACTAGCACCATAAGTAGACATACCCCAAAAGTGTAAAGAAAAGTCTACACACACTATAAGCTACTCAAGAGATTCAACCCAAACTCAAGATAAGTAGAAACTTCCCAATCATAGAGAATATTTCATAAAAAACTACTAAAACTAATATTACCAAGTCCTAAAAAAGAGTAAATTATAAAATATATGGAATAAAATATTACGAAGGTGATTGTTGATGTAAAAAACTAGATTCGATCTAATTATTTTAATCACAGATAAAAATGAATAAATAAATATAAGACAATAGATTTTTAAAGTGGTTCAGCCTTGTGAGAATAGCCTACGCCCACTATTTTTGTATTACTGACTCTTTGCCTGGAATTCTCGATAATTGGTTTACCAAGAGATCTAAAGTTCCCTTCTAATGAGGAGGTTACAATGTATTTATAGCCTTGATACTGTACAAATGAAAGGAAAATGCGCTGTTATCTAGTAGACATATACATCTGTACGATAATAATGAGCATTTAATGCGCAGTCATCTCTTTAATTCTATTGATATGGATGCACTGTATCCTAAGTAGCTCGGACCGCTTAAGTTGCTCGGGGCCCCCAAGTTGCTCGGGGTGCCTAAGTTGCTTGGTGCGCTTGAGCTGCTCGGAGTGTATGAGTTGCTTGTAGAACGTATTCGTATTTGCCATGTAGGTTGACACATGTATTCAAGTGATTGGTCCACGTCAGTGGATTAAATTTGGTATCAACAGAAGCCCCCAATGTTTCACAGTTGAGGTTGAAGGAGAGTGTGGGACATTTCGCTTGAGAACAACTTGGGTTATTGATCTTTATGGATTTTAGGAAAATTTTATAATCCCTTTTTTGAGCGCACAATATCAAGCTTCATAAATATTTTGAATTTCCACAATTGTTTCGATATTTGTGCCCTTTTATTCTTTTAGCCGCCGAAAATGCAAACGTCTTTCCTTGTAATTATTGTCTTTCTCTATTCCCGAGATAAAGTATTTAAGCGCTGCAAAAATCCTATCATCTTTCACTTTTCAAATCTGTATCTCTGAACTCTTCATTTCCTCTCTATCTTGTGCCTTCGTTCTTTCCATTGTTCGCTGTCAACTGATCTCTCTTTTTCTATTAGATTTTCTTCCCTTTCATTTATTTGCTTTGTTCATCATGGTTTATCTTGTTGAGTCACTGGACAAATTTTGATCTGAATTTTCAATCCCTTCGTGGGTTATTTTGGAAGAACTTTCTGAACCTTCTGATTATTTTTCTTTGGCTGAGGGACATTGGTTCCCCAGTCTTTTTGTAGCCGAATGTGGCTTTTCTTTCCCGCCAAATCTCCTGTGTTTGGAGTTTTGCCAATATTTTGATGTTGTACCTACAAGAATAACTCCAAATACATGGAGGATAGTTAATGGCGTACACATGTTAAATCAACTTCACGGAACCCGTTTAGGGATTTTATAGATTATGTATTGCTACAGATGGGTTATCAGCGATAGTACTTTCTATTTAAAAACTAGGTTTTTGAATAGAACTTTAGTTGTCAATCTTCCTGATTCCAATAAGGATTACTTTGAACATGGAGTGGTGATGAAAAATTGGCAACACCCTCCCCTAAATGGAGATGATGTATACCAAGGTCCCAGATGTCCACCTTATGGCAATGGGATAGGTTTTTTTTATTTTTTGAAATCTTGTTTTCTTTATGTTTGATAAAATGCCTGACTGACATTTGTTTTATTTGTTATAGTTGACAGTAAAAGAAAATCTCCAAAAGAAGCTGATGTTAATTTAAAGCATTTAAAACTTATCTCAGATTTTCACCAATCTGTTGCCGAGGAACATATTAGATATGCTTCTTACTTGTTGCAGTACAAGAGCTATACTTCATCTTTCACTGCTCGTTGTCGTCCAGTGGTGGTTAATCTTGACCAAGTACCAGCCTCTGAGAACAGTGTGGAAGGTTCTTCCTCTGAGTCAAGTATTCCTATCAATGATCTGATGAAGAAGAGAAGAGCGCCTGCCTTTTTTGACAAGTCTGCCTCTGCTAATGTGGAGGCAAAGAAAAGTAAACAAGATGTCCCAGAAGAAAGGACAAAGACTGTAGATGTACCCCCTCCTGTTGCTGCCAAGAAAACTGGCGAGAAGCCCCCTGTGGCTCCGAGAAAGACTGTTGCTATCTCTCCTCCGAGTGAGGTTATTGTCATATCACCAACAAAGACAACATCTTTAATGGAAACGGCTCCCGCTCCTCTGAGGAGGGTAAAGAAAAGCTCTTCTGAGAGACCTACTGAACCTGTCTCTCAACCTTCAAATGTTGAAGGTAGTGTTCCATCTTTTGTTGCTCCGAGCTCTACTGTGAGTTTGGTGAGATCTTGGACTGTACCAGAAGTCCAAGGTATTGAAGATAATCTTTCTCGTGAGAGAATTACTACCCTGGCTTCTCAACACATTGCCTCAGTAAGTATCTTCAACTTGACCCCTTTATTTTTTAATACTATGTCCATGTATTGACTTGAAGTTATTTCTTTTTTCAGCTGGTGACATGCTTCAACAACATTTTGAAGAAGGATGAAGCTATCAAGGTTTCTGTAATACCCCACATTTTTAAAGGTATTTAAATAACACTGTGAATTTAATTTGGTAATTTGAGGAATTATTATAAATAGTAATTCTGGGATTAATGAGTGAAATAAAATAAATTCAATATTATAAAGTGAATAGTAAATATTAGTTTTCGAGTGACAGCTTAATATTTACATGGATTATATTTCAAGACTAAGTATATGAGTAGATTATTTTTATTACATGTCGCAGTTGGGTAAAGCGACAAAGAAAAATATTTTAAATTGGAAAACACGCGTATTGAACGTGTTGGGTCAAAATAGTGAATTTTAGTTAAGTGACTTAGATGGAGATTTTGACTCCGCCATTGGGTTCGGAATGGACGAGATAATCAAAATAGAGTACCCGGGGGTAGTATTTGGGTTTCGGGTATTTTTGGACTAGTAGGAACTCGTAAATGAGTACACGAGTCATTTAACAATTGGGTATATACCCAATTTTGGATTTAAAGAGGTGGAAACTCTCATTTCTCCCAAATATCAGCCCTAAGAGAGAGAGAGAGAGAGAGAGAGAGAGAGAGAGAAGAAAGAAGAAGAAATAAAAGAGAAGAAAAGAAGAAATTTTCGGCCAAAATTTACGAGATTCGACTCGTGGTTGTCGGATTTAATCCACGAGGCAAGTGTTTAACTTGCTTTATGATTTAGTGTGTTTAATTTCTCATATGGTAGTTGGTATAAAACTAAAGATTTTTGGGTTGAAATTTCGTGGATCAAACGGGTTTTCGAAAGATTAAAACGGATATAACTCGATTTACACCCAATTTGAGAAACTTGAAATTTATTGAAATTAATTGTTGGATCTGGGTTCTAGGATGATTAGAACCCTTTTAATGTGTGTATTTATGGTTATTTGAGGTTGAATGATGATGAGAGAGGAGATAAAAAGCTTGGAGGTATTTTAATGGAGGTTTGGATTTTTGGAGAGTAAGGTGAATAGTGACCAGCGTCACTTCCGGAATGTTTCGGATAGGAAGACAGTCGATTCAGCTCTCGGTCAAAACATGAAATTTGTAGATATTTTCAATACGGTCGCTTGGGCACTAACCGTGTATTTGTTTGATTTTTCTTCGAATTGTTATGATTTTTATAAGATGGAAGTTCCGGGGTGAAATCACCAACTCGAAAATGCACTCGGAAATTAGAAACATAAAAGGATAAAATTGTTTGGAGATAAATATTTGGGGTTCCTAAAAATAGTGAGGGGACTTCTAAATATTTTTTTTAGTAAGGCGTGTATTTTGGATTAGTTGAAAGTAAAATCCATGATTTACCCAAATAAGGGTGTTCGTGAGGAATAACACTCAAAGTGATATTTAGGCGTGATTTGAATATTGCATAAAGGGAATACGTATTGGGGTATTTTAATTGTGTGCCGACTTATATTATTACGAATGAGAATATTCGAGGCTATTGGCTATCGCTATAAGAGTTTGGAGATTATAGCCATAAAATATTGAGAAGAGATAAATAATATATATCGATGTTGTTGATATAATCATTTTGCGGCGAGAAAAGCTCAGAAAATAATATATTGAAAATTGGTAAAATTGATAAATGTGTAGTATATCAAAGATATAAATATACTACGTATGGGATGTATTGTATGGGCTATGAGTATGCCCTTATATTATATATGTGTAAAAATCATGACCGTGCTACTTGCTAGCAAGGAGGTTACCGCGTCGGGACAGCCTTATCTCGATGGGACCTTTATGGGGGATATTGACTTGTACCCTAGAACATATGACTCCTTGGTACAGGCTATCTGATTGACAGTCAGACGGTCCTAAGAGACGTGAGGGTATGTGCTGACCTCTTAGTGACTTGGAACTATGCTTCGCCTCCATTTGTATGTGTTTGTGTTAATACAGTTCGAGAGTGATTCCGAACTAGTATTTCCCTTAGTTTGTGTGATACGGGGACTTGATAGCAGAGTATGCCAGCACCATAGATCTTATATGGGGTGCCGTTAGTATATATATTATATGTGTGACTAATATATATACGTATATTTATATGGGAATTTTCTACTGTGCGTATAAGTAGATAAGTAATAAATAAATGCTTCAACTTTATTATAAGTGTTTAGGAACTTTATAAAGGTACAAGGGTTTTCTTAACCAGGATGCAATAGTGCTATATATTGATATATAAATTGATGTGTACGCGTAAAGAGAATAATGTGTGTATACCGAAATCTTGTTTGGTGACCTATATGGATAACTAAAATACTTGTTGCGAATAGTATATTGTATATATATGAGATGAGATATCATATAACCTAACCCTGTATAAAAAGGAGAAGAATGAATAAAGTGATATACTCCTTCCGGTAGATTTATATCCGGATTTATATGAATATGGATCATAGGTTCTAATGAGAACTATTAATAAATACGGGATGGCATAAATGTGGTATGTACTTAAGGTTTAATGGATCTCGATGATCAACATTGTCACGTAGTAGTGTATCGGGGGGGGGGGGGGTCCTTGTTTGGATTTCGCTTCGCCACGCACGAACGTAACGTAATGTTGGGAATGGGGAGAAGTTTAGTCCTTAGTACTCAAATTGATAAGGATTATTAGAAGATGGGTAATTACATTAGTTAGGCAGGGTAGCTTAACTAGGTTATTTAAAAAGGTATGCGATAGTTGTGCACTGTTAGAAGAGGGGTGAGGTGTATCTCATGTGAGAGCGATACCTATTTAAATTTGAGAAATAATATATTTTAAAATATTAATTTTAAGCACTTGCTAAAATGTTTTCAAAAATCGGGCTCTGACCCGTTTATCTATTTTTCCTCTTGCTATATCTCTATATATATAGGTGTCCAGACACAGGGACGCCTGGATGATGATTCTTTTGAGTCAGACGTTTGCTGCAGCAGCTGTGGATGAAAGCATGTTCATATTAGACGCTTCCATCATTGAGATCTAGATAGGAGGTATTGTAGAAACATTCGGGCTTATGGCCCAACTGTACTCATTTATTCTTTTAACGCCTTTTAGTGCGACATTCGATTTGGTTGTATTATTGTACCGAGTGTTCGGTTATTTTATTTTATTTTATTTTATTTCATTTCAGTTGGTGCATGTAAACGGTTTTAATTGTTTTATTTGAATGGTTTGGTTAAAAAGATTTATTAATTTAGAATTTTGACGCCGGCCTAATAGGATATTAGTAATTAAATTGGTTTTCGACAGTGATGCTAAGAATGAACCATATGAGACTCTTGTTTTAATGTTATATAGGAGTGATCGCCCGGTATTTTATTAGGTGGGGTGTCACAGGTGGTGTCAGAGCATCAGGTTCTACTGTCCTTAGGAATATGTACGGACGTACTACGCTTTCAGCGTTGCTTTTGATTTGATATAGAGCCTTATGATTAGGATTGTTGATATGCTCTTGTGAGATTTCGTTCTCCTGCCATTATGTAAGATTATAGTAAATCTTTTGCGCGCTCGTTCAGGATTCTTGTGCTGATCGACGAAGGGTGACCATGGAAGTCCATTGTGAGGGCAGCAGGAGGCGGGGCTTAGTTAGAGCTATAAGTTGATGTTGGAAATGAGGACCGCTGTAAAGGTCAAATTTTCCTTGCGGTATTGTCTTGGATTACTGCAATGACTACTATAGAATAATAATTATAATTATCTATGCACCGCTATAGTAGAGAATGGTGCTAAACTTGAATTACCCAATGAAGTTAGATGGGGAAAAAGTTTAAGAGGTCTTTGATGAGGACCGTGCGTTGAAGTTGAGCTAGGTGGAAATAGTGTAATTTCACTTCTAGGAAGTTGAAGGCTCGGAAGATTTGGCTTAGAGTTGGGTATGGAAATACCTATATGTGAAAATTTGAGGATTTTTTTTTCACTTGTTGGAGCAATGTGAAATGGTGGGAACGAAGGTCATCATATTTAGAGGAGCATGCTATTTTGCTCATAAATTAATCTTACAGATGGTTTTAAACTGCAAATTCCCTTGATTTAGAAAGAATAAAGTGAATGCAGTTTCTAGGTTATTTACATAAGAATCGGTCAGAGACCGACGATGAATAAAGAGTGACATGGTTAAGTGAACGTAGTACTGGAGTAAGGTAATTACAATGGAGAAAGAGGCTTCTCCAATGGAATGATAGACTCACTAGTAATTGGACTTATGTAGAGTGAGTTATAGTTGTTTTAGTGCAAGATGTAAAATCTGCAATAATAAAAATTAAAGTTGTGAGACTTCGTGATTTTTAAGAGTCTAATGGGATAAAGACTCTTGGGATTTGAATTGGAATGTCATATGTAATTGGGATACGAGTTAGTTGTGATAAGCTTAATATTTATTTATATTATAAGTAAGTGAATACTTATGGGATTAAATCGAATATGTATATTCGGGAAATCTGGGCTAATGTTACGAGAGATATACACGATTAGCTGGATTATACCGTATATATATATATATATATATATATATATATATATATATATATATATATATACGAGCATATTGAGAGGTATATATATGATATGTTTAAATATATATGTATGTGATTGGTATATTTGTATGAAACATACCCCTCGAGTGCTATCATGGGAAGTTATGCATTTTGGGTGAGGCCCCTAGCTTGAGGAGCAGGGAGCGTATAGTCCCCAGGTCATAGTGGCCATTTTATATTGTGTGATTTTTTATCAGGAATGAGACGTGGTGGGTATGTTTCGTTCTCATTTCCTCGGAGTAACTATGATTGCTTCCCATTCATTGTGATTTGGTTTTTACCAAGTCGGTGTGATAGTCCGACCGCTGGTACCCAGGATGATGTGTGAGTAATTCCCTGGAAGATGATAGCATTGAGAGACTGCATCCATTGAGTTATAGCTCTAATGGATGGTTATTATACTTATATAGTGTGTGATATATAAGTATGGATATACTTGATGTGTATAGTATAATGTATATATATATATATATATATATATATATATATGAACGTGGATAGGGGGTATGGGTACCCTGATTAGTAAATCCCAAAAATGTCTGAGATGGAAGGACGTGAAAATAAATATGTATAATATATGCCTGAAGGGCGACTATAAACAAGGTAAACTAGTATGATGAATTCAATGTCGTGTGAGAATGACGATAATTCAAGCATTTATGTGCAACGAGAGCTAGCACACTCGAGATGGGTTGAAAGGCTATGGAAAGCCATTTGAAAGGTACCTCTTAATGAAAAGGATACCAAATTATTGTGAGAAAGTAGAGAGGAGTCTTATTCGAACGAGTATTGACGAGTGGCTTGCACATGATTGTTTTGTTAGAATACTCCAAGAAAATACGGAGTATATGTAGTACCAAATTCCGGAAGAGTATATGAGAGTTAATACTTTAATTATTCGGTATAGGGAATGTAACTTGGAGATTATGAGAGAGATAGTAATCTGAATATTTATACAATACGTAGCGATAAGAATAAAATACGTATGAGAAGTGTATGATTAGACTGGGAATATGCCTATGAATCTTAATAATAAGTGTGTATGCCTATTATGTGATATTATTATTAAGAGCACTAATGGGTGTTAACCCAGGGGTGCAGGATTAGTATATATATATATAAATAGGGATGATATGTCTATATGTATATATATGGATTTGTGAATATTTCTACCGTGTGAGACTAGTAGACATGGTATTAATAATAAATATTTTGTGCCAAGTCATCTTAATAAAAAGATGCATGATTTGTGTAAATATATAGAGATGCGGAGACTATATATATATGAGCATACGCCTTGAAATTGCTGAAATATAGTGGGAGACCATTGTATTAGGCTATATTTAAATTTGGTTAAACTAGGACGTAATGTATATACCGATCCTAGAGTAATGGTACAGGCTATATCCGAATTTTGAGGACGAAATTCTTTTGTAAGAGGGGAAGTATGTAATACCCCGCACTTTTAAAGGTATTTAAATAACACTGTGAATTTAATTTGGTAATTTGAGGAATTATTATGAATAGTAATTCTGGGATTAATGAGTGAAATAAAATAAATTCAATATTATAAAGTGAATAGTAAATATTAGTTTTCGAGTGACAGCTTAATATTCACGTGGATTATATTTCGAGACTAAGTATATGAGTAGATTATTTTTATTACATGTCGCAGTTGGGTAAAGCGACAAAGAAAAATATTTTAAATTGGAAAACACGCGTATTGAACGTGTTGGGTCAAAATAGTGAATTTTACTTAAGTGACTTGGATGGAGATTTTGACTCCTCCATTGGGTTCGGAATGGCCGAGATAATCAAAATAGAGTACCCGGGGGTAGTATTTGGGTTTCGGGCATTTTTGGACTAGTAGGGACTCGTAAATGAGTACACGAGTCATTTAACAATTGGGTATATACCCAATTTTGGATTTAAAGAGGTGGAAACTCTCATTTCTCCCAAATATCAGCCCTAAGAGAGAGAGAGAGAGAGAGAGATAGAGAGAGAGACAGAGAAGAGAGAAATAAGAGAAGAAAGAAGAAGAAATAAAAGAGAAGAAAAGAAGAAATTTTGGCCAAAATTTGCGAGATTCGACTCGTGGTTGTCGGATTTAATCCACGAGGCAAGTGTTTAACTTGCTTTATGATTTAGTGTGTTTAATTTCTCATATGGTAGTTGGTATAAAACTGAAGATTTTTTGGTTGAAATTTCGTGGATCAAACGGGTTTTCGAAAGATTAAAACGGATATAACTCGATTTACACCCAATTTGAGAAACTTGAAATTTATTGAAATTAATTGTTGGATCTGGGTTCTAGGATGATTAGAACCCTTTGAATGTGTGTATTTATGGTTATTTGAGGTTGAATGATGATGAGAGAGGAGATAAAAAGCTTGGAGGTATTTTAATGGAGGTTTGGATTTTTGGAGAGTAAGGTGAATAGTGACCAGCGTCACTTCCGGAATGTTTCGGATAGGAAGACAGTCGATTCAGCTCTCGGTCAAAACATGAAATTTGTAGATATTTTCAATACGGTCGCTTGGGCACTAACCGCGTATTTGTTTGATTTTTCTTCGAATTGTTATGATTTTTATAAGATGGCAGTTCCGGGGTGAAATCACCAACTCGAAAATGCACTCGGAAATTGGAAACATAAAAGGATAAAATTGTTTGGAGATAAATATTTGGGGTTCCTAAAAATAGGGAGGGGACTTCTAAATATTTTTTTTAGTAAGGCGTGTATTTTGGATTAGTTGAAAGTAAAATCCATGATTTACCCAAATAAGGGTGTTCGTGAGGAATAACACTCAAAGTGATATTTAGGCGTGATTTGAATATTGCATAAAGGGAATACGTATTGGGGTATTTTAATTGTGTACCGACTTATATTATTACGAATGAGAATATTCGAGGCTATTGGCTATCGCTATAAGAGTTTGGAGATTATAGCCATAAAAGATTGAGAAGAGATAAATAATATATATCGATGTTGTTGATATAATCATTTTGCGGTGAGAAAAGCTCAGAAAATAATATATTGAAAATTGGTAAAATTGATAAATGTGTAGGATATCAAAGATATAAATATACTACGTATGGGATGTATTGTATGGGCTATGAGTATGCCCTTATATTATATATGTGTAAAAATCATGACCGTGCTACTTGCTATCACGGAGGTTACCGCGTCGGGACAGTCTTATCTCAATGGGACCTTTATGGGGGATATTGACTTGTACCCTAGAACATATGACTTCTTGGTACAGGCTATCTGATTGATAGTCAGATGGTCCTAAGAGACGTGAGGGTATGTGCTGACCTCTTAGTGACTTGGAACTATGCTTCGCCTCCATTTGTATGTGTTTTGTGTTAGTACAGTTCGAGAGTGATTCCGAACTAGTATTTTCCTTAGTTTATGTGATATGGGGACTTGATAGCAGAGTATGCCAGCACCATAGATCTTATGTGGGGTGCCGTTAGTATATATATTATATGTGTGACTAATATATATACGTATATTTATATGGGAACTTTCTACTATGCGTATAAGTAGATAAGTAAGAAATAAGTGTTTCAACTTTATTATAAGTGTTCGAGAACTTTTTAAAGGTACAAGGGGTTTCTTAACCTGGGTGAAATAGTGCTATATATTGATATATAAATTGATTTGTACGCATAAAGAGAATAATGTGTGTATACCGAAATCTTGTTTGGTGACCTATATGGATAACTAATATACTTGTTGCGAATAGTATATTGTATATATATGAGATGAGATATCATATAATCTAACCCTGTATAAAAAGGAGAAGAATGAATAAAGTGATATACTCCTTCCGGTAGATTTATATCCGGATTTATATGAATATGGATCATAGGTTCTAATGAGAACTATTAATAAATACGGGATGACATAAATGTGGTATGTACTTAAGGTTTAATGGATCCCGATGATCAACATTATCACGTAGTAGTGTATCGGGGGGGCTCCTTGTTTGGATTTCGCTTCGCGAGACACCCCATGCACGAACGTAAGTAATGTCGGGAATGGGGAGAAGTTTAGTCCTTAGTACTCGAATTGATGAGGATTATTAGAAGATGGGTAATTACATTAGTTAGGCAGGGTAGCTTAACTAGGTTGTTTAAAAAGGTATGCGATAGTTGTGCACTGTTAGAAGAGGGGTGAGGTGTATCTCATGTGAGAGCGATACCAGTTTAAATATGAGAAATAACATATTTTAAAATTTAAATTTTAAGCACTTGCTAAAATATTTTCAAAAATCGGGCTCTGACCCGTTTATCTATTTTTCCTCTTACTATATCTCTCTCTCTATATATAGGTGTCCAGACACAAGGATGCCTGGATGATGATTCTTTTGAGTCAGACGTTTGCTGCAGCAGCTGTGGATGCAAGCAAGTTTATATTAGACGCTTCCATCATTGAGATCTAGATAAGAGGTATTGTAGAAACATTCGGGCTTATGGCCCAACTGTACTCATTTATTCTTTTATCGCCTTTTAGTGTGGCATTCGATTTGGTTGTATTATTGTACCGAGTGTTCGATTATTTTATTTTATTTCATTTCAGTTGGTGCATGTAAACGATTGTAATTGTTTTATTTGAATGGTTTGGTTAAAAATATTTGTTAATTTAAAATTTTGACGCCGGCCTAATTGGATATTAGTAATTAAATTGGTTTTCGACAGTGATGTTAAGAATGAACGATATGAGACTCCTGTTTTAATGTTATATAGGAGTGATCGCCCGGTATTTTATTAGGCGGGGTGTCACAGCTTCAAGTTCCTCAGGAGGAGTAGGGGAAGCTTTTTTTGGGCTAACCCAGTCTTTAAAAGACTCTCGTAAAAAATACGAGGAAGATAAAGTTGCTTGGGAGAAGAAACTCAAGTCCATTGAGCTGGACAGAAATCAAGCTGTGAATGCCTCCTAGGAATTGGAGAAGAAGTTGAAGGAATTTGAGCAGAGCAACAAAGACTTTGAACAAAGCAACAAGGAGCTAAAAATTAAGCTCAAATCTGCTGAAGAGGAAGTTGTTAAGCTTCAAGATGTTGAGAGATAAAAAATGGAGGTGGAAGAGAAGTTGAAGACTGCCGAGGAGCTCCTTAGGGTAAGCACCTCCTCGGAGAAGGCAAAAAGGAAAAAGGCAGTTTAAAAATCATTTAGTGCTGGTTGGGACAAAGACTGGAACAAAGGCCTGGCTGCCATGTCCTCTCAAATGGAGTATGCCAGTCTCAAATATTTTAGTGATGGATGGGTTGCAGCCTTGCAGGAGCTGAAAGTTGCTGAGAACTCTAAGTTATTTCAACAGCACACTTATGGCCCTCCTCCCTCTCCTGGAGAAGAAGAAGAGGATGAAGCTGCTTCAGATGAATCTTCTATGATGATTGGAGATCAGATCCATGATGTTCCTATTGTTCAACCTTGATTCGAGCAACTCCAACCAACCAGTACTTATGCCGAGCAGCTAATCTTGCCCTCCGAGCAACCAGTCTCTTCCTCCAAACCTTCTGAGGAAGTCGTAGGGAACAAGGAGAAGGTGTAAAGTTGCTCGGGCTTTTATTTTGTTATTCTACTGAATGTAACCTCAGACTTTGTATTGTCTCTTATGATGAAATAAAAATTTGAACTTTGGTTGTTCGTCTTGACTTTCTTTTTTACTTGGTCTGTCCGCATCATTATTGATTCTTTTTATTTCTTCTCTTTGCTAGTTTATGGCCTGGATGAAGCTCTTATCATCTCATGACACAGAATTGATGAAGAAATACAATGATTATTTTAAAGCTGGTCATGCAGATCTTAATGAGGCCCAGATAATCGACATCCTCGGATCAGGTGCTTCTGACCGAGCAGTTGAAGCTTACCAATACCTGAAGTGTTTGCTCGATCGTGCAGTTGCCAATAATGTGGCTTACTACGAGATGATTGAAGATCTCCAAGGAACTATCGAGGAACTCCAACAGCAATATAAAGAATCTTTTACCCTTTTGCACCAAAGATACGAGAAAAAATATCAACAACTGAGTGATGACAAAGGTTATGACAAATTTATCTCTGCTTATGAGAAGAAAAAGAGTGTTCTAAAGCTTGAAGTTAAAGAGCACAGGCATATCGGTAAGTTGTTTAAGCAGGAGAACATTGCTTTGCAAGAAGAGATAAAACAACTTAAATCCGCTGCATCTTCCTCGGGAGCCTTGGTCCCTGTTAATGATGAAGGTTTCTCTTTCTTGGAGGTAGAAAATGATAACTTAAGGGATGAGTTAGGGACTTTGAAGCGAGCTAGACCGTCTACATCTGAACGTGGCAGAGCAAGATCTTCTCGTGGATGAGCAAGGGCTGGTCGGATCACTATTGAAGAAACGAGAACTCAATCAGCTTTAGAGAACCAAGCCGTTCAGTTGATGGCAAATAATCAAGCCTTGGCAAAAATGTCTAAGAAAATTTTAAATTTTACCGAGAAACTCTCTAATCAGAATTATGTTCTCGAAAATAAAGAAATCCTTATGAAGAGGCTCCATGAGCAACTTGAGTGGTTAACTTATCAGTTCCATAAACAACCCAGGGAGTTTTGGATGGCTAGATATAATGAAGCCCTTTACCACCTTGATGCTCGGATTCATCAGTCGAATAACGAGGGGTACAAGCAAGGGTGGTTGAATGCACTGTGTGTGCTAAAATTCGAGCAGGGCCTTATGGAATTATTATGATCCTGGTGTTCTTGATTTGCCAATGCCTCCTTTTAAGCTTGATATGAGTTGGATTCCTACTTGTGCGATTCCTCAATGCTTGATCTCCAAGTATCTTGGCAATTACAGTCTTCATGCAAACTTTCCCAAAAATCCATTACAATGCATGAAACTTCATTCTAACGTTATAATATCATCAAATAATCATCCTACAACATTGTTAACGTTCTAA
Organism: Sambucus nigra; assembly: GCA_949130495.1. Taxonomy (NCBI): domain Eukaryota; kingdom Viridiplantae; phylum Streptophyta; class Magnoliopsida; order Dipsacales; family Adoxaceae; genus Sambucus; species Sambucus nigra. The sequence goes on from OX422214.1 coordinate 455,543,677, forward strand.
AACTAATTAATCATCACCCAAAGGCCTTATTTAGATCAAAATATCATCAAGAACCCTAGTTTTCTATTTCTTTCAAAATCAACAATAATCCTCTTCTTAAATCCGTTTTTTGAATTATCAAGGGCTATAGTATGAATTCATAATTCATCCAGAATATGTATACATGCAAATCTTAACATGGTTTATAGTTTTAATCCTCAAATTCATGGGTTTATATCAATCTTCCAAGACAAATTCGATAATTACCCTAAACATGGAAGAACATATCATTGAATCAATTGTAATTAAATCACTTGCCTTAATCGTTCTTCAGATTATTGTAGATGAAGATGATAGAAGATGATGGTTGATTTCCACTCTCTCTCTGTGCAGAATTCTCCTCTCTCTCTCTCTCTACAGTTTCTTCTCCAAAGATAACAAATGGAGGTGGAGGTTTATTTTTGGAATTTTAACTTCTTTTCTAGACTTCTCCCGTAGCCCACTACTTAGTTTAGTGCTCATAATGGGTTGGTGGGTTTAATGATAAATCATATTTAAACTCTAATTTTTGTGGGTTTTAATTACCAAAATTCTGAAATTACCGAAATACCCTTTTAAGTTGCCGGTATGGCCTAAAAATGCCCTGGGACCCAAACTAAACCCCCGGCTAGTGTTTTCGACTATTTCGACCCTTCCGGACGCGTTGGCGCACTCAAAATGACCATTCGGTTGATAAAAATAAAATTCACTTTTTAATTAAAATAATTACATTCTTGACGTGACTGTCACACGCGTCTCAACAAAATTTCCCAAATTGCCCGTATTTCTATCTCGCGACAATTTCAATATATTCAATATTCACATAATGTCATATGTATACACATTATAATCAAATACCAACTCACATTTCGTTAGTATTTTATCTGGATTAATTCTCAATTAATACCTATTTAATTTAATTAATCCCAATAAATAAATATCAATTAAAAGTACGGGGTATTACATACTTCCCCCCTAATAACAGAATTTCATCCCAAAATTCGGAACTAGAAAGTACCTGGTAAGAATAACTCTGGATAACGTTCGCGCATCTCATCCTCGCGCTCCCATGTGGACTCCTCGACATTATGATGCCGCCACTGAACACGTACTAACGGAACTATCTTTGACCGCAGTTTCCGCTCACTTCGGTCCAAAATAACAATCGGCCCCTCCTCGTAGGAGCTATCGGACTGGAGATCGATGTCCTCCAAAGCAATATGAGAATGAGCCAAATCATCTCTAAGATATTTCCTTAGCGAGGAAATATGAAACACATCATGAATCCTGTGTAAATGCTCCGGTAACCGAAGTCTAGACGAAACAGACCTAATCCGCTCGATGATAGGAAATGGTCCCACGTATCTCGGTGCCAACTTCCCCTTCTTCCCAAATCGCATAATCCCTTTCATAGGAGATACACTGAGTAAAACCTGGTCCCCCGCTTGGAACTCCCTAAAGAACCTCTTCGCATCAGCATAGCTCTTTTTCCGATCTTGAGCTACCCGAATGTGACTCCGTATCAATTCCATCCTTGTCGAAGTATCCTGAATCACTTCCGGCCCAAGTAGTTTGTTGTCCCCCACCTCCAACCAACATGCTGGGGAATGACAAGGTCTACCGTACAACGGCTCAAATGGAGCCATGCCAATGGTGAACTGGTAGGAGTTGTTGTAAAAAAACTCCACCAGTGGAAGATACTGCTCCCATCCACCCCCAAAATTAATGATGCACATACGCAACATGTCCTCCAACATCTGATTTGTACGTTCGGTTTGCCCATCGGTCTGCGGGTGATATGCCGTACTCAACTGCAAATCCGTGCCCATGGCCTCCTGAAAACTCTCCCAAAACCGTGAAACAAATATCTTGTCTCGGTCAGACACGATATTTAGGGGCACACCGTGAAGTCTCACTATTTCTGCAATAAAAAGCTGGGCATACTGTCCCGTAGTGTAGTCTGTCCTTACGGGTAGAAAATGAGCAACTTTGGTCAACCAGTCCACAATTACCCAAATGGAGTCGTGACCCCTCTGTGACGTAGGTAACCCTGTGATAAAGTCCATGGAGATGCTCTCCCACATCCACATCGGGACCTCTAATGGCTGTAGAAGTCATGCCGGTCTCTGATGATCCACTTTTACCAGCTGACAAGTGGCGCATTTAGAAACAAACACGGCAATATCTCTCTTTATCTCGCTCCACCAATACTGTCGTCTCATGTCTTGGTACATTTTATCCCCACCGGGATGTACCGCGAACCGTGAGCCATGCGACTCTGCCATCACTTCGTGTCGCAATTCCTCCCCTTTCGGAACTACCAGTCTCCCATTAAAGCATAATCCCCCGTCTGAGCTAACGGTATAGGACTCGACTCCCTCTGCTAGTAATCGAACTATCTGTTCCTGACAGAACGAGTCATTTGCCCGTGCCTGTACCACCTTCGTGACAATCTGCGGTGTAACAGTCATCACAGACATGAACGATCGGGCCACTGCATCCTGGTGTCCCAACTCCTTCCACTTTGGCTTCCACACCCCTGCCACCTCATCTACTGGTCTACGGCTCAACGCGTCTGCTGCCACGTTAGCCTTCCCCGGGTGATATTGGATATCAAACTGATAGTCCTTCACAAACTCAAGCCACCTCCGTTGCCGCATATTCAACTCCTTCTACGTGAACAGGTACTGTAGGGACTTGTGGTCCGTGAAAAACCGAAACTTCTCCCCCAAAAGATAATGTCTCCAAATCCGAAGGGCAAATACCACTGCTTCTAACTCCAAGTAATGGGTGGGGTAATTCTTTTCGTGAGGCTTAAGCTTACGGGAAGCATAAGCTATGGCCTGACTCTCCTGCTGCAATACACCTCCAAGTCCTTGTAAGGACGCATCGGTGTAAACTAGATACTCAACTCTCGGTCTCGGCAATGCTAACACAGGTGCTGAAGTCAACTTGTCTTTCAACTCATCGAATGCCAACTGACAGGCATCACTCCAAATGAACAACACACCCTTACGAGTCAGATGTGTCAAAGGACCCGCTATCTTTGAGAATCCCCGAATAAACCTCCTGTAAACGGATCTCAGTCGGTGTCGTGGGCTGTCCCCACTCCCTCACCGCGGATACCTTCCTCGGATCAACAGATATCCCCCGGTCGGAAATAATATGTCCCAAAAACTGAACCTCCTTCAGCCAAAATCCGCACTTCTCATACTTTGCATACAGCTCGTTCTGACGTAACGTCTGCAAAACCTGTCTCAAATGCTCGGCGTGCTCCTCTTCTGTCTGGGAGTAAACCAGTATATTATCAATGAAGACAATGACGAACTGATCTAGGAACTCTCTGAACACTCTATTCATCAAGTCCATAAACACGGCTGGAGCATTGGTTAACCCAAAAGGCATAACCCGAAACTCGTAGGAACCATATTTCGTTAAGAAAGCAGTCTTCGAGACGTCCTCTTCCCTGATACGCAACTGATGATATCCCGATCGCAAATCAATCTTTGAGAAGAAAGAAGCTCCTCTCAACTGGTCGAATAAGTCATCGATTCGGGGCAACGGATACTTATTCCGTATCGTGACCTTATTCAACTCCCGATAATCCACACACAACCTCAACGATCCATCCCTCTTCTTAACGAACAACACAGGGGCACCCCACGTCGAGGTACTGCTCCGGATAAATCCCTGACCCAACAACTGCTCAATCTGATCCCGTAACTCTCTCATCTCAGCTGGAGCCATACGGTAAGGTGCGCGGGCAATAGGCCGAGTGCCCGACGTCAAATCGATCACAAAATCTATCTCTCTACTCATAGGTAATCCAGGTATATCCTGAAATACATTGGCAAACTCTTGAACAACCGGAATCGAATCAAGTGGTATCACCACTTCTTTAGACGTCTCCTCCTCTATATAGTACAAATGAGTGGACGATCCTCCCTCAGGACGAGGCATCGCCACCAAAAACATCTCCTACCGGGAATGGCAAAGATAATGCTCCTACTAAAACAGTCAATCATGGCTCGGTACGCAACTAGCCAATCCATACCAATAATGGCATCATACTCGGTCATCTCTAACACCAACATATCCACGGGTAAAGTAAACCTCCCGATCTCTATACTCACGCCTCTATATACAAGGGAAATCACAGAACCTCTACTCAATGGCGAATCTACACAAGTAACCGTACTCTCGGCGGTGTCTAACAACCCAATGGTGCGTACAAATCTCATAGCAATGAAAAAGTGTGTAGCCCTGGTGTCAAATAAAATGCACCCCATAGTCCCCTGAATAGAGAACATACCCTCAATGGCCGATGGACCCTGTGGGGCTGCGGCCTGCTGAAGCTGATATACTCTCCCATACTGAAGCTGTCCCTGCTGAACTGGGACCGCTGGAATGGGTGGTAATGCTGCCATCTGTGGTGGTGCTGGGAGGGCGGCGGGAAACATAGGCCTCTACGGCTCCTGTCGGGCACCCTGCTGCTGCTGCTGCGGGGCCCTGCCCCTATCAGGACAATCCTGGAATTTGTGGCCAGCCTTGCCACAAACATAACACTTCCCCGGGAAGTTCCCCCCTCTCTGTCCCTGCTGCCCTCGGCCCTGGTGGCCGTTACCATTCCTCCCCTGGCCCTGATGGCCCTGCTGAAACTGCTGTTGACCATTCTGGCCCTGCTGGCCCTGATGGCCGTTCGGACCCTGATGGCCCTGCCTAAAACCTCCCTGTCCGTGCCTGAAATTCCCCGATCTGAACCTCTTATGATCCCCCTACTGGGAACCCTGGTCACTCTGTCTCTGCCCCTGAGTAGATTGTGCCCCACCGGCACCATTTCCTCCAGTCCTGCCCTGATTGCTGGACTCTTTTGATCTCTTGCTCTCAGCTATGTGAAAGCGGTGATCCTGACAGTGTAACAGTCCAGCGTTAACCACGTCAGAATAAGTGGCCAACGAAAGGTTCCCTAAAAAATGCTGACGGATCCTCCATGTCAATCCATCGGTGAACTTCTGGATCTTCTTCTCTTCTGTCGGTATCTCATCCGGAACAATAATCAGTAGATTTGTGAATTCGTCCTCATACTCGGCCACAGTCTTACCCTCCTGCCTGAGATTCATTAGCTTCCTCCTCATTTCCGTGTGAACTGCTGACGGAAAATACTTGCGGTCGAACTGCACCCAAAACTCCTGTATCGTGAGAGTATCTCTCTCCTCCACGGTGGTAATAGACTCCCACCACTGCAGTGCAGATCCCACTAGCTTAAAAGTAGCTAGTATCTGCTTCTGAACGTCGATGCACTCATACATCCTCAAGTGCCTCTGAATGTCTTTCCTCCACTTACTTGAAACCACAACATCGGAGCTACCTGCGAACTCCGGTGGGTGTGCTTTCTGAAAAGCATCACGTACGCGTTCCCAAGAAGACTGGAATGCAAGTGTCTGAACCGGCGCGGCTACTGGCGCCTGAGGTGGTGCCTGCTGTAAAACTGCTAGAGCGACATTTACCGCTTGGGCTACAATGGATGCAACCTCAGCGGCATTCATGGTGTCCTGTACCAGTGCTAGCTGGGGCTCTGGCTGTGCATTCCTAGGAACCCGTGGTGCACGTCGTGGAAGCATCTGAATTAAGAGTAAAGTCTATAAGTTTCGCAGTTATAAACTCAAAATAGCTTAAGAGCTAAGCATACATAAAAGAATACAACAGTCCTAAAATATAGGGCTCTACATCAAAGATAGCTCAGCGGAAACATAATAAGCCATACAGATCCTAAAGGACACGAGAACCTGATGCTCTGATACCACCTGTGGCACCCCGACTAATTAAATACCGGGTAGCTACTCCTTTATTAAATTAATACAAAATGCCAAGTTGGTTCAGTTAATAGCATCATTGTCGAAAACATTTTAATGATTACTAACCACCTAGTATTTAAAAAGTAAGTTGTCAAATTTTAAATTAAAACTGATTAACATGAAATAAGAGAATTATGAAAGATTAACATAACCATTCACCATAAAGAAGCAATAGAATAACCAATAAGCTATAATAAGCCTGGAGGAAATACTACTCACAACAATCCCACAACTGAAATAAACAAAACAGTATCTCCTGAATTAATTACAAGCCAAGGTCTGAATAACTGAAATAGAAAATGTCTCTAATAGAAATGGACGACATGGCCTACAAATGATGAAACTGAATATGGAGTCAAGACTAGAAAAGGAGGCGTCTACTGTCAAGGCCCTGTAACTCCCACAACAACTACAGCTCGTCACCTGAATAGAATTCCTATGCATGGTGTCCTTGTGGCTGGGCACCTAAAATGGTTTTTAGAAAAAAAAATAGATTTGAAAGCGAACGGGTCAGATCCCGAAAGTGGAGAGTATTTTAAAAACAGCAAGTGTTTTAACAACATTAAAACAATGAATGCAAAGTACATGTTAGGACGTGCTCTCACATGAAATACTCACCTCTCGGCTATTTGTGCACTCCTAACGTACCGTACCCATACAAGTGATCCTCATATCTAACTAGGCCAAAACAAATACTAACCTTTCTGCTCGATTAGTAATTTAATTCCAACGTCAATTGAATATAGAGTTTTACATTAAATTCCCGGATTCTCAATTATTAGCAATACAAAGCACTATAGGATATCTCTTTTCATCTTTAACGTTCAATACCATAATTTATATTTCACAATGTAAACGGGATAAGTCTTTTCGTCTAATCATATATTATTCACATTATAAATATACAATACTAGCACCCCGAGACTAAACTGCGGTGCACACATACTCTGCTATCCATCCCGGTACATCACGTACATAAGGATCATGCATTCCGAAGCTCTCAGGAATCGTTCTCAGATAATTGCAAATCAATAACAATTGAGGCGAACACAGTCACATCACATGGGTCACGCACATACCTACGCTCCCATGATCAGCAGACTTATTAACATCTCAATAAGTCCTTCTCTGACCTATGTCCTCGAGGTACCAATCTATATCCCCCCGTAGGCACACAAAGATTAGATGGTCCTAAACGAACGCAAACCTCCCGTGATAGCAAGTATGGTAGGTATGTCATACACATAAGTCATATACTAAGCATTCACACATCTTAGATATCTCATTATTAATAAAGGTATATTCTACATCCTTATACCATTATTCCAATTTTATACATTTTTAAATCTTCCGATAATATATAATGTAGACTGTCGACACATCTCACGTCATAGTTTCTTGTACTTAAAACCTATCTCAAAGGGATTACTAAGTCTCCTATTATTCCCACATATAACATCATTATTCTTAAGATCCTTACTTCTGCCCCAAACCTCATTTCATCAAATTATTCGAATTTACTCCTTTAACCCTAATATTATCTCACTCATCGAATTTTATTAGATTTCATAATAATTCCTCAAATTGAAGTCTAACGCAGGTCTAAATTTTATAACCATACCTACTGGTCTTCCTTAAGTCTAAGGATATTCATAAAATCTCCATTAATAATTTTCTAAGGGTTAACATCATTAAAATTTAACTAGGGAAAATATTTCTCATTCTGGGAAGGTCGATCGATCGACCTTGAACATCGATCGATCGATGGTGGTCGATCGATCGACTGATGAATGTCGATCGATCGATTGCACCAGATAAGTTACGGACTGCTTCGTTTTGCAGTCCTCAAATCGTCCCAAAAATCCATTACAATGCATAAAATTTCATTCTAACGTTATAATATCATCAAATAATCATCCTACAACATTGTTAACGTTCTAAAACTAATTAATCATCACCCAAAGGCCTTATTTAGATCAAAATATCATCAAGAACCCTAGTTTTCTATTTCTTTCAAAATCAACAATAATCCTCTTCTTAAATCCGTTTTTTGAATTATCAAGGGCTATAGTATGAATTCATAATTCATCCAGAATATGTCTACATGCAAATCCTAACATGGTTTATAGTTTTAATCCTCAAATTCATGGGTTTATATCAATCTTCCAAGACAAATTCGATAATTACCCTAAACATGGAAGAACATATCATTGAATCAATTGTAATTAAATAACTTGCCTTAATCGTTCTTCACATTATTGTAGATGAAGATGATAGAAGATGATGGTTGATTTCCACTCTCTCTCTCTGCAGAATTCTCCTCTCTTTCTCTCTCTACAGTTTCTTCTCCAAAGATGACAAATGGAGGTGGAGGTTTATTTTTGGACTTTTAACTTCTTTTCTAGACTTCTCCCGTAGCCCACTACTTAGTTTAGTGCTGATAATGGGTTGGTGGGTTTAATGATAAATCATATTTAAACTCTAATTTTCGTGGGTTTTAATTACCAAAATTCTGAAATTACCAAAATACCCATTTAAGTTGCCGGTATGGCCTAAAAATGCCCTGGGACCCAAACTAAACCCTCGGCTAGTGTTTTCTGACTATTTCGACCCCTCCGGACGCGTTGGTGCACTCAAAATGACCATTCGGTTGATAAAAATATAATTCACTTTTTAATTAAAATAATTACATTCTTAACGCGACTGTTACACGCATCTCAACAAAATTTCCCAAATTGCCCGTATTTCTATCTCGCGACAATTTCAATATATTCAATATTCACATAATGTCATATGTATAAACATTATAATCAAATACCAACTCACATCTCGTTAGTATTTTATCCGGATTAATTCTCAATTAATACCTATTTAATTTAATTAATCCCAATAAATAAATATCAATTAAAAGTACGGGGTATTACAGGTAATTGATTTGCCGACCAACCGAAGTTGGTGGTAATTGATTTGCCGACCAACCGGAATTGGTGGTAATTGATTTGCCGACCAACCGGAGTTGGTGATAATTGATTTGCCGACCAACCAGAGTTGATGGTAATTGATTTGCCGACCAACCGGAGTTGGTGGCAATTGATGTGTAGTGTGTAGCACTAATATTCCAAAAAAAAAATTCAACAAAGAGAGAAACTGGATGAAACATCGCTTTATTCATACTGAAGAAATTGCATTACATAGGAATTTCAATTATTGATAATACTTGCGCAGATGCTCTACATTCCATGCATTCTTGAATTCTTCTCCTTCCAAGGTTTCAATCCTGTATATCCCTGGACGAACAACTTCTGTTACTCTGTAGGGTCGATGCCAGTTGGCTTCCAGTTTGTTATTCTTTTGGATCACTTTCTTCAGCATGTAATCTCCTTCCTTCAAATCGCACTTCTTCACTCTTTTGTTATAGAACAAAGCTGTTTGTTATTGATACGCTGCATTCCTGATTGCTGCTTCTTCCCTAACCTCTTTGAGCATGTCCAGGTCTAATCTTCTCATCAAATCACTGACAGGAGAATTGAAATTAATCACCCTATGCATGGGTAGACCCAATTCAGCAGGTATGACAGCCTCACTCCCAAATTCCAGCATGTATGGAGACTCTCTTGTTGCTGTTAGTGGTGTGGTACGATAAGCCCACAGCACAAAATGCTGCTCATTAATCCAATTTCCTTTTGCATCATCTAGACGTTTCTTTAAACCATTCAACAACGTTATGTTTGTCACCTCAGTTTTCCCATTGATTTGGGGATGGCCTGGTGCCGAGTGGACCTTCAGTACATTGGATTGATGACAATATGCAACAAACTCCTCGTTATCAAACTGGGTTCAATGGTTCGTAATGAATGAATGTGGGAGACCATATCTGCAGATAATATTCTTCCAAATAAATTGATAGACTTTGTCATATGTCATATCAATGAGAGGCTCAACTTCCACCAATTTGGTAAAGTAATCCACAGTAACCATGAGGTATTTAAATCTTCCCCTGATCATTGGAAGTGGCCCGACCAAGTCTATTCCCCACATGGCGAATGACCAAGGAGACGTGATGGATATTAACAATGTTTGGGGAGTTCTTCGGATAGAAGAGAAGCGTTGACATTTATCACACTTCTTGGCATAAGCTACATAATCAACTCTCATCGTCGGCCAGTAATACCCCTGCATTGTTATTCTTTGTAAAAGCGTTCGGCCTGCCACATGGGCTCCACAAGACCATTCATGTACCTCTTTGATCAAATCTTTCACTTCGGAGGGGTGAACACATCTTTGTAGCCCTGCTATAATTCCTCGTCTATATAAAATTCCATTGGTTAATACATAATGAGAAGCTTTAAACTTTAATTTCTTGGCTGCGAGTTTATTAGTTGGTAAAGCCCCCTCTTCAATATAGGCCCTGATGGGATCCATCCAAGATGGTCCCAAGTCGAGGGCAATAAAGTTCATCATTAAATCTTCGTCTATGCTCCGACCAGCCAGGATTTTTATTGGAATTGTTCTTCGTAGCTCGGTGCGTGTGGCTGAGGCTAATCGAGCTAATGCGTCTGCTCTTTCATTCTCTAATCTTGGTATTCTAATCAACTGTACTGTAGTAAAACTCGATATAACCTCCATTGCTTTGGCGTGATACTTAACCATTAATTATCCTTTTGCTGAATACACCCCCGGAATTTGATTTACGATTAACTGGGAATCACTGAACACGACGACTTGCTCTACCTTCATGGTTTTGGCTAAATTTAGACCAACAATCATTGCTTCATATTAGACCTCATTATTAGAAGCCTTAAATTGAAAATGCAGAGCATACTCCACATCAATTTGATCCGTACTATTTAAAATAATTCCTGCTCCACTGCCAGTAGATCATGAAGAGCCATCTACATATAGATTCCACACAGGTACTTCATTATCAAACTGTTGGTCAGACAGAGTTCCTCGGTGGAATATTTGATGCTTCCTTTTATCCTCTTGAAGCACTTTTCACTACTCGTCCACCGACGTACGTTGGTCGGGGTTTAAATTTGATGATCCTGTAATATCCACAAGTTGGTCTGTATTCAACTTCTGCTCGTCGGAGGTATCCTCCTGAGTAAATTCTATGATTAAATTCGCTATTGCCTGCCTTTTGAGCGACGATCTAGGCTTATAAATTATATCATATTCACCAAGTTCCACTCCCAGTACATCAATCTTCCTTATTTCTCCAGTTTATGCAGAGCTTGTCTTAATGGCATATCGGTGTACACCACTATAGTATGGGCTTGGAAGTATGGCCTCATCCTTCTGCTGGATTCAATCAGTGCTAGTGCCAACTTCTCCAGCCTTAGATATCTGATTTCTTCTCCTCGAAAAGCTTTGCTGATGCAATAGACTGGTTTTTGTACTCCGTCCTCCACTCTTATTAATGCCGAGCTCACTGCATTTTCTGAAACTGCCAGGTATAAGTATAGTTTTTCTCCCATCACTGGTCTGGACAATAATGGAGGTGTCCCCAGATATTTCTTCAACTCTTGAAAGGCCTCCTCGCATTCGTCGTTCCACTCAAAAGTTTTTCGGAGTGTTTTGAAGAATGGGAGACATCTGTCTGTTGCTTGCGACACAAATCTATTAAGTGCTGCAACTCTCCCTGTGAGGCTTTGCACTTCCATCTTTGTGGTTGGAGATTGCAGCTCCAATAGAGCCTTGATCTTTTCTGGGTTCGCCTCAATCCTTCATTGGTTAACAATATATCCGAGAAACATACCTTCTCGTACTCCGAATATGCATTTGGTGGGATTCAACATCATTTGATATTTCTCTAGTTGATCAAAGGTATGACCTAGGTCAACGAGATGATCAACAACTTTCTTGCTCTTCGTCAGCATATCGTCAACATATACCTCCATGTTATGACTGATTTGCTCCGTAAACACCATGTTCATCAGCCGCTGATATGTTGCACCTGCATTTTAAAGTCCAAAAGGCATGACATTATAACAATAAGTTCCCCCTGGGGTGATAAAAGAGGTACTCTCCCTGTCCTCAGGCTTCATATTAATCTGATTGTAACCAGAATAAGCATCTATGAAACTCAACAATTCATGCCCCAAGGTAGCATCCACCAGTTGATCGATTCGGGGCAAAATAAAATGATCCTTTAGGCATGCCTTATTAAGATCAGTGAAGTCTACACACATCCTCCACTTATTATTTTTCTTCTTTACCATGACCACATTTGCTAGCCAATCGGGATATTTGACATCCTCAATAAAAGAGACTTTTTATAGTTTATCTACTTCTTCCTGTATAGCTTGATTCTTCTTAGGGCTGAACACTCTTCTTCGCTATTTTACCGGCTTGATTTCCTTGTTCACGTTGAGCTCGTGACATAAAAAACTCGGATCTATCCCTGGCATGCCTTCATGACTCCATGCAAAAGTCTGCTTTCTACGCCTTAGAAATGCTATGAATTCCTGTTTTATCGATTCATCTGGTGAAGCACCAATTTGAGTTATTCGTTCTGGATGCTCGTCCACAAGAATGATATTTTTAGTAGCCTCCATGACCTGGCCTTTCACGAGCTGAGACTCGTCTCTAGGGTCTAATGTTTCCATCTCTGCTTCTTCTATTTCATCCACCTGATATGTAGTAGTCTTTTTCCTGGATTCTTCATGCTCCTCCTATTCGGCAGATGAATAGTAGCATTCTCGAGCTACTTTATGATCACCTTTCACAACTCCCACTCCAAAATTAGTTGGGAATTTTAAATATTGATGTACAGTTGATGGTACTGCCTTAAACTTATTCAGACCTACTCTTTCGATGATGATATTGTAAGCTGATTGAACATTTTTATCCATTACGAAAAAGCGTACTCTTTCTGTTCGACAAGCAGGTCATGCACCAATAAGCATATCCAACTTGATCGTCCCAAGTGGAAAAACCTTCTCACTAGTAAAACCAAGGAGGGGTCTATGATATGGCTCCAACTGGGATAGCTTCAGATTTAAACTGTCAAAGCATGGATAAAACATGATATCTACCGAGCTACCATTATCTACCAGTACTCGTGAAATCACCACTTCCTTCATTATCATCTTGATCACCAATGGGTCATCATGAGGATATAGTACACCTGCCAGATCATTCTTAGAGAAACCAATGACCAATTTGTCTTTATTCACCTTCCTCGGGCGATCCTCTTCAGCTAAATTTATTCGCTGAATGTACGAGCAAGCTTGATCCTCATTGAGGTAAGCTTTCCTTTCTGCAGTCATATCCCCACCTCCTGCATCTCCACTTGTAATAACATTACATTCAAATGATCCAAAATGGATTGAAAATACCTCACGTTCTGGCTGCCTTGGTCTTTTGGGGAGATTGGGGTCATCTTAGTCATCTTCTGGATCGTCCTCGTGACTTCTCTTCTTGTCCTCTTTTGCTCGACGAGGAGATTTAGATCTTTTCCTTCTTCGGACATTGGTCTTTTCACTATTTCGGCGATCAACATACTTGGTCAATTTTTCCCGCCTAATGAGTGCTTCAATTTCATTGTGGAGAGCTATACAATGCTTGGTAGTGTGACCATGGTCTTTATGGAACTCGAAATATTTGGACTTATTCCTCTTGTTAGGATATGCCTTCATTTTTTCTGGCCAGTTTAGCTCCTTGCTGTTCTTGATCTCTTCCAGAATGTGGTTTATATCTACCTTTAAAGGAGTATAATTTCCAAAGTTCTTCAACTATTCCAGTGCTTGTTTTGCTTTCGACTGTCTGTTGCCACCATTATTCTTTTGATCCTTCTTTTCAGTCTTGTCAACCTCGACCTCGGTTTTCTTAGTATCTGCATTCTTCTTTACAGCCATGGCCTCCTCGGCATTCATAATTTTGGCTGCTTTTGCCATCAGTTCAGCCATGGTCCTAGGCGGATCCTTTGCCAAAGTGTAGTACAATTTATCCGGCAACAGTCCACTCATCAGAGCAGTAATTGCCGTTTTCTCCTCGTAATCAATTACCTCAAGTTTCTAGTTATTGAAACGAGTAATATAGTCCCTGGTGCTTTCACCTATCTTTTGTCTAACACTTAGCAAGTGTGCTACTCGTTTAACTGGTTTCACTCCAAAATAGAAATTCCCAATAAAGAGTCCCACTAGTTGAAAGAAAGTCATAATTTTCCCCCGAGGAAGGTTGTTGTACCATATCTGTGCAGATCCGGTAAGAGTTCCTGAAAATTCCCTGCCTCTCATCTCGTCTGGCACTGCATAGATATCGACAGCAGCTTAGTATTATTCTATATGAAGGACAGAGTTAGTTTTTCCATCATATTTAGGCATCACCATAGGAGCTTTTTTATTTTGATGGTGTGGGAAAATCCACAATTGTTTGTACAAATGGTGTTCCTTGGACAAAAGTTCTTTGTAGAGGATTCTTGGCCTTAGACATTTCCCCTAATCTATCTTCCAACCCCTGAATAGAGCCCTTTAATTCATCGTTTCCCTCCTCGGGCCTATTGGTTCGAGCAACTAATCGCGTTGAATTCGCCTCTTGGGATCTTTCTTGACGAGCAGTTGGTCGTGATTGGGCAGAGCCTTCCCTTAGATTGGATGGTCATTGAGGGTTCCTCGACGCAATCCTAGGAGGACTTTTATTCCTCCTAGTGCCCAAACGATCAAAAGGAGAGACTCTACTCAATTTTTCTAGAGCACTAGTCCTTTTTAGAGATAGAGTGACGTTTCGTTGAGAATCTGTAGCTCGTACTAATGAAGTCCGACCAGGTTGATAAGAAGGATCATTAGATCTATCAGTACGATATGATTCGGTGTGTCTAGATCAAGATTCCTTCGAGAATAACGTCTGCCTCGTTCATAAAGAAGGTAGACGGATATTTCTTTGAACACTTCGTTTCCCTGATTGGGCTCCACCTTAAACAGTTTGTATAAGTTATGGTTTCCTACATGGATGTTTGCCCTTGGACTAAATTAGCCATTATACTAGTCAGATCTTGAATATTTGGGGGAGTAGAAGGGTTTGGAGGGTTCCTAGCGTTTCTATTATTGGATTCCGGATTATCAGCCATTGATGATGAATTATTTTGGTGAAAAATGCAAAGTACAGTCGTTTCCCACAGACGGCGCCAATATGTTGATGTAAAAAACTAGATTCGATCTAATTATTTTAATCACAGATAAAAATGAATAAATAAATATAAGACAATAGATTTTTAAAGTGGTTCAGCCTTGTGAGAATGGCCTACATCCACTATTTTTGTATTGCTGACTGTTTGCCTGGAATTCTCGATAATTAGTTTACCAAGAGATCCAGAGTTCCCTTCTAATGAGGAGGTTACAATGTATTTATAGCCTTGAGGCTGTACAAATGAAAGG
Source organism: Sambucus nigra (assembly GCA_949130495.1). NCBI lineage: Eukaryota > Viridiplantae > Streptophyta > Magnoliopsida > Dipsacales > Adoxaceae > Sambucus > Sambucus nigra. The sequence continues at coordinate 455,558,927 of OX422214.1, forward strand.
ACAATGCGCTGTTATCTAGTAGACATATACATCTGTACGATAATAATGAGCATTTATTGCACAGTCGTCTCTTTAATTCTCTTGATATGGATGCGCTGTACCCTAAGTAGTTCGGACCGCTTAAGCTAGTCGGGCCGCTTAAGTTACTCGGGGCCCCCGAGTTTCTCGGTGTGCTTGAGCTACTCGGAGTGTATGAGTTGCTCGTAGAACGTATTCGTATTTGCTATGTAGGTTGACACGTGTCTTCAAGTGATTGGTCCACGTCAGCGGATTAAATTTGGTATCAACAGTGATGATTTAATCCGCTAAAGAGAGGCTAGGATAACCTAAAAAACCTTGGAGAGATGAAATTGGAGGAAGGCATGAGGTGTCAATAATGGTCGAAAAGATTTTGAGAGAGTGAATGGGTAATGTCCTAAAATAGTCCCTATTTGGTAATTTCTAAACTCTCAAGAGATCTAATTTCAAAAAGAGGTTTTCTCACAGGTCGCGTCAGTGAAGATGCAACGAAATAAGTTATTCTAGCTTCCAGCGAGCAAAAATAATACAAACATAAGGGAAATGTGCATATAGGTTATTAGCTAAAAAGCAGATTCAATTTAATTCATAAAATCCCATTTTGAATGACCAAACAAGCTATAAAAGAACATATAATTATTCTTTGGATATGTTAAATACTCTACAAAAATAATGGATTTAGCACTCAATAGATTAAGGTAAAAATAAAACCCTATAAAACATATAGTGATTCAAAGATATAACTCGTGATAGAAAATGAATAAAATGAACATTAACCCATAAAATCGAAGAATGAAGATCAATGTTCGAACTCACTTTTGATTTTTTTTGGTTTTATACAATAAATTTTTTCTTAAAAACAAATAAAAATTTTAACTATTATTTTTCTCCAATAAATAGAGATTTATGATTAAAACTTTTAAGTGTCATATCCTTGGTGGTACTCAATTTTGGATAGATAAATTTTTTGAGCCATCTCTTTTTGATAAAATTTGCATATGGCGCGCGGAGGGGCTTTCGTTCATTCATTATAAAAGGTAGGGAACTATTTCAAATTTTTCAAAAATAGTTCTCATGACCCAAACCCTTAGCATCATCACTCATGATTTCACACATATGTATTTTTTACTCCACCATGATGATAAAAATTCGCATACGCAAAAGCACTAACAATGACACCCTTTCATCAAAATATCGCATAAAATGTTTAATTTTTGGTATAAGTAAAGACAAATTCCTTTATTATATTTTGCATAGAAATGCTCAAGTTTATTGTGAGATGTAAAAGGGCATGATTTATGAAAAATACCCTAAAAACTAAACTCAATTTACCAAAGAAACTCAAGCTATAAAGTTTAAGAGTGGAGTATTAAAATCCATAAATAAAATCATTAGTATAATAACTAAGAATATAGGTTCGCATTTATGCTGATGGGATAAAATATTACCTACTAGCATAGAAGACCAATATTGTACAAGGACAAAATGTGAAGGTATGAACAAACCAAAGATTATAGCTAAACTTGGTAAATGATCCTTAGTAATTAGATGAACCTAATTACATTGATTATATCTTGTATTCATCCTATTATTTTTATTATCTTGTCAATATTTGTGCATTGGCATCTTGATATCTTTGCTAGTTGTAACAACCCGAGGTCTTGGAGACAACGATTTATTTATTTTGGGAGAAATAAATATTATTTTAATTGGAGATTAATTAAATTGGCAATTGAGGTCAAAACTTGGAGTCATTAGAAAGTATGTCAAATGGCGATTCTGAGGGTGTAGTTGTGTCCGGAAGGGTCGAGAAAGTCAAAATGATTGTACTTGGGGTCTATTTAGGTTCCGAAATAAATTAGGACAATTTGACTCGAATTAAAGTCACCGAGTCATTTAAAGTGTGTATTATCATTTAAAGATGTGTATCTTGGGAGAATAGGCTTATTAAGCCTACGGGAGATATTTCTCCAAAGAAAGAACGAGAAATATAAAGAAAGAAAGAGAGAAGAAGAAAGAAGAAGAAAAGGAAGGAGAAAAGAGAGAGAAAGTGGAGATTTCCGGCCAATACACGATCTCAAGGCGGATTCAGACCCTACGAACCCGAGGCAAGTGATTAAACTTACTAAATAATTGTTGTGTACCAATTATTGCATTATTTGTGGATTGAATCTTTGGGTTTTAGGTTTAGTTTATCAAAACCTAAATTTTGGGAAAACCTTAGATTTGTTGTGTAGAAAATGAATTTAGGGTTAGAAATCATTAAAATGTGTTCTTGGATGAATAATAATGAGGTATATGTGATTGGGTGGAGGCAAAATGGTTGGAGGATGATATAATTGATTTTTGGGAAATTTGGGTTAAGAAGAAAATAACCCATTTCGTAGCTTGCTGCACTACCAAATCGATTCGCCCCTTCCGAATCGATTCGGTCTGTTGCAGAATCCCCAGGTATTTAGGGCCGAATCGATTCTCCCCTTGCGAATCAATTCGGTATGTAGCAGACTCCCAGGTACTTAGGACCTAATCAATTCGGATGGGCCAAATCGATTCGCTTTTAGGGCCGAATCGATTCGATAACATGGGATTTTTGGAGATGTTTTTCTAGGAAGAATTTCATCCCGTATTGTTTAAGGTTATCAATTGGGAGCCTTTATAGGAGTTATGTGGAGTATGTTTTGGAGGTTTTTAGGGGGTTTTCCTTATAAGAAAATTATTGGAGTCCTATGGACTAAATTTGAAGAATACCTATTAGAGATTTTGGGTATAACCTAAGTGGGGAAGCCAACTACTATTGTGAGTTTTATTTGGAGATAATAATTAAATTCATATGAAAGAATGAGACTAATATACAGATAATGGATCTTAGGATCAAATCCCAAATGGGATAACTTCAAAGGTTCATAAAATGAATTGAACCCTATTATGGATGGAGAATTATAAATGCTAAATTGAGGTGTATTAGGATAAAGAATATCCTTAACTTAAATAGAGTTGAGAGACAATTCATTATTAGAAGCGACTTGTGAGATTCAAGCGAGAAATAGTATAATGTATACTAAGTGGGGTTAATGTGTGAGATTTGACGGTTAGTGTATACAAAGAGAGTGATATACTAAAAAATAATGTTAATCAAATTGCGCCAATGAGCGTATAATGAAAATGAAAATGATGTGGCAGGTATACCTTATATGATTGTATATCTTTATTATGTGGGATGTATGTATACCCTATAGATGGTATATATGCATGGTTAGGCATACCCTCTCCTTGCTATCATTGGGAAGTTACGTGCGTAGAGGGTGAGCATCCTGGCTCAAAGAGCAGGGTGTGGATATTTCCCAGGTCATAGTCGTCCATGTGATTATCATGTAATATACATTTATTTATTTTGGGGGTGAGAAGTCGTGGGTATGTGTCGTTCTCACTTGCCGGTTAGGAGCTATGACCACTTCCCGGGACGTCGTGTGCGTGAGTTGATCACGAGGTGGGTGTCGTTGAACCCCACCAGGTGGACCCAGTTTGCTACGTATATGGGCTGTTGGAAGATGATAGCATGTGAGCCTGCGTCCTTCGAGTTATAGCTCAGTTGGATGGTTATTATTGCTTGTGCTTGTACTTGGGTATCGAGGGCATAACGGACCTCAACGACCTACATTGACAGGATTAGTGTATCGGGGGGGGGGGGGGGGAGGTTCCTTGTTTGGATTTCGCCTCGGAGAGACGTCCCACGCACGAACCGCAGTGTAATGTTGGAAATTGGGGATAAGTTAGTACTTAATGCTCATACTTATATATATATATCACCCATCCCGACAATCGACAGTTCCAGGAGTAGTGTAACGGGGGGGGGGGGGGGGTTCCTTGTTTGGATTTCTCTTCGGCGAGACGTCCCACGCATGAAACGCCGTGTACTGTTGAGAATTAGGAATATTAATTAATTAAAACTGGATAATAACTTGGGTTACATGCATCATGCATTGAGGGAATAATGAACCTTGAGGATCGATACGGTCAGGAGTAGTGTAACGGGGAGGTTCCTTGTTTGGATTTCGCCTCGGCGAGATGTCCCATGCATGAAACGCCGTGCCGTGTTGAGAATCGGGAGGGGTTTAGTCCTTAACTCTTGATGCTATTAACTCATATAAAAATACATATATACTGTTTACATGCCAAATAAGGGCATAGCTAGAATATATTAAATTCTAGTAAATGCGAATGTTGATGTGGTTATGAGATGGTTCATGCAACTTTATATGTTCAACAAATGAACATTATAAAGATAACTATAACTATTACATTAAAGTTAATGTATATAATTTATAGATTATAGAAATAAATGTAGATTGGGAGATAGGTTAGATGGTTTCACTTAAATACTTCAATTGGGTTTAAGTTATAATCCTCTTACCCAAATAGAATTGGGCAACCATTTGGAGATCAAGTGCATACGTTTAGTGCGCGCTTTAGTTGAGAGGTGAGTTGAATTATTATGGAGAGGTCGATTCCACCTTAATCATGTAATAATGCATTTATAATTATTATGCATTTTAATACACTTGCTATAAAATGTTTTTCAACTCGGGCTCTGACCCGTTTATACTTTCTCCTCCATGTATATATTGTATTACTTTAGGTGTTCCCCCGCAAGGACGCCATTGATGTTCATCCATCCAGTATTCGTAGAGCTGTGGCATTGCGGACTATCGTGGCACTTTGTTTTAGTCGATTCCTATCTTTGTATATCTAGATTAGGATTCAGTTTGTATATTGAGTTAGTATTCAAGTGTTGTAGATTAACACTTTCATATTTCATTTCTCAGATTATTGTATTGTCTGTTACCTGACAGCATATTCGGGTATTTCATTATTGAGATTTTGTTGTACCTTGTATTGAACTCTTGTAAATATTGGAGTTTACACTTATCACTCATCATAGTTAGATGTATATTGTGGGTTATGTTGCATTATTGGTTTGGTTGTTGTTGTTTAATAAATGTTTTAAATTTTTGACTATTCGCTTTTAATAGTTTTGGGTAGTTAGCCTTATATTATTAGTATTGTCAGTACGTTGAAACTGTTCCATCTGGGATACCTGATTTAATGTAGTATAGGGCTGGCCACCCGTTAGTATTTTGAGAGGGTTGTCACACTAGTGTCTCGATAGGAAAAAATGTTACAAGTGTACAAATAAATATGTCATTTTTATCCGTTTCAGGATTTTTTTACGATTGAGACATGTCATTGGTGATAGATTTAATCTAATTATTTATAGTAATTTGTTTATATATTTTGTTACGAAATAGACAAAGGGGTAGATTGTAAGAGAATACATATGATTAAAAGCACTGTAGTATTAGATTTGTCTTATACTATTCGAAAACATATTTGAGTCATAGTATAATTCATCACGAAAATCATCATGTTCAAGACTATAAGATCTAACTTCATCGCCTTTACTCGAAAAGCTTCCTCATGCCATAATTAATGAGATTTTCGCATTAGGATAAAGGTGAATGACTTAGAATGACTTAGTTTTACCACCCTTGTTTTGACATAATGCAAATTTAATTTTTTTCAAATTGAAAAATAGGTTAAAACTTATGTATGAGTTGGTTTGAAAAATTTGAACAAATACTCTATGCAATATAATTTTCTTATATAAAAACTATGTTCATAAAAATTGTATTATTATGTGTATTTTAAGTATGAGTATTCTTAGTTGATAACAAATACATTTACACTATTTTTCCAAAATATTTTCAAACACTTGGATGGAAAATACTCGTTTAGAATTTCTAGAATAGGGAAAAAAGTGCCTTACCCTAGTATCATTGCAACAACGGTTTTCCTCGCTACAAAGAAAGTACGTCATTGGTGCCTTTGTCCAAGAACAAAATTCTCTAGAACTTACCATGATCTAGATCACTTCAGGTTTGCTCTAATGACGAATTGCTTTACTACAGTGACAACTCTGGATTTGGCATAAAAAGTATATTTGTACAAAAGATGGCATTAAAAAATGCGAAGATTTTCTTTTGCAGCCATATATTTTTTTGTGTTTGGGAAATAACCTATTTTGTGTGGTATAGATGAGTTAGAGGATTTGAGATCTTATGTCCACAAGTTTGAGAACAACTATCTAATTCATCCTCTTCCTCCTCACAAAATAAGGTTAAGAATTTTATAAAGTTTTTATTGTTTCATCAAGCTAAAAGAAATAAAAAAATTTGAAGAGCAAAAGATTTCTTTGTATATTTGAGATATCCATCATCGTCATTCTATTTTAAAGTTTGATTACTTCTCGCAAGACTTGAATAAAATATTTTCCTGAGAAAGTTTAAATATTTTTTAATATCTCAAAAATAGTTTATGAGTTTTTTCTGATTAGCCAAACACTTTTTGAAACTTCCTTCAACCATTACATCACTCACCCTAAGAAGTTAGATATGAAAAATGTGGCTTTTCACTGTTTCCTCTTGGAACACAATAGTTTTTCGTCAAACTTTAAATGAAGAAATTTTATTTAGTGAAAACGTGACATTATCAACGAAAGTTGACACTTGCAATGTGGAGTGTGGTCAAAAAGTGATTTGTGCTTTCTCTTTCAGCTTGAAGGTAGAAAAAGTTTCTTGTGGGGGATGAGCATTATTGAATCTAGGAATTTTGCAAGTTTGTAACTTATATCACCTATTTTAAAATTTTACCTATATGGTGGAAGGTTTAGATCAAGATTTTTCTCATAAGGGGTTTTCCCACGTATAAATTCTTATCTCAAGTGCATGATTTACTATTCTGCATTTTTTTAATCGTATGTGTTGCATGAATACATATTGATAAGTTAAATCAATTTGTAAGTCACTTTTTTATCACTTAAATGATAGGATTAACTTTTCTCATATTTGGATTAAAATAATCATTACCTTCATTTTGGTAACAATTTTTAATTTGGGTAGTCTGTTTCTACACGCCTATTCTCTTAAATTCCTTGTAGTCATTAAAAGACAACCTAGTTACATGTGATCATATATTCATGTAAGCACAAATTTAGCTTAAGCTTTTTAATTGCACTTGGGCATATTTTGCGTATCTCATTATAAATCATCACGCTTTGACATGTCGAACCGAACGCCAACATCTCCAAGATTGAAGACTTCTCTACATCTAAAAAAGGTATAAAGCTCTTAGGAGTATAAAATTATTCATAATTTTATTTGGGATGTTATTTTTTTTATGAAAAATCGAGGCTAGAATTTTTAATTTAAAATGAAAATTTATTTTTTTAACCTCGTTCGAACGAGTCTTTCTAAAGAAATGGCCTTTTTTTAAAGGTAATTTGATTTCTACATCGAACGAACATCTAACGAGGGCATACTGTTTGAATTCGTTAGAAGCTAATTCTAACGAGATTTTTATCTCGTTCAAACGAACTATTGTTTTTGTTCCAAAAATGACAATCTCATTCAAACGACTTCTATGTTCATTCGAAAGAATTCATCACCTGGAATTTTGGGTCAGGTCTATAAATACGTGTTTTGAGTTCTTTTTCTATGGGACTTTGGAAAAAATGTAAACAAAATATCTTTACCAAAGTTTTTCCATCTTTTGGGTTTCTAAACAATTTTTAACTCACACTTTACATCCCCAAATAGTTTTGTGAATCTTTTTGAAAGCCTAAAAGTTTTGTATGTTGGTTACACTTGTGGAGAGGATTCACTACGGATAAATTTGTGACCCGAGTGATCACGACAGAAGAAGATTGAAGAAGGTTAAAGGATGATTGGTGGATACCAATGGTGGACCACCAGCTATGGACGGCTCTAAACTGAGTGATATTCTTTCAAAGTTTTAGAGACACTATTCGTTATACTTATGGGTAATACCAAGCAGTCTGTAAGTCAATGGTTTTGTAAAATTTTCTAAAGTGATGAATTAAAGGTTTTGACCTGAAAAGGGGGTTTTCCTTATTTTACATGGGTGATTGAATGCTTAGTTTAATTTATACAATTGGATCATTTAGCTTATGTGAATCTAATTTAATCACAAATTGAAAGTTGAATTGTGTGATAAAATTTAAATTAAATAAATATGAAAATATAATTTTTGTTTATTACTGTCGATGTAAAAAACTAGATTCGATCTAATTATTTTAATCACAGATAAAAATGAATAAATAAATAAGACAATGGATTTTTAAAGTGGTTCAGCCTTATGAGAATGACCTACATCCACTGTTTTTTTATTGCTGACTATTTTCTTGGAATTCTCAATAATGGATTTGTCGAGAGATTCCGAGTCCCCTTCTAATGAGGAGGTTACAATGTATTTATAGCCTTGAGGCTGTACATGTGAAAGGACAATGCGCTGTTATATAGTAAACATATACATCTGTACGATAATAATGAGCATTTAATGCGCAGTCGTCTTTTTGATTCTCTCGATTTGGATGCTCTGCACGCTAAGTAGCTCGGACCGCTTAAATTGCTCAGTACGCTTGAGTTGCTCGGAGCTCTAAGTTGCTCGGGGTGCCTAGGCTGATCGGTACGCTTGAGCTGCTCGGAGTGTATGAGTTGCTCGTTGAAAGTATTCGTATTTGCCATGTGGTTGACACGCATCTTCAAATGATTGGTCCATGTCAGCAGACTAAATTTGGTATCAATAGAAGCCCCCAATGTTTCACAGTTTGAGGTTGAAGAAAAGTGTGGAACATTCTGCTTGAAAACTGCTTAGATTATTGTTTTTTATGGATTTTAGTAAAATTTTCGTTGTATATAACTCCTTTTTGAGCGCATAGTATCAGGCTTCATAAATATTTTAAATTTTCATGACCACTTCGATATTTGTTCCCTTTTCTTTTTTAGCCGCCGAAAATGCAAACGTCTTCCCTTGTAATCATTGCCTTTCTCTATTCTCGAGATAAAGTATTTAACCGTGGAAGAAATCCTATCGTCTTTCACTTTTCAAATCTGTATTTTTAAACTCTTCATTCTCTCTATCTTGTGCCTTCGTTCTTTCCATAGTTCATTGTCAACTGATCTCTCTTTTTTTCTGTAAGATTTTCTTCCCTCTCCTTTATTTACTTTGTTCATCATGGTTTATCTTGTTGAATCGCTGGACAAATTTCGGTCTGAATTTTCAATCCCTTCATGGGTTATTCTGGAAGAACTTTTTGAACCTTTTGATTATTCTTCTTTGGTTGAGGGACATTGGTTCCCAAGTCTTTTTGTAGCCGAATGTGGCTTTTCTTTCTCGCTAAATTCCATGTGTTTGGAGTTTTGCCAATATTTCGATATTGTACCTGCAAAAGTAGCTCCAAATACATGGAGGGTAGTTAATGGCATACATAGGTTAAATCAACTTCATGGGACTCGATTAGGGATTCCATAGATTATGTATTGCTATAGATGGGTTATCAGCGATACCACATTCTATTTAAAAACTAGGTTTTTAAATAGTGCTTTAGTTGGTAATCTTCCTGATGCCAATAGGGACTATTTTGATCATGGGTTTGTGATGAAACATTGGCAACACCCTCCATTAAATGGAGATGATGTATACCAAGGTCCCAGATGTCCACCTTATGGAAATGGGATAGGTTGTTTTTATTTTTGAAATCTTGTTCTCTTTGTGTTTGATAAAATGCATCTCTGACATTTGGTTTTGTTTGTTAAAGTTGACAGTAAAAGGAAACCTCCAAAAGAGACTGACGTTAATATAAAGCATTTAAAACTTATCTGGAGATTGCATCAATCTATTGCTGGGAAGCATATTAGATCTGCTTCTTACTTGTTGCAATACAAAAGCTACACCTCGTCTTTTATTTCTCGTCCTCATCCTGTGGTGGTTGATCTTGACCAAGTACCAGCCTCTGAGACTAGTGTGGAAGGTTCTTCCTCTGAATCGAGTATTCTTATCACTGATCTGATGAAGAAGAGAAGAGATCCTTCCTTTTTTGACAAGTCTGCCTCTACCACTGTGGAGGCAAAGAAAAGTAAACAAGATGTTGCAGAAGAAGGGATAAAAACTATAGATGTGCCCCCTCCCACTGCTGCCAAGAATGCTAGCGAAAATCCCCCCTGCCTCCGAGTAAGACCATTGCTATCTCTCCTTCGATTGATGTTGTTGTCATATCACGAATAAAGACAATATCTTTAGTTGAAAATGCTCCTGCTCCTCTGAGGAGATTAAAAAGAAGTTCTTTTGAGAGATCTGCTGAACCTATCTCTCAACCTTCAAATATTGAAGGTAGTGTTCCAATTCTTGTTGCTCTGAGCTCTGCTGTGAGCTTGGTAAGATCCTGGACTGTTCTAGAATCTCAAGGTCTTGAAGTCACCTTTTCTCACGAGAAACTTACTACACTGGCTACTCAACACATTTCTTCAGTAAGTATCTGTAGCTTGACCCCTTTATTTTTTTAATACTATGTTCATATATTGACTTAAAGTTATTTCTTTTTTCAGCTGGTGATGTGTTTCAACAACATTTTGAAGAAGGATGAAGCTATTAGGGCTTCAAGCTCCTCGGGTGGAGTAGAGGAAGCTTTTGTTGGGCTGACCCAATCTTTGAAATATTCTCGTCAAAAATACGAGGAAGATAAAGGTTCTTAGGAGAAGCAATTTAAGTTCGTTGAGCTAGACAGAGATAAAGCTGTGAATGCCTCCAAGGAATTGGAGAAGAAGTTGAAGGAGTTTGAACAGAGCAACAAGGAGCTTGAGGTTAAGTTTAAGTTTGCTGAAGAGAAAGTTGTTAAACTTCAAGATGTTGATCGACAGAAAATGGAGATGGAAGAAAAGTTAAAGTCTGCCGAGGAGCTCCTTAGGGAAAAGACCTCCTCGGAGAAGGCAAAAAGGAAAGCTACAGTTAAAAAATCATTCAATGCTGGTTGGGACAAAGGCTGGAACAAAGGCCTGGCTGTGATGTCTTATCAAATGGAGTATTCCAGTGTCAAATACTTTAGGGATGGATGGGTATTAGCCTTAAAGGAGCTGAAGGTTGCTGAGAACTCTAAATTGTTCCAGCAGCACACTCATGGCCCTCTTCCCTCACCTGGAGAAGAAGAATATAAAGAAGCTTCAGATGAATCTTCCTTGATGACAGGAGAGCAGGTCCCTATTATTGCTACTGCTCAATCCTAAGAGCAAGTCCAACCAGCCAGCACATCTATCAAGCATCTTCCATTGCCCTTCGAGCAACCAACCCCTTCATCCAAGCCATCCGTGGAAGTCGTAGGAAATAAGGAGAAGGTGTAAAGTTATTCGGGTCTTTTATTTTGCTATTTTTGTGGATGTAATCCCAAACTTTATTTTCCGTTATCATTATGAATAAAATTTGAACTTCAGTTGTTCGTCTTAAATTTCTCTCTTGTTCTGCTCGCACCCTTATTGATTTTGTGTTTCATTTTGTCTTTCCTAGTTTGTGGCCAGGATGGAACTTTTATCAGCTCATGATACAGAGTTGATGAAGAAATGCAATGACTATTTCAAAGCTGGTCATGCTGATTTTACTGAAGCTCAAATCATTGATATCCTTAGTTCAGATGCTTCTGAACGAGTAGTTAAAGCTTACCAATACTTGAAGTTCTTACTTGATCGTGCTGTGGCCAATAATGTGGCCTACTATAAAATGATTTAAGACCTTCAAGTAACGATCGAGGAACTTCACCAATAATATAAAGAATCCACTACCCTTTTGCATCAAGGATACGAGAAAAATATCAACAATTGAGTGCTGACAAAGGGTATGACAAATTCATCTCTGCTCATGAGAAGAAGGAGAGTGTTCTGAAGCTTGAAATAGAAGAGCATAGGCATATCACCAAGTTGCTGGAGCAGGAGAACATTGCTTTAGAGGAGGAAATACAATAACTCAAATCTGCTTCTTCTTCTTTGGGAGCCTTGGTCCTAGTAAATAATGATGGTTTTTCATTTTTGAAAGTAGAAAATGCTAGCTTAAGGGATGAGTTAGAAACCTTGAAATGAGATGGACCCTCCACATCTACTCGTGGATGAGCAAGATCTTCTCGTGCACAAACAAGGGCTGGTAGGGTCACCATTGAAGAAGAGAGAACTCAGTCGGCTTTAAAGAATCAAGCTGTTCAGTTGATGGCGAAGAACCAAGCCTTGGCATAAATGTCTAAGAATATTCTGACCTTCACCGAACAACTCTCTAATCAAAGCTCTGCTCTAGAAAGTAAAGAAATTCTAGTGAAGAAACTCCATGAGAAACTTGAGAGGTTAACTTATCAGTTCCACAAGCAGCCCAAGGAATTTTGGATGGCTGGGTATAACGAAGCTCTGTACCATCTCGATGCTCAGTTGCAGCAGTCAAATAATGAGGGATATACGTAGGGGTGGTTGAATGCCTTATGTGTGCTAAAATTGGAGCAGGGCCACTACTTATGGGATTATTATGATCATGGAGTGCTCTATTCGCATGTGCCTCCTTTTAAGCTTGATATTAGTTGGATTCCTGCTCGTGCAATTCCTCAATGCTTGATTTCCAAGTATCTCTGCGATTACAGTCTTCATGCAAACTTTGATATATCTCGCCCAGAGTACTTGCTTGATCGGACCTCCGTAATGAATGTTAGAATGCTGCAAGATGTATACTTTATAAATTCTCCTTATGCATTAGATGATCCTCCAGCCGCGGTAGAACCTGTTTCAAAAGCAGAGGGGAAGAAACTCATAGAGTAGGATATTCTTATGTAATGAATCAGACTTTTTACATCATATGTAATTTTACTTGATTTGAATGAAGAAATTTTTAGTCTTTTTCCATTTCATTTTCTTCTAAATAATTTGTAGAATGTCCTTGCTTGCTGGTTGGTAAATATATATGTATATACTATATTTATCCCATTTATTGTTTGATTATAGTGACTTGTCACTCTTTCGGCCTAAGCAATGGAATGATTTTCATCCCATGTTCCTGCTTAGTTGTAGTAATCTCGTATGGATTACCTTGTTGCCTAGACAGTGGATGCCCTGGGAGGTCGTCCAGATTCTTGCCTAGTTTGGTACTAACCAACCGGAGTTGGTTATATTGAATTCCTGACCAATCGGAGTTGGGGGTAATTGAATTGCCGACCAACCGAAGTTGGTGGTATTAAGTTCCCGACCAACCGAAGTTGGTGGTAATCAAATTACCGACCAATCGGAATTGGTGGTATATAGTTTCTAACCAATCTGAGTTGGTGGTAATTGAATTGCCGACCAACCGGAATTGGTGGTATAGAGTTCCCGACCAACCGGAGTTGGTGGTAATTGAATTACCGTCCAATCGGAGTTGGTGATATTAAGTTTTTGACCAATCGGAGTTGGTGTTATAGAGTTCCCGACCAACTGGAGTTGGTGGTAATTGAATTTCCAACCAATCAGAGTTGGTGGTATAGAGTTCCCGACCAACCGGAGTTGGTGGTAATTGAATTTCCGTCCAACCAGAGTTGGTATTATTAAGTTCTCGACCAACTGGAGTTGGTGGTATAGAGTTACCGACCAACCGGAGTTGGTGGTAATTGAATTGCCGACCAATCGAAGTTGGTGGTATTAAGTTCCTGACAAACCAGAGTTGGTGGTAATTGAATTGTCGACCAACCGAAGTTGGTGGTATAGAGTTGTCGACCAACCGGAGTTGATGGTTAGTGATATGTTGCTCTGAATTTGGATTTGTGTAGTGTGTAGCACTAATATTTCGTATGTCCCTGGACGAACAACTTCTGTTACTCTGTAAGGTCCATGCCAGTTGGCTTCTAGTCTGTTATGCTTTTGGATCACTTTCTTTAGCACATAATTCCCTTCCTTTAAATCACACTTCTTTACTCTTTTGCTGCATTCCTGATTGATGCTTCTTCCCTAATTTCTTCGAGCATATACAGGTCTAATCTTCTCATTAAGCCACTAACAAGATAATTGAAATTAAGCACCTTATGCTTGGGTAGACCCAATTCAGCAGGTATGACAGCTTCACTTCCAAACGCCAGCATGTATGGGGACTCTCCCATTGCTGTTCGTGGTGTGGTGCGATAAGCCCACAACACAGATTGTAGCTCGTTAATCCAATTTGCCTTTGCATCATTCAGTCATTTTTTAAACCATTCAGTAGCGTTCTGTTTGTCACCTCGGTTTTCCCATTGCTCTGGGGATGGCCTGGTGCAGAGTTGATCTTTAGTACATTGGATTGATGATAATATGCAGCAAACTCCTCGTTGTCAAACTGGGATCCATGTTCAATAATGAATGCATGTGGGAGACCATATCTGCAAATAATAATTTTCCAAATAAATTGATAGACTTTGTCGTATGTCATAGCAATGAGAGGCTCAGCTTCCACCCATTTAGTAAAATAATCCACAGCAACCAAGAGGTATTTGAATCTTCCCCTGGTCATTGGAAGTGGCCCGACCAAGTCTATCCCCTAGATGGCGAATGGCCAAGGGGAAGTGATGGGTGTTAATAATGCTTAGGGAGTTGTTCAGATGGAGGAGAAACGTTGGCATTTATCGCACTTCTTGGCATAAGCTACGCAATTAACTCTCATTGTTGGCCAGTAATACTCCTGCGTTGTTATTCTTTGCAAAAGCGTCCGACATTCTACACGGGCTCCACAAAACCCTTCATGAACCTCTTCGATCAAATTTTTCACTTCGTAGGGATGGACACATCTTTCTAGCCCTGCTATAACTCCTCGTCTATATAAAATGCCACTGGTCAATACATAATGAGCAACTTTAAACTTCAGTTTCTTGGCTGCGAGTATATCAGTTGGCAAAGGCCCCTCTTCAATATTGGCCCTGATGGGGTCCATCCAAGATGGTCCCAAGTCAAGGGCAATGAAGTTCATCATCAAATCTTCGTCTACGCTCCGACCAACCATTATTTCTATTGGGATTGTTCTTCGTAGCTCGGTGCGGGTGGCTGATGCTAATCGAGCTAGGGCGTCTGCTCTTATATTTTCCAATCTTGGTATTCTAATCAACTGAACTGCAGTAAAACTCGATACAACCTCCATTGCTTTTGCATGATACTTGACCATTAATTCTCCTTTTGCTGCATACACCCCCAGAATTTGGTTTATGATTAACTGGGAATCACTGAATACAACGACTTGCTCTGCCTTCATGGTTTTGGCCAGACTTAGACCCACGATCATTGCTTCATATTTGGCCTCATTATTAGAAGCCTTAAATTAAAAGCGGAGATCGTACTCCATATCAATCTCATTCGGATTGCTTAAAACAATTCCTGCTCCACTACTAGTAGTGCACGAAGAGCCATCCACATATAAATTCCATATAGGTACTTTATTATCAAACTCTTTATCAGACAGAGTTCCTCGGTGGAATATTTGATGTTTGCTTTTGTCCTCATCCGGCACTTCTCGCTGATCATTGATTATCTTCTCTTGATCTTACATGGCTGGAAGTTGGTCGGGGGTTAAATTTGACGATCCCATATCATCCACGGGTTATTCTGCATTAAGCTTATGCTCTTCGAAAGTATCAGAATGGCTGAACTCTGTGATAAAATCTGCTACTTCCCGCCCCTTAAGCGACGATCTAGGCTCATAAACTATATCGTACTCACCAAGTTCTACTGCCCAGTACATCAATCTTCCTGATTTCTACGGTTTATGCAGAGCTTCCCTTAATGGCATATCTGTATACACAACTATAGTATGAGCTTGGAAGTTTGGCCTCATCCTTCTACTCGCTTCGATTAGTGCCAATGCCAAATTCTCCAACTTCGGATATCTGATTTCTGCTCCTCGGAAGGCCTTGCTGGTGTAATAGATTGGTTTTTTGTACTCCGTCCTCCACTCTTATCAACACCGAGCTAACTGCATTATCTGAAACTGCCAGATACAAGTATAATCTTTCTCCCATCACTGGTCTAGATAACAATGGATGTGTCCCCAGATATTTCTTCAATTCTTGAAAGGCCTCCTCACATTCATCATTCCACTCAAAAATTTTTCGGAGTGTCTTGAAGAATGGGAGACATCTGTCTATCGCTCGTGACACAAATCTATTAAGTGCTGAAACTCGCCCTGTGAGGATTTTCACTTCCTTCTTCGTGGTTGGAGATCGCAGCTCCAATAGAGCCTTGATCTTTTCAGGGTTCACCTCAATCCCTCGTTGGTTAACAATATATCCGAGAAACATACCTTCTTGTACTACGAATATGCATTTGGTGGGATTCAACTTCATTTGATATTTCTTTAGTTGATCAAAGGTCTGACCTAGGTCAATGAGATGATCAGCAGCTTTCTTGCTCTTTGTCAGCATATCATCAATATAAACCTCCATGTTATGACTGATTTTCTCTGCAAACACCTTATTCATCAGTCGCTGATATGTTGCACTTGCATTTTTAAGTCCAAAAGGCATAACATTATAGCAATAAGTTCCCCTTGGGGTGATAAAACAGGTGCTTTCCCTATCTTCAGGTTTCATCTAAATCTGGTTATAACCAGAATAAGCATCCATAAAACTCAACAACTCGTGCCCCGAGGTAGCATCCACCAGTTGATCGATTCGGGGCAAAGGAAAATGATCCTTTTGGCATGCCTTATTAAGATCGGTGAAGTCTACACACATCCTCCACTTGTTATTTTTCTTCTTTACGATCCCCACGTTTGTTAGCCAATCAGGATATTTGACATCCTCAATAAAAAAAGATTTTTATAGTTTCTCTACTTCTTCCTGTATAGCTTAGTTCTTTTCAGGACTGAACACCCTTCTTCGCTGCTTTACTGGCTTTACCTCCTTGTTCACATTGAGCTCATGGCACAGGAAATTCGGGTCTATCCCAGGCATATCTTCATGACTCCATGCAAAAGTCTGTATTCTATGCCTTAGAAATGCTATCAATTCTTGTTTTATCGATACATCCAGTGACGCACCAATTTGAGTTGTTCATTCTGGATGCTCGTCATCCAGAATGATATTTTCAGTAGCCTCCATGACCTGTCCCTTCACGAGCTGAGACTCGTTTCTAGGGTTTAACGTTTTAATCTCTGCATCTTTTATTTCATCCACTTGATAGGTAGTAATTTTCTTCCTGGATTCTTCGCATTCCTCTTATTCGAAAGATGAATAGTAGCATTCCTGAGCTACATTCTGGTCGCCTTTTACTACTCCCACTCCAAAATTGGTTGGGAATTTTAAACATTGGTGTACAGTAGATGGTACTGCCTCGAACTTCTTCAAACCTACCCTTCCCATGATAATATTGTAGGCTGATTGGACATTTTTATCCATTACGAAAAAGCGTACTCTTTCTGTTCGATAGTCAGGCCACGTACGAATAAGTATATCCAACTTGATCGTCCCAAGTGGAAAAAATTTCTAGCCAGTAAAACCAAGGAGGGGCCTATGATATGGCTCCAACTGGGCTAGTTTCATATTCAAACTGTCAAAGCAAGGATAGAACATGATATCTTCCGAGCTACCATCATCCACTAGTACTCGTGAAGTCATCACTTCCTTCATTCTCATCTTGATCACCAATGGGTCATGATGATGATATAATACACCTGCCAGGTCATTTTTAGAGAAACTAATGACCAGTTTGTCCTTATTCACCTTCCTCGGGCGATCATCTTCAGCCAAATTTATTCGCTGTATGTAGGAGCAAGCTTGCGCCTCATTGAGGTAAGCTTTCCTCTCCGCAGTAAGATCTCCACCTCCTGCATCTCCACCTATAATAACATTACATTCAAATGATCCAAAATGGATTGAAAATACCTCACGCTCTGTCTGTCTTGGTCTTTTAGGAAGGTCGGGATCATCTTCTGGATCATCATCGTGGTCTCTCTTCTTTTCTTCTTTTGCTTGATGAGGAGACCTAAACCTTTGCCTTCCTCAATCGCTGGTCTTTCCACCATTTTGGCGATCAACATAGTTAGCTAGTTTTCCTCGTCTGATGAGTGCTTCAATTTCATTCTGGAGAGCTATGCAACTTTTGCTCGTATGACCATGATCTTTGTGGAATTCATAATATTTGGTCTTGTCCCTTCTGTTAGGATTTTCCTTCATTTTCCCTGGCCAGGCTATCTCCTCGCTGTTCTTGATCTCCTCCAAAATGTGATTTATATCTACCTTTAAAGGAGTATAATTTCAAAATTTCCTCATTTGCTCCAGTGCTTGCTTTCCTTTCGACTGCCTGTTATCACCATTGTTCTTCTGATCCTTCTTTTCAATTTTACCATCTTCAACCTTGGTCTCCTTAGTGTCTGCATTTTTCTTCACAGCCATAGCTTCCTCGGCGTTCATGATTTTTGATGCTTTTGCGATCAGTTCTGCCCTGGTTCTGGGAGGATCTTTGGCTAAAGTGTAATACAATTTAGCTGGTAACAGTCCACTCATGAGAGCAGTAATTGCTATTTTCTCCTCGTAATTAATTACTTCAAGTTTATCGTTATTGAAACGAGTAATATAGTTCCTCGTGCTTTTACCTGCTTTCTATCTAACACTCAGCAAGTGTGCTACTCGTTTGACTGGTTTCGGTCCAAAATAGAAGTTCCCAATAAAGAGCTCTGCCAGTTGAAATAAAGTCACAATTTTCCCCCGAGAAAGGTTGTTGTACCATATTTGAGCAGATCCGGTAAGAGTTCCTAAAAATTCCCTGCATCTCATCTCGTCTGGAACTGCATAGATATCGACAATAGCTTGGTATTGTTCTATATGAAGGATAGGGTCAGTTTTTCCATCATATTTAGGCGTTACCATAAGAGCTTTGAATTTTGATGGTGTGGGAAAATCCACAATTGCCTATACAAATGATGTCCCTTGGACAAAAGTTCTTTGTAGAGGATTCTTGGCCTTATCTATTTCCCCTAATCTGTCCTCCAACCTTTGAATAGAGCCCTTCCGTGCATCGTTTCCCACCTCGAGCCTATTTGTTTGAGCAACTGATCTCATTGAATTTTCATATTGGGATCGAGCTGTTGGTCGTGATTGGGCAGAGCCTTCCCTTAGATCAGATGGTCGTGGAGAGTTCCTCGACGCAATCCTAGGAGGACTTATATTCCTCTTAGGGCCCAAATGAACAAAAGGAGAGACTCTACTCAACCTTTCTAGAGCACTAGTCCTTTCTGGATATATAGTGACATTTCGTTGAGAATCTGTAGCTTGTACTCATGAAGTCCGACCAGGTTGATAAGAATGATCATTGGATCTCTCAGTATGATACGATTTAGTGCGTCTAGATTGAGACACCTCTGGGAATAACGTTCGCCTAGTTCGTAAAGAGAGTAGACGGGTATTTCTCTGAACACTTCGTTGTCCTGATTGGGCTGGCACTCCGCCTTGAACAGTTTGTATTAGTTGTCGCATGGTTTCTTGCATGACCGTTTGGCCTTGGGCTAAATTAGCCATTATGCCAGCCAGATCTGGAACATTTAGGGGAGTAGAAAGGTTCGGAGGGACCCTCGTGTTTCGATTACTGGATTCAACATTATCAGCCATAGATAATGAATTATTTTGGTGAAAACCGCTAGATACAGTCGTTTCCCACAGACGGTGCCAATCCGTTGATGTAAAAAACTAGATTTGATCTAATTATTTTAATCACAGATAAAAATGAATAAATAAATAAGATAATGGATTTTTAAAGTGGTTCAGCCTTATGAGAATGGCCTACATCCACTGTTTTTGTATTGGTGACTATTTGCCCGAAATTCTCAATAATGGATTTATCGAGAGATTCCGAGTCCCCTTCTAATGAGGAGGTTACAATGTATTTATAGCCTTGAGACTATACATATGAAAGGATAATGCGTTGTTATCTAATAGACATATACACTTGTACGATAATAACGAGCATTTAATGTGCAATCATCTTTTTGATTCTCTCGATTTGGATGCTCTGCACGCTAAGTAGCTCGGACCGCTTAAGTTGCTCGGTATACTTGAGTTTCTCGGTACGCTTGAGATGCTCGGAGTGTATGAGTTGCTCGTTGAAAGTATTTGTATTTCCATGTGGTTGACACGCGTCTTCAAATGATTGGTCCATGTCAGCAGACTAAATTTGGTATCAATAAAAACCATCCTTTTCGGGCACTTTCATACGCGCTAACAATGTGGTATCCAAGCCTTTCTCTCTTACAAGTGGTATCAGAGATCATTTCCATGTTTATGAAGTAGTATCAGAGCGGATTGCACTAATTTATCGTGTAGATCCTTATTTAGTGTTGTTTAGGGTGATTATTTATCCTTCTCTCTTGGGTTTGATTTATTTTTACCTCGAAGGATAGCCATAGTGAAAATTTATCTCGTTTAAATATGAAGTTTGCTAAAAGAATTAAAATTTATAAGCCCTTTTTTCAAAGTGTGCTTAAGATGAAACGATTTTTCTTTCAAATTTGTTTTCCAATTTTAATACGCACCAAGTTTGTGAACCAATTTTACTTAAGCCCAATTTTATCTTGTTTAATCCTAAACATACATTTAGGTGATTAAAGCAAGTAAAATAAAGTAAATTCCACAATGCTAGACGTACGAGGAAACCACTAAGGGAAAAAATATCGGACGGCCCAAGCCAGATAATCACTATGATACGATTTTACAAAGGAAGAGAAACAAAATTACACAAGGACTCGATCGCCCACAAGCCTTGGTGCTCTTCTTCTCTTTAATTGATCCTCCATAGTGCCCATGCAGAAATCCTTCCACGATATTCGCCCGTAGCGCACGAGTCTACGCACACCTCGGTATCCACCGATGCATCTTTGGCAACCATCTACGATTTAGAACACGACCTTCACTGTTTCTTCACCGTAAAACTCTAACGAAAAAAAATTATTCAATATGGATAAACAAGCCCTAGACGGTGCAAACAAGATCTCTATAGCATATGATTATGAAAGCCAAGATCTTGAAAACTATAAGGATGGTTTTAACTTCGAAATTCTTAGAAATGCAATACAGAAAAACGAGACTATTCTAAACTATATTTTTGTTCTACACAACTCGAATTTCTAAGAAAGAATGCCTTAAATAACAAAATTTAAGTCGACAGGTCGTTAGAATGATATTCCTATATCGTTGGAACAACTTGGCCATGTCGTTAGAACTACTTGTCCATGTCATTTGAACGACACTAAGATGTCATTTGAACGACTGATGATGTCGTTTGATCCTTCTAAACAAGAGGGAATGATCCATACAACTCTAAACAATGTTTATCTAAGATAAAACGAAGTTAAAACCTTTTAAAGTCATTTTTGACATTTTAAAAACATTTATAAATAAGATAACATCCTTAAAAATTTTTCGAGTCCCATAAACATTATGCGGTCATACCTGAGAGTATCTCGGAATGCAATGTGATATGAAGACATGAAATGTGCACCGTTAAACACGACATGATAGATCTTTAAAGCTTGGCCGCTACATCGTCAACTCAACATGTCATAAGGTATGTGGGTATCGTGACAATATAAAATTGGTGGGCTCTAAATAAAGCTTATGATTCAAGTGTAAATCTATCGCAACAAGTAATATCCGGTAAGTACGGAATCGTGATCTACAGGGATTGAAACACTCCTAAGAGAACATGATTAGGTTAAAGGGATTCTCTAAACGTCACAAAAGTTAAAGTGTAAAAGATGATTTAATAGTTTGGAAAAGTGATTGAGGGTAATCTCTAAACTAATATGATATTGATGAACAGTTAATTAATTAATAATTACGGAACTATGAAAAGAACTAAGATAAGCTTGAGTTCAAGATATTAAAAGGGATCGAGGATCATTCTCCCACCTCGGATTCACAAAGAAGGGGATTATAGGGTTTGGTTGAAATTAATTCTAATCGAGCATAACTAATTAAGTCCGA
Source organism: Sambucus nigra (assembly GCA_949130495.1). Taxonomy (NCBI): domain Eukaryota; kingdom Viridiplantae; phylum Streptophyta; class Magnoliopsida; order Dipsacales; family Adoxaceae; genus Sambucus; species Sambucus nigra. The sequence continues at coordinate 455,580,783 of OX422214.1, forward strand.
ACATCAACCATGAGAGACTAAAATCAACAATGGAGGATTAGGGGTTAGTTAGTTATTTCTAGATGGGTTGGGTTTGTAATAAAGCTTCAAACACTAACCCTTGCATGACAAGAGAAGTTAAGAAACTATGATACTCCAATACCAACACATGAAGTTCAATTAAAACAATTATCAACCAAACCCTAAATATGAAGTTTAAGCATCCAAGGTGGGATTATGATCCCCAATCATAAGTCTAGCTACTCATAATTGAAATTAAACTCCACATGCTAGTTAACAACATAATTAAGTTAGTTATCTAGTTTAAACACAAACCAATACAAGAGATGGAATTAAATGCAAATTAAATCTAGTAGAACAAGTAGAGAAGAAGTAAATGAACCTCTCTTGCATTAATAACCACAATTCAACTAGTAATCAAAGCTTTACAAGTGGGTGAAAACCATAAATGAACTTGACCTAGGAGAGAGAAGAGAATATTTTCTATATCACCAAATATCTAACAAAAGTAATCTATATCTAGAAAGGAGGAAAAACAAGGGATATATCCCAAAAATCCAACCAAAATGGCAAAGTAGTAATAAGAAGAAAGCTGGAAATGCAGGGCCGAATCGATTCAGTGCCAAATCCGAATCGATTCGGAAGTGTAGAGATGTGCCTTGTATGAAACCGAATCGATTCGGATGAATTGCGAATCGATTCGGGCCTGCTCAAAAAGGAAGGTTGCACTACTTTGGCAGTAGTTGTCCCATGTTTCACTGAAACATCCGTAACTTCTTCGTTCGAGATCGGATTCAAGCATCGTTGGAGGCCACGCGAAGATAAGAAGAAGGTCTACAACTTCCGTGAAGAAATCGGGATCAAAACCCGAGTGCTGAAATTATCAAAATGCCCCCGACTGTGCAAGTGTCTACGGAACTTCTCCGAATCAAAACCAAACTTCCCAATATGCATTCCCGAGACCTATAAAAGCTCAATAAAGACACATACAAAGTATATATGATGAAATCAGGGGTTAGTCAATAAATGAGTATAAGAACCGGGAAATACATGCACGGGAATGCTAGAATGTACAAATTAACGGGGTATAAAATACAATAAAAGTGACGAATCAAAAATTATATCTAGGACTCAAACAAGTTTTGTCCGAAATTAAGTCAATTATATACAAATTGACACATGGAAATTTTATCCTTACAAAATTCTTGAAAATGAAAATTTTCATTTTAAAGATGCTATGGAACTTTTGCTAACTATTCAAACTCAAAGAAATTTCTTTCATGAGAAGCTTGTGGACATGGACCGTGATTTAAATTTTTTAGAATTGTTTAAGAAAGAGAGTGATGATAGAGTCTAGTTTTTAGATAAATAATTAGAAGACTCTAAAATTTTTAGGGTGTGTTTAAGTGCCAATGAGGATAATGATAAATTAGTTTTAGATTTGAAGGCACGTGAGAAGACTCTTAGGGATAAGTTTGCTTGCATTGAGGTTGAGCAAGATAACCTTCTAGGAATGATTGAAAATTTAAAGGAGTCACTAAAACTTGAAGAGTATAATTATTTTCTTGAGTCTAAAATTTTAAAGTTAAACGATGATTTAAAAGAATTTAATAGTGTTGGTAGTGATGGTACTGGCTCCCATGTTTCTAATGCTTCCAGTGTCAATGAAAAGACCATTGTTTATTTTAGAAGGTTAATCACATCCAAGGACATTAGAAAAGGTCAAACCTTAGGTAACATTCCTCTTGTTGACACCTGTTCGCATTGTGAAAGGAAAGGTAACCTTAGGGCATGTTGTTATGATCTTGGAAGAGGTCCTAGGAAGTTGAAGTCTAGTGTCCCTTTGGTTCCCAAAACCCGACTTGTTAAGTATACATCTATTTGGGTTAGGAAATCCTTTTTGAAAGCGCTAAATATTCGATTGCTTGATTCTCACATGCTTATAAATGACCATTCACATGTTATATCTTATGGGTGATTGCTTGCATAATTTTGTTTGTCATACTCTAGTTGTGCTTCATGATATATGTTTGCTATTGTTATGACATGTATATTATTTTGTTTTTTGTTGTTCTTTTATTGAGTCATATTGGAAAAATATAAAAAGATTTTTGTTTTGATAATATTTTTTGAAAAATGCAAAAAGTTTTTTGGTTTTGTGTAATTTAGTTTTACATTTGCTAGGGCATATTGGTGTGTTTAAATCCAATTCACTCCGTAATTTCCATGTGGCTAGAACATTTGGTTATGATTGTAGATACTTAGATTGTTCTTAACCATGTTTTCATGGAGTTGTTTTGAACTTGATTTTCTTTATGGTTTTGACTTTATATTTTCCTCCACACACACATGCACGAGCTTTTTAAACGTCAACTTCGCATGTATATTTGAGCTTTCTGAGATGTTCTCCCATCAATTTTGTCATCTACATGTTTATGTGAGATTTGTGCATGTAAGAATTTTTGCCCGTAAGAATGTTTGATCAAGTATTGAAAAAAATATGAGGGTGCACAGGAAAGGGCTACGAAAGGAGCATATCTCCTTTGCGGGAAAGCCACCATTGGCAAGATCCCAATGAAAAGATTAAAGGCAATCAAAACTGAAAAACCGCCAAAAAGGGTTCAAGTTAGTTTAATATTTGACCATTCAAAGAGAAATAACTTCAAAAGAATTGATAAAAAAAAAGAGTAGAAAATATGATATATGTTTATCTTTTGAGGGTATTTAGTTAAAGATCAATGAGTTTGCACAGTGAATCCTTGTTATGCTTATTTTGTCATGTTTCTATTGATTTGTAGAATCATCAATATTTTAGGCTTGTGTACATTGCGCTAGCTTGTTCATTAAGTTCGCCTTATCTTGTCATTTGAGACTAAAGCTTAATTTGATAAAATTTTGCGATCAATTAGAATTTATTGAACATATTTTAGTGTTTGGTTAATAATTCATTTTATTTAGTTCACGCACATTTATTCCATTCCACATGTTTAGACACAGCGATACTATGCTAGCGTGTAAGGCTTATGTATTTTGTGTCGAGTTTGTGGTTGCTTATACCTAATTAATATACATTGGTAAGATTTTCTTTGGTATATTTTCCATATATTAAATACGATATCGTGTTTTGACTCATTGTGGTTTACATTTAGTCCATATTTGCAATATGCTTGATCATAGTTTAGATTATTTGTGCGTGAGTTATTCTCTTGTATTTTTATTTTTACATGTTTTTTTTTGAAAACTTTCAAAACTTGTTGGTCATGCCTTTGAGATTATCATTACTCTATGTTGTTTACATATCTATGCTCTATTCTAAAAAACTCGCCTAGGCTCCGCCTAGGCTTAAGGGTTGGGAGAAACGCCCCGCCCCTAAGTTTTTCACGCCTTATTCTTGGTAAAACGCTTAAGGCGTACTTTTTTTTCTAAAAACAACAATGCTTTAGTGAAATGATATCGCATTTTAAAGAATTTATTTATTAACCGGACCATTATCTCATCCAAAATAATCAAAGAGTATTTTAATTTTCATATATTCAGACATATTTGTATAATATGTACAATTTTTGTATTTTAATAACCTTGTTATGGTTAAAAATATTAAAATATATTAAGAAGGCCTAAACGCCTTTTCACGCCTTTTTACGCCTAAGCCCGCCTAGGCTTCTAAGGCTTGGCCTCCACGAATCGATTGATATGCCCTATATGTATCCATCAGCTCAGAGACGGCAACCTCGGCTAGGGAGATGGCTGAGGTTAGAAGGGATTTAGATTGGCAACCAGCTAGCTCGTCCTATACAAGGTCGGCCATGGCCGACGTTACTAGGCGCCTCTAGTCATGCAATAATTGAGGCCTTCATGGTACATGGGGGAAGTTATTCATCAGGCCATCCAGGGATGACAACCTCGGCTGGAGGTAGGTCGAGGTTACAAAAACTACACCATCAACATGGCCAACCCCGATAGAGAATCATCCGATGTTCCTAATCTACACCTGCTTAGCCTCGGCCCAGACCGACCTTAGGACCGCTTACCTTACCTTGGCTTCACACAAGACGAGGCTACCATGATTAAACCTCGAATTGGACAACAACCAGACTTCACCAACCTCATACTCTTCCAGGCCGAGGTTGAGACCAATCACAGATGGCCGAGTCTTCATTAGCACATTTAAGGTTGGGAACACGTGTACACAATCAGTTATAACCGAATCATTCCCCTCACGTGAGGGAATATTGAGGTAATCATTATCTACATAAGATCATCCAGGTGTCATTCTCATACTGGTTCAATCCTCATGCACATGCTCATTGCATGCTTGGGGGGGGGGGGGGGGGGGGGGTACATTACACCCCACAAACACTATATATAGAGGTCATCCTCTACCTTGTAAAGGATCCGAAATTAGGAACCCTAGCAAAAACTCTGTCCAAATATACAGTAGAGAGAGAAAGCTTGAGAGATTGTATCCATGGCCATTGGTGCCTTCATTCAGTGATATTACTCACACACACTCACAGTGGACGTAAGCCAGATTAGCTGAACCACTTACATGACTGTGTTCATCATCTTCTCCTCACCTCAATCTCTTATATTTAGTATACTCTTGTGGTTCCATTGTTATCACCAGTTTGAGTTTAAACACCTTGAAGGGTGATGCTATTTTCAGCACCATCATTTTTGGCACCGTCTGTGGGAACAAGAAGCTATCTCTTCCTCATCTGTTGCTTAACCTCACTAGAGACTCTGGTGGTGAACCAGGACTCACCCCTTGCGTGGAGCTGTTTCACCATTGAAAGAGGTCATGTAAGGTATTAAGCTCATCTACTACACCCACTCTTTCGTGCTAACACATGGCACCGAAATTACCATAGCCTCTTCTGTCGCCTGGGGCTGGTGGACCTAGCTCCAGCCAGGCACCACCTCAGTCCGAAATGGCAGAGGTGGCCGCAGTCTTGAGGTATTTAGCTGCAACATAATACGCAATGCAGGAGCAATTTGCACAACTCAGTCAAAACATGATGAGACCACCTGGGGTCTTACCGAAGATGATCACTCCGATAGCTGTTCAGGCTTATCCTAACGCAATAGGACCACCCCAAGCACCGCGGAAAGACCAACCTACGCCCCAACGGAGGAGGGACGTTGCTGAACCTAGACGATTGCATTTGGGGAGGCAAAGACACCCTTGCCCTGAGGATAGGTATGATGATTTGGAGGCAGAAGATGCTCTCGAATATTGTTGGGAGCCGTATGAGGTTTCGAACAATATAGTTCATACTATCCAACGGAGCCAAGGTTGGGGGGGTGGGTAGAAGAGGTGGAGAAGCCCAACAACGAGGATCAACTTTTGATCGACTGAGCAGGGGGTCAGCCTTTAAAAGGCTTGGCCCCGTAAACGACCTAAGACAAAGGTTGTCAAGGTCGAGAAGTGCATCCAGCTCATAAAGGGAAGAGAGGAAACGGAGCCCTCATCAAGGACGAGGAAGAGACCAGGAAGAGGTCAACAACCGACGTTGTGATACGGATGGGGAACCCTTAGTCCACCCCTTGGAGGTGGCTGGGGACAACCTCGGCCAGACCGACGTTGCAAGACCATGGAATGACTCCATCCAACGTCTTGAGGACAAGATAGGAGACCCCATCAAAAGTCAGGATCCACTACAAAGAGGTTTCTCAGAAGTCTCTCCGTTCGTGGCTAAGATAGTGAGCTTCCCTACCCCAAACAAGTTCCCTACAGTGACTCCCAAGTATGACGGTAGCACCAATCCTGTACATCATATTAATATGTACCAGTCAACGGCAGACATTTACTCAATACCAGATGAGATGAAATACCGGGCCTTCTCCGAAACTTTGACAGGAGCTGCACACATCTAGTTTACTTCTCTTCTGAAGAATTCGATTGAGAACTTTAAGGGCTTGACTGAATGATTCATTCACAATTTCTGCTCTGGGGTAAGACGTCAAAAGAAGACCACCCATCTGTTGTATGTCAAGAAAGGCAAGCAAGAGAGACTAAGAGACTACATCGCCAGGTTCAACAAAGAAAAACTTGAGGTGAAAGATTATGAAGAGAATAATGCCTTGATCGCCCTCATAGGAGGTCTTCAGAAGGGGAAATTTTTGTGGAAACTTGCGAAAGACCCTCCAAAGTCCATGGCGGAGCTATTGGCAACGACTGGGAAGGTCATGAACACTGAAGAGGCCATGACCGCTAAGTATAAAGACGAGAACGACGGTGGCAGCAGAAAGTTCCAAAGAAAGAAAGATGGAAAGAAGAGGTCAGTTGATGAAAAGTTTGCACGTTATACCCCTCTTACTGTGATATGCGAACACATCCTCAATGAGATCAAGAATGACCGATTCCTAAGATGGCCAGAGAAGTTAAAGGCTCCTCCACATAAGTGGAATTAGAACTTATGGTGTGAATTCCACCAAGACCATGGCCATGCCACAGACAAGTGCTTTGCCATAAAGGATGAGATCGAAAAGATGTTGAAATCGAGAAAATTGAGAAAGTACGTCGATAACAAGGCTCCCAAAAGGGAAGAGATGACCCTAAAAAGAGGAGAAATGATAGGTGTCGTGACGATGCCCCAGTAAAAAGGAGCGATGACTCGGATGGAGATGATGAAAACGATCCGGACCTTCCACCAAAAGATGACAACACCCCCGTGAAGAGGGTTGGTATGATCTTCTTTGGTGTTAACACCATATACGGAGGACTTGCAGGGGGTGGTTCAGAAGTGGCTGATCGGAAACCTCATGTCACAGAGGCCAAGTCAGTGGCCAAACTTGAAATAGTAAATCTGACGTCTTCCGGGACAATGCAGAAAAGAAATAAGGTGGACATGGACACTCTCGTAGTTGGGTTCTCCCGACTCTACTTCAAAGGCATCCTAGATCCACATGATGGCCCTTTGGTATTCACAACAAGAGTTCATGGATGTGAGGTGTAGAGAATCCTTGTAGATGGAGGAAGTTCTGTAGATGTGATGTTCTGGCCCTGCTTCAAAAGCCTAGGCCTTAGTAGAGCTAGGCTGGTACCTTATCATCATCCGTTAATGGGGTTCAGTGGTGAAAAAGTCCATTAGTTGGGCATGTATGAGATGGATGTACGAATGGGAGATAAGTGGCCTAAGAGTTTAACCCAAAAGATCAATTTCTTCATTATGGATGGAAACGTCTTCTCGGCCTATAACCTCATCATAGGAAGAGTAGCCCTTAAAGAGTTTGAGGCCGTGCCATCGACGGTCCACCAAATGCTAAAATTCTTGACCCCCTATGGGGTAGGGGAAGTGCAGGGTGACCAGACCATATCCCGAGAATGTTACTTCAACTCGACCGAAGAGAGAGAGGCCCATAAGAGAGCAACTACCACTTATAACATTGATACACTTGACCCCAGAGATAAAATAAAGTTAAAGAAAGGAGAGGCCATGAAAGAGGTAAAATCCATCGTCCTCAATGAGGATGAACCGAAAAAAACCATCCATATCGGCAGAGACTTAAAATCAGAGATCATGGAAGAACTAATAAGTTTCTTGAGGAAGAGGCAGAGTGTCTTCGCTTGGAGCCACGCGGACATGCCTGACATCGACCCTGAGGTTATGTGCCATAAACTCAACGTAACTAAGGGTGCTAAGCCCATCAAACAGAGATGAAGAGTATACTCTAGGGAGAAGTACGATGTCATCTGGGAAGAGATCAGAAAGTTAAAAGAGGCTGAGTTTATAAGGGAAGTCATATATCCGGAGTGTCTATCAAATGCAGTCATTGTGCCCAAAGCCAACAGAAAGTGGAGAATGTGCGTAGATTTTACTGACCTGAACAAGTATTGCCCAAAAGACAGTTATCCCTTACCTCGGATCGACCAGATGGTAGATGCAATGGCAGGACATGAGATCATGAGCTTCATGGACGCGTACTCAGGCTACAACCAGATCTTTATGGATGATGAAGACTCGGAGAAGACTGCCTTCATCACGGACAAAGGGACATATTGCCACAAGGTTATGCCCTTTGAATTGAAAAATATGGGGGAAACATACCAACATCTTGTGAATAAGATGTTTGAGTCCCAAATAGGTAAGACTATGGAGGTAGACGTAGACGATATGTTAACGAAGAGCTTAAAGGCCTGCACCCACGTGACAGACCTGGAAAAAACATTCGATACCATGGACCTGTACAAAATGAAACTCAACCCAGCGAAGTGTGTCTTCGGGGTAGGAGCTGGGAAATTTCTTAGTTTCATTATCAATCAGAGGGGAATAGAGGAGAACCCTGAGAAAATTAAATCTTTGCTCGATATGAAGACACCAAGAAGCATCAAGGAAGTTCATAGACTAGCTGGAAGAGTAGCTGCACTCAACAGATCGACGGATAAGTGCCTTCCGTTCTTTAAGGTGCTTAGAAAGGCCTTCGAGTGGGACAAAGAGTGTGATGAGGCTTTTAATCATCTCAAGTTCTACCTCGGATCCCCCTTACTCTTATCTCGACCCATAGTAGGAGAGAAATTATATATTTATCTAGCAGTCTCCGAGTCAGCTATAAGTGCAGCCATAGTACGAGAAGATGTTGGGGTCCAAAGGCCTATGTACTTCAACAGTAAGTCCCTTCAGGGGTCTTAGAAAAATTATCCTCGGATGGAAAATTTAGCCTATGCCCTGATACATGCTTCTAGGAAGATGAAGCCTTACTTTCAAGCCCATTCCATGGTCATCCTCACCAACTCCCCACTAAGACAGGTCCTCCATCAACTTGAGAAGTCGGGTAGATTGATGACATGGGCCATTGAGTTGGGGGAGTATGACCTTACCTATCAGCCTAGGACGACCATCAAAGGGTAGGCACTTGCAAATTTTATCATTGAGTTCACATGGGAAGAGGTCGAGGTTGAGAATATTTTAGAGACTGCAGAAGAGTCAAACAATAACCTCTTTCGAGACACGAAAGAGGTTATGACCAAGGGATCCAGAGATGGAATAGCCGAGAATGAGGAAGATCGGTACCTCTTCAGGCAGGGAGTAATGTTAGAAGGTGGTTTCTCATCAGATAGAGACATCTGGAACCTCTTTGTCGACGAGTCCTCTTGTGAAAGTGGGAGAAGTGCGGGGTTGATACTCTCAGCCCCGGATGCTACTAACGTCGAATATGCCCCAAGATTTAACTTCAAAGCATTAAATATCGAGTCGAAATATGAGGCCATGGTAGCAGGACTCTCAGTGGCAAAGACCCTTAGAGTATGACGACTCATGCTTCACAGTAACTCAAGGTTGGTTGTTAATCAAGTATTGGGGGTTTATGAGCCAAATATGATAGAATGGCTAAATACGTGAAGAGGGTGAGAACGATATTAGAAGGCTTTGAACCTCGTCAAAATAATAGTCACGCAGATGCACTAGCAAGGTTGGATTCAACAACCAGGATAGACATAAGAAGAACATTTCCTGTCGAGATCCTTACCAAGGCAACCATTGAAGAAGAAGAGGTAAGTAAACCTTGCCTCAATTTGAACCTAAGGGACTCATGGATGGATCCCCTTATCAGAAATATCAGAGAGGGAGTGCTACCAGAATTAAACTTAGAAAAGAGGAAATTGAGGTACAGAGCTGCAAAGTTTTCAATTGTAGGAGATGTCCTATATAAGAAGGGATTCCTATTACCTCTCCTTAGATGCGTTCATCCCATAGAAGTTCCCCGTATCCTGCAGGAGGTACACGAGGGTTCTTGCTCCAGTCACATAGGAGGAAGACCCTTGGCGAAGACGATTATTATGCGAGGATATTGGTGGCCGACCTTGGCCAAGGATATTGCAGCTTACGTAAAGAGGTGCGATAAATGTCAGAGATTCTCTAATATCCCACATCAACCTCATCAGCCTATGACGTCAATCAGTTCCCCTTGGTCATTCGCAGTATGGGGAATTGACTTAGTGGGTCCCCTGCCAAGGGCCGCGAATAACCATCGATTTCTAATAGTCGCCATTGATTACTTCTCTAAATGGGTAGAGGCAGAGCCGATGATCACGATTACAGAACAAAAGACCTTCCAATTTATTTAGAAAAATATCATATGCAGACATGACCTCCCAAAAACCCTCATTTCGGACAACGGAACCTAGTTCAAGAATTCTTCCCTGGAAAAATACTGCAAAAGAGTTGGGATAAAGTAATTTTTCTCTTCTCTTGGACGACCTCAAGCAAACGGTCAAACTGAAGTCACAAATATAATGATCCTTGACGGGATCAAAAAGAGGTTAGAAGAAGCTAAGGGTAGATGGACTTGAAGAGGTTGATGCTCTGCTATGGGCCTACAGAACAATGGCTAGGACACCAATAGGGGAGACCCCATTTATGTTATCACATGGCTCATAGGCCGTCATACCAATAGAGGTAGGACTCCTTACTCACAGGATTCAAACCTATGACCCTGAGAAGAATGGGGAGGAAAGAAGACTCGACCTAGACCTGATTGAAGAGAGAAGGGAAGATGCAGAAATCAGGCAAGCAACTTACCAACAGAGAACAAAAAAGTTCTACGACCAAAGGGTAAAATCAAGACCCATAGCTGCGGGAGATCTAGTGCTGAAGAAGACATTACAGAAGGCAAACAAGCTTCACCCGAATTGGCATGGCCCTTATAAAGTGGTTGAGGAGGTTGTGCCCGGGACCTACAGGCTAGAAAACCTCGAAGGGGAAACTTTTTCCAATCCTTGGAATGATGATCATCTAAAAAAGTATTACATATGATACTGCAAGAGCTTTCATGTAAATGTATCATCCTATGAAGAGATTATTAATGAGAAGATCACTTCCTGTGTCAATTTTTGGATAGTTATGCTCGAATGGTAGAATTTGATGAGGATAACATCTTATGTGATGACCTCAGACCGTAAACATCATAATTTGGTGACAAGGTCTGAGGTAAGACACCATACTTGGATGACCTCAAACCCTTAACATCATTAGTTTGGTGAATATTTGATGAGGATAACACCTTAGGTGATGACCTCAGACCTTAAACATCATAATTTGGTGATAAGGTCTGAGGTAAGATACCATACTTGGATGACCTCAGACCCTTAACATCATTAGTTTGGTGAATATTTGATGAGGATAACATCTTAGGTGATAACCTCAGACCTTAAACATCATAATTTGGTGACAAGGTCTGAGGTAAGATACCATACTTGGATGACCTCAGACCCTTAACATCATTAGTTTTGTGAATATTTGATGAGGATAACATCTTAGGTGATGACCTCAGACCTTAAACATCATAATTTGGTGATAAGGTCTGAGGTAAGATACCATACTTGGAAGACCTCATACCTTAACATCATTAGTTTGGTGAATATTTGATGAGGATAACATCTTAGGTGATGACCTCAGACCTTAAACATCATAATTTGGTGACAAGGTCTGAGGTAAGATACCATACTTGGATGACCTCAGACCCTTAACATCATTAGTTTGGTGAATATTTGATGAGGATAACATCTTATGTGATGACCTCTGACCTTAAACATCATAATTTGGTGACAAGGTCTGAGGTAAGACACCATACTTGGATGACCTCAGACCCTTAACATCATTATTTGGTGAATATTTGATGAGGATAACATCTTAGGTGATGACCTCAGACCTTAAACATCATAATTTGGTGATAAGGTCTGAGGTAAGATACCATACTTGGATGACCTCAGACCCTTAATATCATTAGTTTGGTGAATATTTGATGAGGATAACACCTTATGTGATGACCTCAGACCTTAAACATCATAATTTGGTGACAAGGTCTGAGGTAAGACACCATACTTGGATGACCTCAGACCCTTAACATCATTAGTTTGGTGAATATTTGATGAGGATAACACCTTAGGTGATGACCTCAGACCTTAAACATCATAATTTGGTGACAAGGTCTGAGGTGTGAATATTTGATGAGGATAAAATCTTAGGTGATGACCTCAGACCTTAAACATCATAATTTGGTGACAAGGTCTGAGGTAAGATACCATACTTGGATGACCTCATACCCTTAACATCATTAGTTTGGTGAATATTTGATGAGGATAACATCTTAGGTGATGACCTCAGACCTTAAACATCATAATTTGGTGACAAGGTCTGAGGTAAGATACCATACTTGGATGACCTCAGACCTTAACATCATAATTTGGTGACAAGGTCTGAGGTGAGACATCATATTTAGATGACCCCAGATCTTAGACACCATTTATATGGTTTACAAAGACATCATTGTATTGAGACTTCAGACTTAAATACACATTGCATGACAAAGAAAATCATTCAAAGAACACTCAGCAAATAAAGAATTAAAGCATGTATCAGAGGTTAATATAGACTAAGAGTTACAAGATACAAGGTAACTGAGTTTAAGATCAGAAGTTACATCTTGAAATTAAAATTAAAGAATTACATAAAGCTTCACAAAAAAGGCCTAAGTGTTTGCAGCTACAGTGTTGGCATCCTCGGCCTCATTCCCTTGACGACGTTGGTCACCTCGGCCCCATCATCTTGGAGGTTAGCACCTTCAACCTCCGTAACATCCAATGGTGCAGTCTCTGCAGGGGCAGCATCTTCCTCATCAACCTCTTGAAGGGACTGGGTAAATTAAGGGTTGGCAAAACCTAGACTAATGAAGTTAGAGGCCTTCAGGCTCCCTGACTCCTTCTCTTTAGAGGCCGCCCATTTGCCAGTTGCCTTAATACTTCTTTTAAGGTATTCAAAGCCAAGGCTGATGAATTCATCGGAGACTTGGTAATCAACCAGGATCCCCTTAGAAGCATCCTCAAGGGCTGCCTTCACTGCAGCATCGACCTGCTGCTGGAGAACGTCGTCCTTCTCCTTCAGGGCAGAGGTGTGTTCCTTCTTAAGCTTGGAGATCTCTTTATCCAAATGCTTGACCTTCTTGTCAGACCCTTCAAAGGCAAACTTCATATGATCCACATTTTCATTTAGAGAGCTTTCCACCTTCTCGGCCTCTAGGCCCTTCTCGATGAGGGGCAACTTCTTTAGAGTCTAGTTGGCAAGATGGTGCATAGCAATGATGCCCTGCAAATCAAAAAATCAAATGTATAAGTTCAAATTCAAAATAGAGGTTACACTTCGGAATGAAACTGAAATCCAAAATCTTACTTGAATGGACCTGTGAAAGCCAAACTCAACTAGCATAGGAGTATCCATGGAGTGACAAAAGCGTTTATCAGCATCGATCATAGCAGAGCCGATGACATCCAACACCTGTACACTATGGCCTATTATACTATCATTAATTTTCAGCTGCTCTAGACGAGTAGCCAATTCATCTTTAGAGGATATGGGGATGGACCTTTGGGCCTTACTTTTCCTCTGATCCTCAGGGGAAGTGGTTGTAGTTTTCCTCTTTCTTGTGGCATCAGCCTTGGACGTGCCGACACTCTTCTTTGGTGGGGGAGGAGGGGGTGCACTCAAGCCTGCCTTTTTAACTAGCTTGGTGAGACTTAGGGCAGAGATCTCCCAGATATCGTCTGAGATGCCTTCAGGGAGTTCTGCAAATGGAAAGGTTTGAGTTAGAAAATCAGAGACATAAAAAGTCAGAGGTTTAACTTGCTGAAATAATAAAATAAGCACTTACGAAGCTCGGTCAGAGGAATCCCCCCAAGGCCAGTCTCAGAGAGATAATAGGGGGTCATCAGATGTTCGAACTTGACCAACAGACCATGTTCCCCCTAATCTTGAAGGTCTTTCACTTTTTGAAGATTATTTTAGCTTAGCCCAGGGTCGGCCCTGGCAGCCATCGACACTTTGCCCCATCTCAGGGGTATCCTCGACTCTAAGTTCGAAGAGGGGACACAGGGACCAAATTCCCATGCCTCTGAGATAAAGAAATACCGCGGCTTCCAATTGTGATTTGAGGTTTAGATGACCTGCAACATCTTCTTAGTTGACTTCTCAGCTAAGAAATGGTAATAGCTCGAATGATTCCTCGCAGATGAAGGGATGTAGCATCCGGTGAAGACCTGGATGGGAAGGTCTGAGTGGTGGACTGCCTTCCATGTGATCCTAGGTACACGTGGTGTGAAGTGTACATGGAGAATTTTTCTACAAGTGTGTGAATATAAGAATAGGCATGGGATATACACGTGAGAAAGGGGGATAGGCAAATATAGGGGGGGAGGGAACACAAACAAATATAACATCCATGTAAATAGAATAAAGCCCTCAAAATATAATAAAAAATCTCCCCAGCAGAGTCCCCACTGTGGCCATCCCTGATCCCCTCCGCGGAGGGAGGAAGGGATCCTTCGGGTTCCGCGCGTCCCCTCTCAGGAGAGCGCTTCGGCCGGCATCGATTTGTGAGGTGTGAAGATGTAGAGATATTTAGAGTCGCCAGTCTATTTTACTCAAAACAAACAAAAGAAAAGGGGGAGCCACCTCGAAGGATGGCATCCAAAGACATACTGGTGCGTGCGAAACCAAATGATTCGAGGCTTAGTTACTAAATGGGAAGGTGTTAGGCACCCATTCCGCCCTTTTGGTTTCTCATGGATATTTGCTATTTTCCTTTATATTCCCCCCCGTGATATGTGTGCATGTGTATATATAGAATGGAGGTAGGAATCCTCGACTTTTATCATGGAAAAGACAAAGCGAGTCATCCGTAGGAATGTAAGATTAGTGTAGAAAATAAGATTTACGTGATTACCCCTACGTTGATCGTTATACAGGAACGATAGCACATATGGAATAATACGTTACTAAGAACAAGTATATAGAATATAATGGAAAATGAGATAAAGAGAAGATAGAAAACAAGAGAAAAAGTGAGAAAAGGACTCGAGTTTCGGGTTTTACCCCGAGACGCCTACGTAGCCTATAAAGGCATCAAAGTCCACGTAGTTCGCATACAAACGAGGGGTGGGGTTTAACCCATAAATCCAAATGGAGAAATATCTTATTTGTAAGTGTGTGTGTGTGTGTGTAGACAAAAGTGTTTTAGTTGTGAGAAAAGTGTGGAAAAGGTGTGAGAATCCCTACTTGGAATTTATGAGCAAACCCTCTTTTTGTTTTTTTTGGGTTTTTTATTTATATGAAAATAGGAGATGTGCAATACTACTAGATAAAAAGTATGTTAGGATATGTGAACTAAGATGATAAAAGTTCTTAAGTAATAAAACATGTTATTGCAAATTTAAGAAGATTTGAAGAGAAAAGTGAGAGAGATGGACCTTTTTGGAGACTTTGAGCTTGATCTTAAATGTTGAGAAGCAGCCCTTGTGCTTGGATGATGATGGAGAATGGTTAATTCATCAAGTTTGATGAAAGGGATGATGAAAAGTGGAAGTAAAAAAGGGATTTGGAAGTTAAAATCACGCTACCTTCGAGAGAGGTTTCTGGGGTTCGTTGAGAGTGATTTGCTTCTAATCTGAGCTCCCTTGAAAATGAGGCCAAGGCCTCATTTTATAGCCCCAGGGGACTACCGATAGGCTTAGAGCCCTTCCTTCCTGTCGACAGGAAGGTGTCGATTGACAGGTTCTGGGACCTGCCGTTTGGCAGTGTGTTTCAGGCTTTTTCAGAAAATTGGCTGCCGAGGGAAGACCGTTGGTCAGAATCGTGCACGGGGCATACCGTTGGAAAGGTATTTCAGATACCTTTGAAAGTACTTGGGACCGCTCCCGAGTTTGGGATTTAACTTTGGGTCAAATGTGGCTCGGTAGCGTTTGTCGGTCCGCTAGACGGGGAATCGTTCGGACGAAAATGGATCGGTCGTCCGCATGGTAAGTTCGAATTGGGCATAGGATAGACCGTTAGAAAGGTTAGGATGTGTACTTCGACATTCCAAAGAGTTTGGCCCAGTTTGGGGAGTTGACTTTGGTCAATCGGGCTCGAGAAGCATTCGGTGACCTCTCAGAGTCAAACGGATCGTTCGTCCGCATGGTAAGTCAGAATCGCGCATGGGATGGACCGTTGGAAAGGGTATTCAGTTCCCTTAGAAGATTCATTCAGCCTCAGTCGAGTTGAAGAGTTGACTTAGGTCAAACAGAGCCTGGAATCTCCCGGTGGCCTCTAGGTCGGGTTTCGGACGCAAATGGATCATTCGTCCGCATGGTAAGTCGGAATCGCACATGGGGCGGATCGTTGGAAAGGGTATTCAGTGCCCTTCGAAGATTCATTGAGTCTCGATTGAGATGAAGAGTTTGACTTTTGGGTCAAACTAAGCCGGGGAGTGCCCGATGGCTTTTAGGTCAGTACTCGGGACGTGACCATGGTTTACAGTGATGAGTGGAGGTACTAGGGACCAAAGGAGATTTAGGAGGTAACGGAATGAGGTGTCTATAGAGCCCCTCGATGGGTGAATTTGGAACAAATGATAGCCGTCGACTAGACACCGCATGATGCTTCTGAGAGAGTGTGACCGATTCAGAGGGTCGAGGTCAATTCTGAGGACCTAAGGAAGAGAGGATGACCAATTCAGAGGGTCGAGGTCGATTTTGAGGACCTAAGGAAGCGAGGATGACCAATTCAGAGGGTCGAGGTCAATTATGAGGATCTAAGGAAGCTAGGATGACCAATTCTGAGGGTCGAGGTTGATTCTGAGGACCTAAGGAAATGAGGATGACAAATTCAGAGGGTCGAGGTCGATTCCGAGGACCTAAGAGTGGTGATGATCGAGGACCGAGGTCAATTATGACCTAACTCAGGTGACGATCCAAGACCGGATTTAATTCTGACCCAAGAGTGGTGACGATCTAGGATCGAGGTCAATTCTGACCTAACTCAAGTGACGATCCAAGACCGGAGCCAATTCTGACCCAAGAGTGGTAACAACCGAGGACCGAGGTCAATTCTAACCTAACACTGGTGATGATCCAAGACCGGGGCCAATTCGGACCTAAGAGTGGTGACGACCGAGGACCGAGGTCGATTCTGATCGAACTCAGGTGACGATACGAGATCGGGGCCAATTCTGACCCAAGAGTGGTGACGATCGAGGACCGAGGTCAATTCTGACCTAACTCAGGTGACGATCCAAGACTGGGGCCAATTCTGACCCAAGAGTGGTGATGATCGAGGATCGAGGTCAATTCTAACCTAACTCAGGTGATGATCCAAGACCGGGGCCGATTCTGACCCAAGAGTGGTGACAACTGAGGACCGAGGTCAATTTTGACCTAACTCAGGTGACGACCCAAGACCGGGGTCAGTTCTGACCCAAGAGTGGTGACGACTAAGGATCGAGGCCAATTCTGACCTAACTCAGGTGACGATCAAAGACTGGGGCCAATTCTAACCCAAGAGTGGTGACGATCGAGGACCGAGGCCAATTCTGACCTAACTCAGGTGAGGATACAAGACCGAGGTCAATTCTGACCCAAAAGTGGTGACGACCGAGGACTGAGGTCAATTCTGACCTAACTCAGGTGACGATCCAAGACGGAGGTTAATTCTAACCCAAGAGTGATTGTATTTCCTTGGGAAAGAAAAGAGTTCCACTGGCGATAAGAATTGGATTTGAGGTTCTGCTGGGGGATAAGAATTGGATTTGAGGTTCCGTTTGGGAATAAGAATTGGATTTGAGGTTCCGCTGGGGAATAAGAATTGTATTTGAGGTTCCGCTGGGGAATAAGAATTGGATTTGAGGTTTTGCTGGGGAATGAAAATTGGATTTGAGGTTCCGTTGGGGAACGATGAATGAGCTGGGGAAGATTTGGATCGTCCTTTGGGAAAGATCGCCTGGGGTGAGTGATTCTTCTGAATTCTGTTGGGAAAAATACCATGAGATATTGTTTCAAATCGGGTAGCCGATGGCTAGGGAGGCATTTTGCCTTTGATTTGAGCGGAGGAGCTGATCGTTGGGGAGATAACCGGTTTGAGGTCGTAAAATTTGCTAAGGAGGTGATTAGGGGGTCCGGGCGCATCGCTCGAGAGGTCATTTGCTTGGATTTTGAGGGTTTCGCTAGGGAAAAATAGGTTTCGCCTGAAGAAATTCGAAAATTTTCTTGATGAAAATGTTCAAAATCTATCCTAGGATTTTTAGGGGATTTTTTGAGGCTTTCTGGCATTTTTTGGGAATTTTTGTAAGAAATTTTAAGGGGGGTGCCGAACGGCATAGAGTGAGGGGTGCCATTCGGCAGTGGCACGGACTTTTGGGCAGCCTCGGTAAGGTGAGGAGACAGTGCCGATCGATATGGCAGTGGTCTGTGCCGATCGACATGGCGCTTGGCCTCCTATATAAAGGGGGCGAATCCCCTTCATTTTTCATAGCTTCGTGCCCTCTCTTTCTGCGATTTCTCTCTGCGAATTGTTCTAACGTTCCGATCTTCAAGAAATGGCCGCCTTTGTGAGCACCGCTGTCCACCGGGAGTGGTTGACCATTGATGAGTGGGCGAATGTGAATTGGAGGGACAGGGTGCCCCTTGATTTGGGGAATGAGAATGCCTTTGATGCATTCGAGCCGGTTGCGGATGAGCGGACCTTGCTGCGGGAGCCATCGCATCATCACTCTTCGAGAGTGATTCCCGGCGGTTATGGAAGTAACCTGACCTTTGGCATTCCTTTCTTTTTGGGTGATTTTTCCCTTTTCTTGACCTTTGACTGAATTTTTCCTTTTGCCAGTCGAATATTTCTTTGAAGAACATGCGTGCCCGCGGGACGATGGGGCTTAAGGATGTTTGGGAGCATCTTCCACCCGTGGTGTGCTGGATGGTATCATCAGCAGGTTTTGGGAGGTTGGCGGCTGTACTGGATGAGACGCCTCGTTCGACAGCAATTTTGTGTGCCTTAGGGGAGAGGTGGTGGGACACTACCTACACCTTTCATTTTGGCTTCAGGGAGATGACGGTGACTCCCATAGATGTGCAGCAATTGCTGGGGTTGGATTGTGAAGGGGAGAAGATAGAGGTGGATCGCTCCTTGCGGGTGAGGCCGGAGGCAGTGCATGCAGCACTTGGTGATGTAAGGAGGATAGTTTCTGGAGATTCCATCCGGCTGTCCTTACAGAAGGATGTTTTGCTGAGCAGGGTGGTTGATGTGGAGGACGGGCTGCAAGTGAGGCATATGGCCCGATTATTCATCTTGTTGGTGTTGGGAGGTTTCGTGGTGGCGTCGAGCGACGACGTCGTCCATTTGTGGTTTCTGCCATACTTGAGGATGTTTTCGAACATCCCTTTCTATGATTGGGGGAGTTTGACCTTGGCGACCCTTTACTCTTCTTTGGATGCTTTCAGCCTGTGCTACCGGCGGACTTTTACTGGAGCCACGTATCTCCTTGAGGTATTCTTTATTTTGCGCATTTTCATTTCATGCATTTGCATTTTACTTTCATGCGTTCACATTTTCTTTATGCGTCTCTTTTTGCTTGTGAATTCAGACGTGGTTCTATGAGGTGATTGGGTGCAACACCCCGCTGATTGCTTTGAAGGATGACACTGTTGGGGACTTCTGCCGACTGTACCGATGGCATAAGGCCAACCGACAGTCGAAGGGATCTCTCTCTCTGGAGGCGATGCGCCAGGTCTTGAATGACCTGACCAATGGTCGGGTAAGACTTTTTCCATTTCAGTCTTGGTTTTTGCACCTTCTGATCTTGTGTTGACTCATGCCTGCTTGGGGATGACTGGGGTGAACGCGCAGATGAGGCGCTTATTGGCGCATGAGTTCGGCCATTCCTGGTATCTCGGGGAGAGGGTGATTCGTCAGATCGCTGAGGAGGAGGTGGTGGTGCCACCCGCGCAGCCTCCTACGTCTATGAGGCGGGAGCGACAACTTTTGGAGGATGAGAGGATCGCGATGATGATTGGCGAGTCCTATGCTTTATACACTGATACGGCTGCGCCGTATGACTATATGGACTTTGTGAAGAGATGGCTGATGGCGCCCAGCATTCATGATGCCTTGCCTTTCCCTCCTGCTGGTTCGAGTCGGGCGGTGGGGTCTTCCCACAGTGGTGGTGGTCCCTCGGCACTTGCGGTGGTGGAAACATCGGAGGTCCCTTTTGTTCGGTTGCACACTCTTTCGTACAACATCCGGCGGGCTGATGGAGGGATAGTGACGATGTTGCACCGTCCCCTTATGATGGATCCGGAGGAGCTGGGTTTGACAGAGGAGGTCCTTCGTCCTGCGATAAACCTTTCGGTCCTTTTCCTCTTTTTGATTTCTTTTGTTTGATACTGATTCTGCCTTTTCCTTGCAGCAAATCCGGGTGTTGACCACTTGGCTGAGAGACATTAGGGATTGGATATCATCGTCGACTGCCTACATTCGGGATGCTGTCCCTGTTCCTTCTTGATTGTTGCTGTCAGCCTCATCCGGGGAAGACTCTGGCTCGGGTAGTGGGGGCACGTAGTCTCGCCATAGGGGGAAGAGAGCGCGTCGCAGGGGTGGAAGCTCTTGAGAGAGAGAGAGAATGTGGGTTCGGGCTGAGTCCCGTTGTTTTTGGCTTTTTCTTTCTATTTCCTGCAAGATGATGTAACAAAGAAAACAGATATATGCAATGCAATGTAATTTTTTGGCTATCTTTTATTTTAATGATGAATGAATGCATGCACATGTGCTTTTTAACTCTGATGCTGAAACCATAAAAACGAATATTTTTGGAATTTTTCGAAGGAAAGTTGTTTTATTAAAAAGGGAAATCCTGTAAGGAGAAAACAGGATTCTTGAAATCCTTTTGTGAATATCAATTGAGTTCTCTGATTTGACAAAAGAGGAAAGGAGGAAATTTCCAAAAATGGGGGGTTGCCGATCGGCAAGCTCCCTGGCCTGCCTATCGGCAGTTCAGTCCAGTCCTATCAATTGAAAGCTTTGATTGGTACACTCTTCATCCTTTAGTACCTTGTGGGGTAGGATTCCCTCCGATTTCTGTAGGGATTATGTCTTTTGTGATAGTTCTCAAGTATAAAAGGGGGTGAGGGTGGAGTATTTTCATCACACCTTAGCATCCTTATCCACTTGCCTACTATTTCTTTGCCCTATAAGATGGCTCTCCCTGGTAGCACCGAGTTTGTCAAATACCTCGAAGCCTTGGAAGCTATGTGCTCTTATAATGTCGACTATGATGCTTTCAACATGCGCCGAGTTTCCTTGTGGTGCAATCGGCCTATTGAGTGGAATATGCTGACAGCGGCGATAGAATTCTGGTACCCCGAAGACCATGTATTCCGCTTTGGGTTGGAAGAAGTTTGTCCTACCTACGAGGAATTTTCTGCCATACTGGGTGTGAATCCTAGTGTTGCTACAGCTTTACCCAAATTTTCTCGCTCCCCTAGGGATTTGTTGGACGGGCTTCTTTATATCTCGCCTTCGGCTGCTAGATCGCTGGTCGCTGAAGGAAAGATCTCCCTCCCGATGGTGATGCAGTCCGTGCATTTACGGGAAGTAGGTGATGCTGGCTATGCTGGAGCCGTTGTTCTGGGCCTGGTATCAAAATTGCTGTTGGTGACCGGGGAGGTGCGAGTGGACCCACAACTTTCAGCCATTACTTCATGGATGTCATATCGTCGTAATCCTGTGGCGGTGATATTGGCGGAGACTCTGAATGGCCTGGATGCCTGGAGAGAAGGTCGTTCTGACTTTTTGAGGGGTAGCACTGTGATGCTGTTCATGTGGTTGTCTGAAAGATTTAGCTTGTCAACTCCTCTAGAATATCCTTTGTCGGCTGTACCTAACTTCTTTTCATGCTACTTCATCCGCATTGGCCTGTATGTTGAGAACTGGGAGAGTTGGTTTGTGGAGTATGGGGCTCGTGGGCTATATTGGTCAGTGCCTTGGTGGGGACAGTTGCAGCCTATTCTGGAGCTAGAAGAGTATTCATATGTGCGGCTGGTTGGTCTCAGACATACCTCATTTTATTTCCCTTGGCGGCTCTTGCACCAATTTGGCTGGGCGCAGGTCGTGCCTTCTCGGACCTCAAATTTCTTTCCGATAAAAGATTTGACTGAGCGCTTGCGTGTTTCTTGGATTTCTGTGGGAAAATCGGCATCCGTCGACCCGTCCCTCTCAGTCTGTCGGGAAGGTTTGGCATGTCCCCAAAGATTATATGAAGTGGTTGTGGGGGCAGGTAGTCAGCAAGATGTTGGCAGTGGAGACTGGACAAAGATGGTTTGTTTTATCTGACACCATGGAAGGGGGTGTTGTGGTCTTTTCGAAGATGGTTAAGGCTCATCGATCCATGGAATGTTTGCGACACTCCATTCAGGCAGGAGAAACTTGGGTTCCTCAGGATGTAGACGATGAGGGTGCAGTCTCTTCTAGTAGCTGTGGGTAGGATTCCTGGGGAGTTTATTTATGTAACACACGTGGGGGATTTTATCTGGTTTTTATGGTAGTAGGGGGAAGGGAGTTATCCGTTCCTTTTTCTTATATAATCTGTACTGTAGTTTTTTATTAATGAAATAAATAAGTTTCTGATCATCCAACTGTGCCTTTCGATGGATTTTGTATTTTGAATTATCTATACCGATTGCTAAGGCCTACATAATCCTTTTGTTCAAGTAGATGTTTAAAAATGAACTGTCGTTCTCGGAGATAAGAAAAGAATCGTAATTTGTGAAAAAGAAAAGGGCCGTGCTCATGTGAAATGTATGAGCTGCCTACGTACCTCTGGGTTTTTTTGAAAAGTTTTAAAATAGTTTTTTTGTAGAGGATCATGCCCACGTAGTTCTGGGTAGAGGGAAATGAAGAGTTTTTTTTAGAAAGGGGATGAGAAGAGTCGTAGCGCGCCGAGATTTCAGACTAGGGGTAGAATTTCTTGAGACGATCCAGATTGACTGGACGAGCCATCTCTTCCCCATCCAGGTCAGTGAGCATGGCGGCACCGCCAGATAAGATCTTCCTCACAATGTAAGGGCCGCTCCAATTGGGCTTGAATTTTCCTCTGGGTTCCTAGATGGGTTCTATCATCTCCTTGAGGGCTAAATCCCCCTCCCGTACACCGCGATCCTTGACTCTCTTATTGAATGATCGCACTATTCGGCGATGGTATCCCTGTATGTGATAAAGAGCTTTTAATTTTCTTTCATCCAGAAGAGGTAGCTCATTAGGACGGCCTTGGCACCAGTCTTCTTCACTAAACTTGCTTTCGAGCATGACGCGTAGTGAGGGTATTTCTAGCTCCACAGGTAGGACTGCCTCCATGCCGTAGACCAAGGAGTAAGGGGTAGCCCCAGTAGAGGTTCAGATTGAGGTTCGATAGCCCCAGAGGGTGTATGGGATCCGGTCGGCCCAGTCTCTATAACTTTCGATCATCTTGCTGATGATGGCTTTGAGGTTTTTATTGGAGGCTTCAACTGCACCATTGGTTTGAGGTCGGTAGGGAGAAGATTTGTGTCTCTGAATCCCATACTCGTTGATAACTTCTGTGACTTCTGCCTCAAAGTGCAAACCGTTATTTGACACTAGCTCGTGCGGGACTCCATATCGGCAGATGATATTTTTCTTGATGAATTTGGCCACCTTCTTGGCATTTAATACTGCGTATGACTCAGCTTCGACCCATTTGGTGAAGTAATCGATGACAACTAGGATGAACTCATTCCCGTTTGATGCTTTTGGCGTAACCTTCCCTATGATGTCGATACCCCAGGTGGAGAACGGCCAGGGAGAAGTCATGTTGTATAATTCCCGCGGAGGGAGATATTGGAGATTGGAGAACTGTTGGCATTTAGGGCATATCCGAACATAGGCGATGCAATCCTGGGCCATGGTGGTCCAGTAGTAGCCCTGTCGGATGATCTTCTTGGCAAGCATGTGACCGTTCATGTGGGGCCCGCATTCCTCGTTGTGGATTTTTTGCATTATCTTTTCAATATCAGCCCCTGCAAATGAGTTCCATCGAAATTCCTCTTGAGTAGTGCGTTATGACAGATGATGTACTGGGTGGCCAGCCTTCGGAGGGTAGCTCGGTCGTTCTTTTTGGAATCCTCGGGATACCTATCGTATTTGAGGAGGCACCATATATCATAGTACCAACAATCGGCTAGTTCGGGGTTTTCTGTGGAGACAAGATTAATATGGTAACAATGGGTCGATTTGTCCTGCTTCTGAACTAGGAAGGGGGTCATTGTTATTCCCTCGGGCATGTCAATCATGGAGGCCAAAGTGGCGAGAGCATCGGCTAGGTTGTTCTTTGCTCGGGGCAGGTAATGGAAGGTGATATCTCAGAATTGGGAGGCTAACTCTTCTAATTGGGCATGAAAGGGTTGGAGTTTTTTGTCCTTAGCTTTCCACTTTCTGAGCACTTGACCGATGATGAGGGAAGAATCCCCAAATACATCAAGGTGTTGAATACTTTTCTTAAGAGCTACCTTGAGGCCCACTGTGCATGCCTCGTATTCTGTCATGTTATTAGTGCAAGGGAAATCCAATTTTATGGCGATAGGAGTGTGGGAGTCATCTGGGGAGACCATGAGTATCCCAATGCCATATCCCTTTTTGTTTGCAGTGCCATCGAAGAACATATTCCATCGGAGGCAGTCTTGAGTGGTGCAGAGGAAATTTTTATCTGGGAATTCGGAGATCCAGACATCTGTTTCTTCTACAGGGTAGTCAGCGAGGTAGTCAGAGATGGCTCTTCCTTTAACGACTTTCTGTGTGACGTACGCGATATCGAACTCGGTTAAGAGCATCAACCATCGGGCCATTCAACTGGATAAGGCGGGTTTTTCGAGCAGGTATTTGATGGGATCCATTCGGGATACAAGCTTAATGGGGAAGGCGAGCATGTAGTGTCATAACGTTTGGGTGACCCAGACAAGCGCGACGCATGCTTTTTCTAAAGCAGTTTAGTTGACCTCGTACCCGGCCAATTTGCGACTGGCATAATAGATGGCTCTTTCTTTGGGGGAGTCTTCAAGGTATTGGGCTAGCAAAGCCCCAACTGCAGTGTCGGTTATGGTTAGGTATAGGAGCAAAGGGAGACCAGGCTGTGGTGGCATGAGAACTGGAGGTTGGGTTAAATATTGTTTGATTCGATCAAAAGCTTCTTGGCAGGCCTCGTTCCAAATCTTGGTTGAATCCTTTCGGAGGAGCTTGAAGATTGGTTCGCAGATGGAGGTTAGCTGGCTGATGAACCGGCTAATATATCGTAATTTCCCAAGAAAACCTCGGACTTCTTTCTCTGTTTGGGGTGGTGGCATCTCAAGTATGGCCTTCAGCTTGGCGGGATCTGCTTCTATCCCCTTCTTACTGACCATGAATCCTAAAAGTTTTCACTTTGTAATGCCGAAGAAGCATTTCTGTGGATTGAGTCTCATCTGATACTGTCGCAGTCGTTCGAAGAACTTTCAAAGAGTAGGAGTATGACCTTCTCTAGTTTTGGACTTGATAATCATATCATCCACGTAAACCTCAAACTCTTTGTGAATCAGGTCGTGCAGGATGGTTGTGGCAACCCTTTGGTAAGTAGCCCCAGCATTCTTGAGACCGAATGGCATAATAGTGTAGCAAAAGGTTCCCCATGGGGTGATGAATGCGGTTTTCTCTTGGTGGTCGGGGTTCATCTTGATTTGATTGTATCCGGCAAACCCGTCGATGAATGACTTGAGAGCATGACTGACTGTGTTGTCCATGATCATGTCGATATTGGGTAGCGGATAATCATCCTTCGGAGAGGCTTTGTTTAAATCTCAGTAATCCACACACATTCGAACCTTTCCTCCTGATTTCGGTACAGGTACAATATTGGCTAGCCATGTGGGATATTCGATCACTCGAATGAAACCCACGTTTAACTGTTTGACCACCTATTCTTTGACCTTAAGCGACCATTCGGTGCAGAGCTTTCTTAATATTTGTTTAACTGGCTTGGAATCTGGGAGAGTGGGGATCTCATGCTGAGCTATTTCGGGATCAATACCGGGCATGTCATCGTAGGACCATGCGAAGACATCCACAAACTCCTTTAGCAATTCTTCGAGTTGTGCGCGCTCACGCTCGTCAAGGGTGGCCCCTATCTTATTCTCGTGCAGTTGGCTACTAGAACCGAGATTAACAACAAGAGTCTCTTCTTCATTAACTTGAACGTGGTTATGTTGTTTGTTATTAACCTTATTTAAATCAGTTAAGAATTGTTCATTTTCAAAATCATCATCATCAAAAGTTTGATTAGAATCTAAACAATTAATGTAAGGCATAGCAAGATACTCAAAATCTTCATTTATTTCATTGATAGGAAAAACAGCATTGAGAACCTCATCAAAAGAGGTCTCGATTACATTTGAGCCAGGATAGACAACAAAAGAAGAAACAGGGTAAACATTGGGGTTAGGGGAGATTTCAAGAGGTAGAACTAGCGCAGCATGCCAGTTGAGGATAGGTGTATCAGCAGATGAGAAGGGTCCAGTGATGCAGCGCCTGAATGAACCGTGCAGAGTGACAACCCCAGTGTCTGCAGGTTGAAGGAATCTTTGGAGTCACTTTCCTCAGTCTCTTCGATATTTTTGATGAGCGGTTGTACGGGGTGTGGGAAAATTTTGGCCCATGGGTAGCTATCTTGGAAGAAGATCTCCATTCCAGGCTTTATTTTCTTATCTGTATGGTTATACCACGGTTCTGGAAAGCCGCAAAATGGGAAATCTTCACCCTCTTTAATGAATCGTCCATTTAAAGAATCTTCCGAGATAGTTCGAACGCAGTCTAACCCTTTCTTTGATCGAGACTGGCGGATCATTTTGAGCTCTGGTTCTGATGGTTGATATCCCAAGACACAAGGAGGGAAAGCTTTCTTCAGTTTGATGGGCTCAAGTATCCCTTGCTGTCTTTGTCCTAGCCCCAGTCCGGGCATAAAGTGCATGTTTATGAACATCTGAATCACATTGACATTGCCATGAGGGTCGTATTCTGGACAAACCCTTTCTTTGAAACTGTCCCCTGCCGGGAGTAGGGATGGCTCAACTCGAAACCCTGATAGGAGCATATCATTTGACCCATGCTGTATCTCGAGGATTGGGCTTCTGGTTCTTGCACCCTCGGCATTATCGTCGTCACCCAAGATGGTGATGACTCGCCCATCGACGAAGAACTTCAATTTCTGATGGAATAAGGAAGAGACACCCTTTATAATGTGGTGCCAGGGTCGTCTGAGCAACATGTTGAAATAGGCCGGGATATCAATGACTTGGAATTCGACGACAGGGTTTATAGGTCCAACCCCTATTGCCAGTTTTATGGATCCCATCACCTCCCGACGGGTATTATCGTAGGCGCGCACGGTAGCGGAGGTTGGAGCGAGGTCACTTTCTTTTAAGCCTAGACATTTGAAGGTTCTCAGTGGGAAGACATTCAAAGCGGATCCGTTATCAACGAGCGAAAGAGGTACAACCTTCCCCATGACTTCGATGGAGATATTGAGTGTATGATTGTGATTCGCCCCAATTTTGGGGATTTCCTCTTCGGAAAATGATAGCATTCGGGTGGAGATCAAGGACCCGACCAAATTCACCACTTCTTCTGGTGTGGTAGAAGGAGGAACTATGGGTCCTGTGAGAAACTTGATTAAAGCATTTCTGTGCTGCTGGGAAGACATGAAAAGCCCCCATAGAGTGATGTTAGCTTTAGTTTTCTTCAGTTGATCGAGGATCTTTCTCTCCTCGAGGGTCATTTCTGGCATAAGAAGGTCTTCAACGCCCTTCCCCTTGTCATTTGCTGGTAGTGAGTTTGGAATTTGATAATGTCTCCCAGATCTGGTCATGTGATTTACTGAAGAAGGGAAAAACTTAAATCCAGTTTCCTCGTCAATCTCAGGTTGTTCTTCCACCCTATCTATTTCTCCGAGGAGTTCTTCAAATGATATCATCCCACATATGTCGGCTACTGGGACATTTCCTCCTGAAGCTTGTTCTTTATTTGAAACTTCGAATTCTTCCCCCCATCTGGTGGTAAAAACTATATTTTCCCTCTTGAAATCAATGCATTCCACAACTCCAACGGCTTCCTCATATAGGTCTTCCCATTCTATGGGGATGTGTAAGGGTGAAGGGGTCGGGCGCCCTTGTAGCTTCAAAGTGTCAAGTAACTCGGTGATACTGCAAATGTTGTTGGTTTGCCTGAATGCTTCCGCCATGATCTGGACAACATCACCTAAGCTGACTTCGTCGGTTGGTACCACCCACCTATCTGATTCTCGGGCCCATTTTCGTGCTTCCAAAAATAGCGCGCTGAACCTCTGACAATCGATAATCATCTGTGAGGGAAATTTCAACCCGAACTCTAGGAGTTGATTCAATACCTCTGACAATTCCATACTTCCACTTTCAGAACATGTTTGGACAGTGATGCACGCTCTGGTAAGGAGTGACAGTGCCTGATCAGCGGGGCTAGTAGGGTGTAAGAGGAAATATCGGCAAATTTGAAGAGATTTAGGAGGGTATAGGGCTGTGATTTGAGTTGATGGATCAAAATTCAGGTTTTCTTCCAAGAAGATGGCATTGATGTGATTTGGGTGTGGGTTATGAGTAGTGTTTGGCTTAGGATTGGCTGGTGGGGCGATGGTACCCCGATCAATGAGATCTTGGATTATGTTTCGAAGGTGAAAGCATTGGTCAGTGGTATGGCCGACAGTTTGGTAAAAGGCGCAATGAACATCGGTCTTGAAGTTTCTTGGGAGTGGGTTTGGTAACGGACGGGTATCCAAGGGTTTTATAAGGTTTTGGCTTAACAGGGATTGGTAAACTTTGGAGAGGGGAGCATGAAGCTCAGTGTATTCCTTTCGGACGGGGCAGGGTGACTTTCTGGTTCCCATGATGTGGTTGGTTGAGAGATGTTGTTGATGGTTGAGACTGTAGCATTAGCAGGCTTGTCATACTTTCTAGGGGTGAACTGTCTGGACACCTTCTTCGGTTCAACTTCTGTTTTGGCAACACCTTCCTCGATTTCTACTCTTGCTTCTCTGAGAGCTCGAAAGTGGGGGTAGTACTGTCCTCCCATGGTTACTCGGACATGGGGCAAGAAAATTATTCTTCATTATGTTGACTAGTTCTTCCTCAGATGGCCGATTGGTCATGGTAGCCGCTTTTTCCCTCCATCGGACTATGAAGTTACTGACTGATTCTCCATACTTGTGTTTGAGAAGCTCTAAATCACAACGGGTGACCTCGAGCTCTTCGTTGTATTTGTACTGCGACATGAATTCTCGGGCTACATCCTCCCAGCTACGAATTCTGGATTCCTCAAGAGATAAAAACCATCGGAGAGCACTGTCCTTCAAAGTTTGCTGAAATAATTGGGCCATCACCTCTTCAGAAGACCCTAGGAGAGTCATGGAACGATGATAACTGCGAAGATGAACAATTGGGGGACCCCCCCCCCCCCCCCGAACTTCTCGATATTTGGCATCTTGAACTTCTCGGGTAACCTCTCTTTAGGATAAGGAGACATATGGGTGTAGTCCATGTAATTCCCAGAGATTCGGACCTGGTCAAACCTCTTAGTGAGCATCTTAAGATCTTCTTTGACTTTATTCAACTCCTCCTCCTTTGGATCAGCCACCACAGGCAGGTTAACCACAGGCTGGGAAATATTTGGCATTGGAAGCTGGGCAGGCGGGGGCCCATTAGCCTGAGGGGCACGTGGAGCGTGCTGATATTCCTCCGGGACCCATATGGGATCGGGTGGACCCATAGCACGAGGGAACAAGGCCTCGGTCTCTTGAGGAATAGGGACTTGGTTTCGTTGCATTTCTTGGACCTCAGCTTGGAGGTTGTCAATCTTGGCCACGAGCTGAGCTAGGACTGTAGGCAGATTAGGTTGTATGACTGGTGGTTGATCTGCATTCTCTATGGAAGATGGATGGATTCCAGATTCGAAAGAAGTAGTAGAGGAGCGGATAAAACTCCGAGGTGATTTGACTGAAGACCGAAGCCAATAAGGAGCCAGGCCAAGGGCGTGCGATCGACCTGAGAAGGCGTAGGATAAGATTTATTTTTGAGAAAAAGGGAAGAAATATTTTTGGATTTTTGATAAAGAAGGGAAAAATATTTTTGGATTTTTAATAAAGAAGGGAGAAATGTTTTTGGATTTTTAGTAAAGAAGGGAGAAATGTTTTTGGAGACGGAACTCAGCATGATTATTATGATTATTATGTTCTCACTTGTATTTAATTCTCCTAAATGAAATGCCGGACGGGACCCGAGCCTGGAAAAGTGGGGTTTTTAATATATGTAAAGCTACGGTTTGGACTTGTAACCAAGCTCACGGACAGGGTCCCATTTTAAAAAATGCGCGAAATTGGGCGGCAGGCCGACCCGAAATTTCGGCAGAGTTTCGGGTTGAAACCGACAATCTAAAGTGCGTGTTCTAGGTTTGACACCTATATGCGGGTATACATATGGTTGGGTGAATCGGCATGGGTTCCCCCTTTGGCGTGACTTCCACGATATACGTCTTGCTCTTGCGGGAAATCGGTACGTGTGGACAAGACAATTGATATACCTGAGTGTACGTGAATTGCCTCACCATATATCTCGTGGGGACGGTACGTGTGAGAGAAAATTCGATATACTCGGCGTACGTGAACGAATTCCCTGTGATATACCTCCCGTCATGACTTCGGTCAAGCGGTATGATGCGGGGGAACCGTTCGATATACATCGAAGGTACTTGGCCAATGGAAGGTGAGAGCCATATTGCTTAGGCTAACTGCGACCTGCTGGACCAGCGCCCATCACTAAGTGACTCTCCAGTTACTCGATCAAATTTGGTAAATAGCAATGCTCTTTGGTGATATCGTGCGAATCATGCATGATTCTCTTATTAGTATCTTATGATGAGAATGCCTTTCTTGATTATGCCGAACAGGGAGCCAATGTACAAGTACCCCAAAAGGTACACCAAGCATGGATGGGTGATGCGCGCAACATGGGGATATACATGTGATCCTAGGTGCACGTGGTGTGAAGTGTACATGGAGAATTTTTCTACAAGTGTGTGAATATAAGCATAGGCATGGGATATACACGTGAGAAAGGGGGATAGGCAAATATAGGGGGGGGAACATAAACAAATATAACATCCATGTAATTAGAATAAAGCCCTCAAAATATAATAAAAAATCTCCCCAGCAGAGTCTCCATTGTGGCCATCCCCGATCCCCGCCGCGGAGGGAGGAAGGGATCCTTCGGGTCCCGTGCGTCCCCTCTCGGGAGAGCGCTTCGTCCGGCGTCGATTTGTGAGGTGTTAAGATGTAGAGATATTTAGAGTCGCCAGTCTATTTTACTCAAAACAAACAAAAGAAAAGGGGGAGCCACCCCGAAGGATGGCATCCAAAGACATACTGGTGCGTGCGAAACCAAATGATTCGAGGCTTAGTTACTAAATGGGAAGGTGTTAGGCACCC
The DNA here is from genome assembly GCA_949130495.1 of Sambucus nigra. NCBI lineage: Eukaryota > Viridiplantae > Streptophyta > Magnoliopsida > Dipsacales > Adoxaceae > Sambucus > Sambucus nigra. Next base: position 455,612,121 of record OX422214.1, read on the forward strand.
ATTCCGCCCTTTTGGTTTCTCATGGATATTTGCTATTTTCCTTTATATTCCCCCCCGTGATATGTGTGCATGTGTATATATAGAATGGAGGTAGGAATCCTCGACTTGTATCATGGAAAAGACAAAGCGAGTCATCCGTAGGAATGTGAGATTAGTGTAGAAAATAAGATTTACGTGATTACCCTACGTTGACCGTTATAAAGGAGCGATAACGCATATGGAATAATACGTTACTAAGAGCAAGTATATAGAATATAATGGAAAATGAGATAAAGAGAAGATAGAAAACAAGAGAAAAAGTGAGAAAAGGACTCGAGTTTCGGATTTTACCCCGAGACGCCTACGTAGCCTATAAAGGCATCAAAGTCCACTTAGTTCGCATACAAACGAGGGGTGGGGTTTAACCCATAAATCCAAATGGAGAAATATCTTATTTGTAAGTGTGTGTGTGTGTGTAGAAAAAAGTGTTTTAGTTGTGAGAAAAGTGTGAAAAAGGTGTGAGAATCCTTACTTGGAATTTATGAGCAAACCCTCTTTTTCTTGTTTTTTGGGTTTTTTATTTATATGAAAATAGGAGATGTGCAATACTACTAGATAAAAAGTATGTTAGGATATGTGAACTAAGATGATAAAAGTTCTTAAGTAATAAAACAAGTTATTGCAAATTTAAGAAGATTTGAAGAGAAAGGTGAGAGATATGGACCTTCTTGGAGACTTTGAGCTTGATCTTAAATGTTGAGAAGCAGCCCTTGTGCTTGGATGATGATGGAGAATGGTTAATTCATCAAGTTTGATGAAAGGGATGATGAAAAGTGGAAGTGAAAAATGGATTTGGAAGTTGAAATCACGCTGCCTTCGAGAGAGGTTTCTGGGGTTCGTTGAGAGTGATTTGCTTCTGATCTGAGCTCCCTTGCAAATGAGGCCAAGGCCTCGTTTTATAGCACCAGGGGACTTCCGATCGGCTTAGAGCTCTTCCTGTCTGTCGGCAGGAATGTTCCGATAGGCAGGTTCTGGGACCTGCCGTTTGGCAGTGTGTTTCAGGTTTTTTCAGAAAATTGGCCGCCGAGGGCAAACCGTTGGTCAGAATTGTGAACGGGGCATACTGTTGGAAAGGTATTTTAGATACCTTCGACCCGAGTTCGGGAGTTGACTTTGGGTCAAATGTGGCTCGGAAGCGTTTTTCGGTCCGCTGGATGGGGAATCGTTCGGACGCAAATGGATCGTTCGTCCGCATGGTAAGTCTGAATCGCGCACGGGAAGGACCGTTAGAAAGGTTAGGAGGTGTACTTCGACATTCCAAAGAGTTTGTCCCAGTTTGGGGAGTTGACTTTGGTTAACCGGGCTCGAGAAGCATTCGGTGATCTCTCAGAGTCAAACGGATCGTTCATCCGCATGGTAAGTCAGAATCGCGCACGGGACGGACCGTTGGAAAGGGTATTAAGTTCCCTTAGAAGATTCATTCATCCTCAGTCGAGCTGAAGAGTTGACTTAGGTCAAACAGAGCTTGGAATCTCCCGGTGGCCTCTAGGTTGGGTTTCGGACGCAAATGGATCATTCGTCTGTATGGTAAGTCTGAATCGCGCACGGGGCGGACCGTTGGAAAGGGTATTCAGTGCCCTTCGAAGATTCATTGAGTCTCGATCGAGATGAAGAGTTTGACTTTTGGGTCAAACTAAATCGGGGAGTGCCCGATGGCTTTTAGGTCAGTACTCGGGACGTGACCATGGTTTACAGTGATGAGTTGAGGTACTAGGGACCTAAGGAGAGATAGGGGGTAACGAAATGAGGTGTCTACAACTTGGCTTGGCCAAGGATCAAACTAGGGTTTTGAATGAAGAACGATAAAGAACAGTTCACCAGAAAATACATGAACTTGTCAAAAAACTAATAAACTAACCGAAAACCTCTTAAAGCTCACCGAAAAATGCGAAAACAGGAACAAGACAGGAAAATGAAGAATAAGAGATGGTAAATGATACCTGATGGAAGGCAATGAGAAGAAAGGAAGAGATTACAAGGAAAATCCATCCAATGCACCTCTGGCCAAGCTCTTGTAGAAGTTGGGAAGAAAGAGAGGGGAAAAGGGTTTAACCCTCAAACAGCCTTACACGCATCCCAAGGTCCATCATTGCCTTGGGAGCCCAAAGGATAACTGACATCATTGAGCTTACCTGGCACGCCATATACTTCAGAAATTGACAAGTGTCAAAGGAATATTGGCACAAAGAGAGACCTCGGAGGTGTACATCCCATAGTCACCTATTCCCACATGTAACTAAGGGCTAGGGGGTGATTGATATGCCCTATATGTACCCATCAGCTCAAAGATGAAAACCTCAGCTAGGGAGATGGTCGAGGTTAGAAGGGCTTTAGATTGGTAACCAGCTAGCTCACCCTATACAAGGTCGGCCATGGACGACGTTACTAGGCGCCTCATAGTCATGCAATAGTTGAGGCCTTCATGGTACATGGGGGTAGTTATTCATCAGGCCATCCAGGGATGACAACCTCAGCTGGAGGCAGGCCGAGGTTATAAAAACTACACCATCAACATAACCAACCCCGATAGAGAATCATCCGATGTTACTAATCTACACCTTCTTAGCCTCGGCCCAGGCTGACCTTAGGATCTCTTACCTTACCTCGGCTTCACACAAGCTGAGGCTACCATGATTAAACCTCAGACTGGACAACAACCAGACTTCACCAACCTTGTACTCTTCCAGGCCGAGGTTGAGACCAATCACAGATGGCCGAGTCTTCATCAGCACATGTAAGGTTGGGAACATGTGTACACAATCAGTTATAACCGAATCATTCCCCTCACGTGAGGGAATATTGAGGTCATTATTATGTACATGATATCACCTAGGTGTTATTCTCATACTGGTTCGATCCTCATGCACATGCTCATTGCATGCTTGTGGGGGGGTACATTACCCCCCCAAGCACTATATATAGAGGTCATCCTCTACCTTGTAAAGGATTCAAAATTGGAAACCCTAGCAAAAACTCTGTCCAACTATACAATAGAAAGAGAAAGCTTGAGAGATTGTATCCGTGGTCATTAGTGCCTTCATTCAGTGATATTACTCACACACACTCACAGTGGACGTAGGCCAGATTGGCTGAACCACTTACATGACTGTGTTCTTCCTCTTCTCCTCACCTCAATCTCTTATATTTAGTATACTCTTGTGCTGCCATTGTTATCACTACTTTGAGCATACAAACACCTTGAAGGGTGGTGCTATTTTCAGCACCATCATCGATCACCCCGCGTTTTTTAGAACCTTGTATCTATGTGATGATATCTTACTTCTTTTATGTGATGCTTTATTCTTCATGTTTAGTTTATAATCATTTATCTATTACGAACCAAAAGGGGGAGAAAAAATTAAAGGGGAGATTTGATTTGATGATGAGTTTGATTTATGGGGGAGATCGCATATTGAGTTTTTTGAATTTTATTTTTTATTTCAAACTCGATGCATCACGGGGTATTTTTCTTTATTTCATGTGTGTAGGTATCCAATCGAAGAACAAATTGAACCACATAAAGACAAAGTGCTCAAGAGAAATTCAAGATGAGATTGAAGATAAAGTTTCTCTACATCGTTCCATTTCTAGGCTTTGGGAAGGCTATTAGGATTTTTTTTTGTCATAGAGGGAATAGTCAAAGGGGGAGATCTGTAAGCGCAAATATTTTAGCTTAGGCTTTTTATTTACAATTTGGCATATTTGGCGTATCTCATTACAAACAGTCACGCTTCGACATGCCCAACCAAACTCTATCATATCCATGATTGTAGAATTCCCTATGTCTCAAAAAGTTATAAAAATTTTAGGAGTTTAAAATTATTCATAATTTTATTTGGGATGCTGTTTTTAATGAAAAACCGTGGATGGATTTTTTAATTTAAAATATTTTTTTAACCTTGTTCGAATGAGATCAGAATCTTGTTTGAACGAAATGGCCTTTTTGTTTGAAGGCCATTTGATCTCTACATTGAACGATCATCTAATGAGGGCATACTGTTTGAATTTGTTAGAAGTTGGCTCTAATAATATTGCTGTCTCGTTTGAACAAATTGTTGTTTTCTTCAAACAAAATGATAATCTCGATCGAACAACTTCTATTTTTGCTCGAACGAGTTCGTCGCCTCGAATTTTGTGTTAGATCTATAAATAGCTGTTTTGAGTTCTTTTTCCGTGGGACTTTGGAAAAACGTAAATAAAATATCTTTATCAAAGTTTTTCCATATTTTGGATTTCCAAACACTTTTTGGTTCATACTTTATATCCCCAAGTAGTTTTGTGAATCTTTTTAAAACCCTAGAGGTTTCATATCTTGGATACATTTGTGGAGAGGATTCTCTATAGTTGAATTTATGACTCGAGTGATCATGACAGCAGAAAGTTGAAGAAGGCTGAAGACTGATCAGTGGATACTGAGGGTGAACCGCCATTTATGGACGACTCTGTACTGATCCATATTATTTTGAAGTTTTGAAGACACCGCGCATTATACTTGTGGGTCATATCAGATAGTCTATAATTTTATTGTCTTGTAAAACTTTCTAAAGTGTTGAATTAATGGTTTTGCTCTGAAAATGATTTTTCCTTAATTGTCGTGGTTGATTGCATGCTTAGTTTAATTTCTGTGATTGGACCATTTAGCTTATGTAAATATATTTTAATCACAAATAAAATTTTTGTAAACTTTGAATTGTATGTTGGGATTTAAATTGAAAAATAAAAAAATATTTTTTTTTGTAACCATCATTGTCGGGAGCTTTTATATGCGCTAACAAAGTGGTATTCGAACCTTTCACTCTTACAAGTGGTATTAGATCTTTTTTCCACGTTTACAATTTACCAGTTAGATAAAAACAAATTTTATCTTCAATTTAAATGAGTAAATCTAAATGCAAAAATAAGGCAAAAAATGACATAACACCAAGTCGTAGGTGAAAAAATCCACAACGAGAAAAAACCTCAAGCTGAATGGAACGCCAAACATAATATGGTAGAGTAATACAAGTAAAAGATAAATGATTACAATCACAACATGCCATGACAGACTAAAAACTCATTCCCACCGTATCCTCCAAATAGAACGCCAAAAACAGGAGAATGCTATGCAATCGCGAAAGGTTTTGGATTTGTCCAATGTCTTTAGAATCTACGCCATGAATCAAAATCCCCTTGAACTAGAAGATGAAATTTGTTGATAAGCCTCGATGCTTGGTTACCACTTTCTAGGATGTAAATATTTTGAAGGTTTTGGAAGTGTTTAAAATGCTTTTGTCTTCCTTAAACCTCACAATGTGTTTTTGAAGTTGTATAGGGGGCTTGAAGGTAACCTAGAGATTAGAGATAATCCCCCCATTAACAAAAATGTTTGGGATTGAGGCAACGATGCATCTCAAATGATGCAGCCCAAAACGATGCAGCTGAGCAAGGCAGTTCAAGCGAGGTAGCTCAGTATGATAGCCCAGAGGGATCTTCTAGCGAAGAAACTGACCGAGGGAGCTCACCCTTTAGTCCCATTGCTTTAATTATTCTTTTTTCATATCTTTATTTATATTGACCATGAGTTGTAACGGTTATAATAATTTTTAGTATGAGGTCGAACGGTACTCGCAAGAGACTAGGCTTGGCAAGGTCTGGGAGAGCTTTCATGCTCTATCGAACGACCTCGCCGTGGGAAGTTTAGAGGGACTTGGTTTGGAGGATTGAGAAGTGAGGCACAGTTAGGGATTGTCCTGACCATCTTAGATACACCTGGTAAAAACACCAAAAGACTTTGACCGTGGAACCTTGGGTGGAGTAGCCTTGAGTCCCATCGGGCATTGAGTTATGAACCAAACAATCCTCTACTTAATGTCACATCTACTTTATGTGATGTCACTAGTCAGCTAGGCAATGTAAAATCTATACTTTAGTAAACCACCGTGGTATTTGGGGCTGTTAGACAGTTAGTGAGCCACCTCTATGACGATAGCCACCTGACACATAGTGGTTAAGAAAAAGGCATGTCTTGGCATTTAATGATTATTACGTAGAGCTGACTAGTCCATCAGGCATTTAATGTTGGTGACATAAAGTATGAGGGATGTTTTCACAATAATTAATGACTGAGTTATCTTGGGAGTGGCGTGGGGACTATTTAAGAGCCCCAACCACCTCTGAGGAAAGGATGTTCTTTTTGAGTTCATAAGTTATTACTAGAGAGAATATACATCAACGAGAGATTTTATTACAAACCAGAGAGTTTACTCACCCACCATTGTCATTTATTACGACACTTTAATACTTGATAGAGATCTTAGAGGGTGTTTGGGGTGTTTGGCTGCCTGCCAAGGTGTATCTAGGGTGCTTACTTCTCTCCCCCTCTAAGTGAGTTACTTCTGAGTTCATTATTATCTTCTGAGTTATACATGAGAGATTTGTGAGTTCAAACTGAGTTTATCTTCACTAAGTTGTGTTTGTGTTTCTTGTAGTTAATCAATAAGTGTTATTAGTTAACTTATCATTACTGTACTAAAAAAGGGGTTATGCCTCCATCTAATCTAAACCACCCTCTTATATTTGGCGACTCTGCTGGGGAGGCATTCTTCCAAGAAAGGAGTATGACGCAGGATGATGTTAATCAAAGACTTAAATTTGATGACATTCAACACAATGAAGAACTTGCATTGAGAGAGATGGAGGCTTCAAGGGACGGAGCCCCTCGATTAGAGGTACCTCCAGTTAAAACAACGACAGGCATTTCGGGGGTGACACAAGCTTCCACGAGCGCTGGTTGGGACCAACCTAAGTGGCACTCCTCATGAACAAATTTTACAAGTTTTTGCAAATCTTTGTAGCTTTAACGATGTTGGGGGGATTTTAGGCCAACTCCTTCGTGACACCAGGGGTAGCACCAACAGCCTCACCAAGTGAAGTTTTAACAGGAACGGCCCCAACAAGTATACACCATATTCTGAATCCAATAGTAGGAACTCCGGGAGTACCAACCACTCCAACTGTGACGATTGATCCAGGTACATTGGGCGCCCCTCCCATGGTTCCTCTGGTCATTCCTTCAATGGCATCAGCTATGGAAGAGATGAGGAAATAGATGCAAAGAGAGATGCTAAAATTCATGCAAGCTTCCTCAAAATCTGTTGGCGAGGTAGTTTCAGTTTATGACGACTTTCGAACGCCTTACCCTCAGGAGTACAACGATGATCCCTACCCAAAATATTATATTCCTCCTATCTTTGAAAAATATACAGGATAGGGTGGGAACCCGAAGAAGCACATTAAACGCTTTGTTGAACATTTCGGGGTGCACTGCAATAATAAAAAACTCAGGTTGAGGGAGATTTCTAAATCCTTAATCGATAAGGCATACACCTGGTATTATCACTTAGCTCCTAAGAGTATTTACATATGGGAGGAGACGCACGTTTTGTTTGTCCAGAAGTTCTTTCTGGCAGAAGATGAGTTCACCTTGACCCAACTAGGGAGAGAGAAGCAATGACCAGGGGAAGATGTGTTGGCATACGTTCGAAGGTTTAGGGAAAGGTCCATCGATGTGAGGGAGGAGCCCAAAGAATCCAAACTATTACAGATCTGTGTGGAAGGACTGCTTCCTGAGTACATCTGCCATCTTATTAATGAGACGTGCGAGGGGAATTTTGCGACATTCCTAAAAGCAATAAGGGATATCTCGTTGGTAGTACGACCAATCCCAGTGGTGGTACCCATGATGTTTAGACAGCCGATAGAACTTGTACGGGGGGGGGGGGGGGGGGGATCTCAGCCCCCACGGGTGGGATATACCGAAGGAGCATATGGGGGTAAACTAGCAAAGAGGGACACCAAAAGAGAGTTTGGAAGAGATAAGGAGGATCCACCACCGTTTCCTTTTATAGTAAAGGAGGCTGTTAGCTGTTACAATGCCATGGTTCAAGGAAGAATTGTGTATGAACCAAAGGGCATCCCCGTTAGGGAACTAGATGCAACAACTAAGGCGGATCCCAAATATTGCCAGATCCATCGAAAGATACAACATCCAACGAAGAGATATTTCATGCTAAGAAGAATTATCGACAAAAATGTGAAGGTAGGAACACTGCAAATCCCTTCGCAAAATGTTAATAACAACCCACTCCTAGCACATGGGGCCCATCTGGTGGTGGCCTATGACGATGAGGCAAAAAGATAACGAAAGGAGCTAACGATGAAGTATGAGGAGTTTGAAGAGTCTTTGGAAGACCGCACTAGGGGAATGGCTAACGTAGTGTTAGCTTGCGAAGTGGAAGGTGTATACAACATTGAAGGAGAGTAAGTAGATCAAGCTATAGAATACTGTGCAGTTTTGAAGTCTCCAAAGTTCGCCTAGTTCTTCGACCAAATGGGGATGCCAAAGGAAATTAGGTTGGACATAACCCAGGCAATCCTTGAAATTACGAGGAAGAACGCAGTCCCTTCACTGAGATGGAAGGGGCCCTTGGCCAAGTTGGTAAAGATGTTTCTATCAGAGATAATTTTCAGCGATGAATATAGAGACATGAGATTCCCTCATAATAGGCCATTATATGTGACTTCAAGCATCAACGGAGTTAGCTTTGCAAGGGTTCTTATGGATGGGGGAGCTTCCATCAACATCTACCAATCAAATCTTTCCACACAGCTAATATTCCAGAAGAAAGGTTAGTAACCATGCCTTTAGTAATCTCAGGTTATGACAACCAGTCTTCCAAATACCATTGGTTACGTGAATGTTGGGATCATGATGGGAAATCTGAGTTCTCATATCAAATTCCACGTGATAGAGAGTGCAACTTCCTACCATCTTTTGATAGGAAGAGTGTGGATGCAAAACCAAGGGTTAGTCCCTTCGACGTATCACCAATGTGCCAAAGCTAAAATCAAAGGAATGAAGATCACCATTAGAGCTATGAAGAGGCCCTTCACTGTCAAAGAAGCTCATCTGATAGATGGAACATTTTACACAGAATTAGAGGACGATGTCAGATTCCTAACGAGAAGAATGGAGGGAGCATGGGTTCCCTCGATCAGGGAAAGGATGTGACCTGTAAATGGGCAGAATGATGAAGTTGCAAGCAACAAAGGAGTAATGGCAGAAGAAGCCCACCAGATGGTTCCTCATCCCCAAAACATCTCGAAGCAGCTCAAAGATAGAATGATGCCCAGAATGGATCCAACGAACCATGAGGTCCAACGACAAAGTGTGGTGAGTCAATTTTTAGGAGAAATAGTTGTTGGGGCTTCTAGAAAAAGAAAGAGGAAGGCAGTTGCAACTACCAGCTAACAGTGCAAGAAGGTTTTTACCGAAGAGGGAAATGTGGTGTATCGATTACTGCATGGAAGTACACAGATATGAAAGGGGTGGATGAGGAAGTGAGATGCCACTAGGGGTGGTAAATAGACGGATACGGATCGGATACCATGTTTTTCATATCCGTATCCACTATCTGAATGTACTATCCATATCTGTATCCATATCCACCCGGATAGTTAAAACAACTATCCATATCCTTATCCGCTCGGATGCCTCGGATTCGGATAATATCCGTATCCATTTACATTACTTAGCCATCGTAAAAAATAACTATTAAAATATTCAATCCAACGAAATCCAATCCAATCCAAATAAATATATAACAAAAATACTGCCTCCTAACTTCAACAATTATGGATTCCATAATAATAGTATCATTCCATAATGATAATATATCTTAAAGACATCCATACTTTACAGCCATATAAGCTTAAAGCCATTGAAAAAAAATAAATAAGAGTCGCATTCCATAACAGTAGAAATAAATATGCACCTTTTAGATTAAATCAAATTTATTGAGAATGATAAACTCATGGACCTTTTGTTTTCAAAACATACTGATATTTTTATTTTAATAAGTATATATTTTTATTTTGTATATAATATACATGTTAACTTTAGCTCTCATCATAATTAAAACCATATCTTTACTTTTCTGTTTCTCTTTTACATTCTATTATGTTTCTCTCTTACATTCTTTTTTGTTTCTCTCTTACATTTATTTATAATTAAGGAAACTAACGAAAAATCACATGAGGGTTTCTTTTCTCTTGTTTTGTACAAAAGAGAAATGAAATGAAGTTAGTTTTTTTGTTTGTTTTGAGTGGAGTATATGTTCTTTAGTGGGTGTATGCTGTGTGTGATAGGGTGTATTGTAACTTTTGTGTAACTCCACGATAATATACCCAATAAAATAATAATACATGACATTTTATAACATACCCAATAAAATAATAACTTTAGAGTGTTTTTGTTTTGAGTGGAGTATATGTTTATTTTATTTTAGGGAATAATAAATGATTAAGGTTTTTTTAATATTATTTTATTAGTAATACTAATACTAGTATTATTAGTAATATTTTAAACATATGTTTGACGGATATGGATATCCGGTAAAACGAATATCTGATCAAATGGATACTCCGCATCGGATACAGATTATCCGTGTCGGATACTAGTACTATCCGTATCCGTTTTGTCGGATATTTTTATAGAGTATCCATATTCGTATCCGTTTCCATATTTTCGAATAAATATCCGCAAATTCGGATTCGAATATCGGACGGATGCGAATTTTCGAATATCCATTTACAACCCTGGTCATGACAAATCATCAAAATATGCACGTGTGTGAAATTTTATCGCTACTTAAAAAAATTGGGATCACAAAAGAATCTTTATTTGACATGACAAAATGCAAAATTCCAAGTCCAAGCCTGAGTTGAACGTGATGCCTTCAGCCATTTAGGTGAAGCAAGCAACGAGGACGTACAAGCCTGAGCTAGACTTGAAGATCAATGAAGAGGTCCAACGCTTATTGACGGCAGGGTTCATCAAACCGATACAACACCCACTCTGGCTGTCTAGCATTATCCCGATGGGAAAGAAAGACAAAAATCAAATAAGGATCTATGTGGATTTCAGAGACTTGAATAGGGCTTGACCTAAGGATGAGTTCCATCTACCCTCCATTGATAGCTTAATAGATGCAACGGTTGGTGATGAGATATACATCTTCATGGATGGGTATGTAGGGTACAAACAGATCAAGATGGACCCTATGGACACAAAGAAAATGGCGTTTAGATTCCCATTGGGCAACTTCATGTACAAAGTAAAACCGTTTGGACTGAAGAACACTGGTGCTACTTATCAAAGAACAATGATGGCCATTTTCAGTGACTTATTTCATAAGTTTGTGGAATTTTATATGGATGATTTGGTCATAAAATCGAGGAAGGGGGAGTCCCATCTGAGCGATTTGAGGAAGGTGTTTGCTCGATGCAGAAAGTATAAGCTGAAGATGAACCCACTGAAATACGTCTTTGGAGTAACTAGTGGAAAGTTTTTAGGTTTTGTGGTTAATCGGCAGCGGGTGCAAATGGACGAAGACAAACAGCGAGCGATCTTAGAGATGCCAAGTACAAGAATGGCGAAGGAGTTGAAGAGTTTCCTTAGTAAGGTTTCCTACCTTAGGAGATTTGTGCCTAGATTGGCCGAAATAATGCACCCATTGATGAAACTTTTACGAACGAACACAAAATTCAAGTGGGAGGAGGTTCACCAGGAGTCTCTCACTAGGCTGAAGAAGCTGCTCATTTCACCACAGACCATGGTTCCCCCAAAGTCAGGAATACCGCTGTAGTTATAAATCACATCCACCACGAGGTCTGTTGGAGTTCTATTGGCACAAAAGATTGACGGGCAAGAACGACCAGTATACTATCTCAGTAGAATCATACACGGGCTAGAGGTCAGGTATAGTAGCTTAGAAAGGCACCGTTTAGCCTTAGTCTTTGTAGCACAAAAACTTAGACATTATATGCTGTCTTTTACAATTCATATTGTAACAATATGTGATCCTATTAAGTTTTTGCTGGCAAGAACTTTGTTGATTGGTAGGGCAACTAGGTGGTTCCTCATCCTCTCATAATATGATTTGAAGTGCGTGGTCCCTTGCGCAATCAAGATCCAAGCGTATGAAGATCTCTTGGCAATCTTCCCCTCTGGGATGTTTGAGCCACCTAAAGAAAGTATTCCAGGAGATGACTTGCAGGCCAATCACTTGGATGCAAGTGATGAAAAATAGACCATGCAGTTCGATGGATCTTCAGAAGAAAGAAAATGAGGAGCAGGGGTTATTCTTTCAAGAGGAATGGAGGATATTTGTCTTTCCTACAAGTTAGATTTCCCTTGTTCGAATAATGAAGTAAAGTATTAAGCATCAGTATTGGGGTTGCTGGAGGCCCTTCGAAGGGGAATTCATTCACTTTGTATCAAGGTGATTCGAATTTGGTGATTCAGCAAGTGAATGGAGAATATGCATTAAAACACTTAAGTTTGGCGCTATACAGAACAATCATTCAGAGGCTTCTTAACCAGTTCCATCGGACCAAGATCAGAAGACATCCCCGAACGATGAACCGCCATCCAGACGCCTATGCCACCATTGCTCAGAAGATGATCATGAGGGACGATATGAATACAGTCGTGATTCAATGAAGGATAAATCCCTTAGTGGTACAATCAATTCTATCGATAAAGGAAGACTCTAGCTGGAGGGGAGAGATTAAAAAATAACTGGAGTCTGGGGAAAGAGCGATGGAGCTGAGGGAATTAACCCAATACTTCACAAACCAGGGAAACCTTTACTTCAGAAATGCAGGAGGATGGTTTTCAAGATTCATCGGCCCAGAAGAAGTAGAGCGAAGGTTAAAGAAAATAGATGAAGAGCAATATGAAACAACCGAGATACCCCTTTACAGGTGAATTCAAAGGGAGGGATATTTTTGGCCCATAATGAAATAGGATGCAGTTGAGGTACAACGAAAGTGCGATAAGTGCCAACTTTTCTTCGATGCGGCTGAATGCCATTTTGTTAAAGCTCAATTAGACCGGATACAACCCTATATTGACTTCATTAAAGATAGAAATGTCCCCATAGAGAAAATTGATGCGATGGGACTCAAGCGAAGGGCCCCGATGTTCTACGTTCAGGAGGGGCAGCTTTATCAAAGGGGCTACTTCAATAGGCCATTACGTTGCATCTTGAAGGAAGAAGAAGTCAAAGTCCTCAAATAAGCGCATGATCCATCTCACATGGGGGGGGGGGGGGGGGGGGCAAGTTGTATAACTAGCTGATGATGTTGGGATATTATTGGCTAACAATGGAGAAGGACTCCGTTGAGTTCGTTTGAAAATGTAAGGCTTTCTAGATACATGGAAATATAATCCAGGCCCCATCGGTGGATCTACACTCCCTGGCAACACCTTATCCTTTTCACACTTGGGTGTTTGACCTGGTGGGAGGGATACATCCTTCTTCGAGGGGGAAGATCTAGATACTAGTTGCAACGGAGTGCTTTAGAAAATGGGCTGAAGCAATACCACTACAAAGGGAAACAACATGGGTAGTGAGCAACTTTATCAGAGAATACATCATTTGCCATTTTGGGATTCTAAAAGTTATTCTCTCAGATAACGAACCCCTTCATAAATTTACATGTAACAATGCTCACAGAAAAGTACTCCATCGTTCATCATACTTCAACAGTGGCATACTCAAAGGGAAACGGTCAAGCCGAAGTAACTAACAAAACATTGGTCAATATTTTGGCCAAGACGATGGAGGATTTCCCAGGATTGTGGGATTGTGGGCATATCGAACGACTAAAATGAAGCCCACAGGTTATACTATATTTTCCCTTATTTATAGAGCTGAAGTGATTCTCCAGGTAGAGTTAGAAGTTCCATCTCACTGATATGCCTTGTGAAGTAGCATGCTCCCTCAGAACAGACATGTGCAGTTGGGAGCGTTGGACAAACAAAGAGATAATGCGATGCAACACTTTCAAATGTACACGAAGCTTCTCTCTAGGGCATATGACAACTTGGTGAGACCAAGGAAGTTCGTGGAGGGAGACCTCATTTTGAAGGTAGCAATGAAGCACATTAGGGGGCTTGCTCTACCTAAGTTTGTAGCGAATTGAGAGGGACCTTTCATTATAAAAGAAGCTCGTGATTCAGGTTATTGCTTAATTTCTAAAATGGAAGAAGAAAAACCATTCAAGATAAATAATAAATGGTTGAAAGTCTATTATGTATAAGCAATTAAGTTTAGACCATCATTGTATCTAGCTGTTGTTGTTATGAATATATTAGTTATTTTTTATGTCTATTATCGCAACTTGAGTGGAGATGGAAGAATTGTAGAATAATGTAATATACGCAAGCATTTACGACACGAAGATGTGGCATAGGAAAACATACATCTTTTTTTTCTTTCATTCACAAACATTAGGGAATTAAAAGATTGGGAGCTATTGCCCAAGAATTACATAAAAAGAAAAAGGAAAATGTATACAAAAATGAAAGAGTTCATTAGCCTAAGAGGAACCACAGGTCCGGAGCAGATAAAAAGTCTCCAGGCAGGCCCGAAGAAGCTACTAGGCAAGACTGTTTGGCATTAATAGAAAGCTATAACCTTGTTTGAGCTTGTGTACACTCGATAAGAAGTTTCTCCCATTTTAGCTTCGCTAGATGCAGAGCTTCTTTGATGTCCTCTACCTCCTTGTTGGCAACTTCAAGTAGAGGTGCTAGCTCGGCTAACTTAGCCTCCTCTGCCCGCTGACCCACCCGATGTTTCTGTAGCAGTTCCCTTAGGCTCTCCAATCATTGGCTCTTCAATGTTTTTAAGTGCCCAATCATCCAGTCGAAAGGGAAGCCATCTCGGCCCAACTCCCTCAGATAGCCCAACAATTGGTTAAGGAGAGGTCTGGTAACGTTCGCAGTAGGATTACTGATGATATCAGCAATAACGATGACCATGCCTTGAAACCTATGGCTCATCACGGGTGTTGATACCAAATTTAGTCTACTGATATGGACCAATCACTTACAGACACGTGCCTGCCAGCGTGGCAATTATGTATACTTCTATCGAGCAACTCAAGATTATCGAGCAACTAAGAAGCCACGAGGAACTCAAGGGCCCCAAGCAGCTTGAGCGCGTCGAGCTACTTAGGCGATCCGAGCAACATAGCATTCTAATCAGGATAATCAAGGAGACGATTGCGCATTAAATTCTCATTTATTATCATACAGATGTACATGTCTACTAGATAACAGTGCATTGTCCTTTCATTTGTATAGCCTCAAGGCTATAAATACATTGTAACCTCCTCATTGGAAGGGACCGAAATTTCTTGAGCAAACCATACCTCGAGAATTCCAAACAAACAGTCAGCAATAATAAAAACAGTGGACGTAGGCCGTTCTTGCAAGGCTGAACCACTTTAAAAATCTATTGTCTATTATTTCTTTATTCTTTTTATCTGTGATTAAAATAATTAAGTCAAATATAATTTTTACATCAACAGATTGGCGTCGTCTATGGGAAACGACTGTAATTATCGTTTTTCACCAAAATAATTCATCACCGATGGCTGATCATCCCGAATCCAGCAATCGAAACGCTGGGATCCCTCCAAATCCTCCATCTACTCCTCCAAATGTTCAAGATCTGGCTGGTATAATGGCTAATTTGGCCCAAGGGCAAACGACCATGCAAGAAACTATGCGTCAACTCATACAAATCGTTCAAGGCGGAGTGCCAGCCCAATCAGGGAAACAAAGCGTTCAGAGAAATACTCGTTTACTCTCTTCAGGAAGACAAACGTTATTCCCAGAGGAATCTCAGTCCAGACGCACCGATTCATATCGTACTAAGAGATCCAACGATCCTTCTTATCAGCCTGGACGAACTTCCTCGGTAGAAGCTACAGACACTCAACAAAACATCACTCTATCTCCAGAAAGGACAAGTGCTCTTAAAAGATTGAGTAGAGTCTCTCCTTTTGATCGTTTGGGTCCTAGGAGGAATAGAATTCCCCCTAGGACTATGTCGAGGAACTCTCAACGACCATCTGATTTAAAGGAAGGCTCTACCCAATCACGACCATCTGCTCGTCATGAAAGATCCTAAGAGGCAAATTCAACACGATCAGTTGCTCGAACCAATAGGGTCGAGGAAGGAAATAATGCATGGAAGGGATCAATTCAAAGGTTGGAGGATAGATTAGGGGAGATGGCTAAAACCAAAAATCCTCTACAAAGGACTTTTGTACGAGGAACACCATTCATACAAGAGATTGTGGACTTTCCCACACCGTCAAAATTCAAAGCCCCGGTAGTAACACCAAAATACGATGGAAAAACTGATCCTATTCTCCATATAGAACAATACCAGGCAACTATTGATATCTATGCTGTTCCAGACGAGATGCGATGCAGGGCCTTTTCAGGAACCCTTACTCGATCTGCTCAGATGTGGTACAATAACCTTCCTCGAGGGAAAATTGCGACTTTATTTTAACTAGCAGAACTCTTTATTAGAAATTTTCATTTTGGAGCAAAGCCAGTCAAACGAGTAGCACACTTGCTAAGTGTTAGACAGAAGGAAGGTGAAAGCACTAGGGATTATATTACTTGTTTTAATAATGAGAAGCTCGAGGTCATTGATTACGAGGAGAAGACAACAATTACTACTCTGATGAGTGGACTGTTTCCAGATAAATTGTACTACACTCTAGGTAAAGATTCGCCTAGAACCATGGCAGAACTAATGGCAAAAGCAACCAAGATTATGAACACCGAGGAAGCTATGGCTGCGAAGAAGAATATGGACACCAAAGAAACCAAGGTTGAGGTTGATAAGCCTGAGAAGAAGGAGCAAAAGAACAATGGTGGTAACAGGCAGTCAAAAGCAAAGCAAGCATTGGAACAATTGAAGAGATTTAGAAATTATACTCCTTTGAAAGTAGATATAAACCACATTCTGAAATAGATCAAGAACAACGAGGAGCTAAACTGGCCAGAGAAAATGAAGGCAGAGCCTGACAAAAGGAATAAGTCCAAATATTGTGAGTTCCATAAAGATCATGGTCACACGACCAAAAATTGCATAGCCCTTCAGAATGAAATTGAAGCACTCATTAGACGAGGAAAGCTGACCGAGAATGTTGATCATCGAAATGGTGGAAAGTACAACGACCGAGCAAGGCAGAGGTATAGATCTCCACGTCGAGCAAAAGAAGATAAGAAGATAAGTTATGGAGAAGACCCGGATGATGACCAAGATGACCCCGATCTCCCCAAAAGACCAAAACAGCCATAACGTGAGGTATTTTCTATCCATTTTGGATCATTTGAATGTAATGTCATTAAAGTGGAGATGCAGGAGGCGGAAATATGACTACTGAGAGAAAAGGTTACCTCAATGAGGCTCAAGCTTGCTCGTACATTCAGCGAATAAATCTGGCTGAAGATGATCGCCCGAGGAAGGTGAATAAGGATAAACTGGTCATTGGTTTCTCTAAGAACGACTTGACGGGTGTACAATATTCTCATGATGACCCATTGGTGATCAAGATAAGAATGAAGGAAGTGGTGATTTCACGAGTATTGGTGGATAATGGTAGCTCGACAGATATCATGTTCTATTCATGCTTTGATAACTTGAATTTGAAGTTATCCCAGTTGGATCCATACTATAGACCGCTCCTTGGTTTTACTGGTGAAAAGGTTTTTCCACTTGGGACGATCAAGTTGGATATGCTTATTGGTACATGGCCTGCTTGTCGAACGAAAAGAGTACATTTCTTCGTAATGGATAAAAATGTCCAATCAGCTTGCAACATCATGATGGGAAGGGTAGGACTAAAAAAATTCAAAGCAGTACCATCTACTGTACATCAGTGTTTAAAATTCCCAACCAATTTTGGAGTAGGAGTGGTAAAAGGCGACCTGAAAGTAGCTCGAGAATGATATTATTCATTTACCGAGCAGGAGGAGCATGAAGAATCCAGAAAGAAGACTACTACCTACCAAATAGAAGATGTGAAGATTGAAATATTAGACCCTAGAGACGAGTCCCAACTCGTGAAATGACAGGTCATGGAGGATACTGAGAATGTCATTCTGGACGATGAGCATCCAGAACGAACAACTTAAATTGGTGCATCCTTGGATGAATCAATAAAACAAGAATTGATTGCAATTCTAAGGCGAAGAAAGCAGACTTTTACGTGGAGTTATGAAGACATGCCAGGAATAGATATGAATTTCTTGTGTCACAAGCTCAATGTGAACAAGGAAATCAAGCCAATAAAGCAGCGAAGAAGAGTGTTTAGTCCTGAGAAAAATCAAGCTATACAGGAGGAAGTAGAGAAGCTACAAAAAGCCTCTTTCATTGTGGATGTTAAATATCCTGACTGGCTAGCAAATGTGATGCTGGTAAAGAAGAAAAATAACAAGTGGAGGATGTGTGTAGACTTCACCGACCTTAACAGGGCATGCCCGAAGCATCATTTTCCTTTGCCCCGAATTGATCAAATGGTGGATGCTACCTCGGGGCACGAACTATTAAGTTTCATGGATGCTTATTCTAGTTATAACCAGATTAAAATGAATCCTGAAGATAGGGAGAGTACCTCTTTTATTACCCCGAGGGGAACTTATTGTTGTAATGTTATGCCTTTTGGACTTAAAAATGCAGGTGCTACCTATCAGCGGTTGATGAACAAGGTGTTTGCAGAGCAAATCGGTCATAACATGGAGGTTTATGTTGACGATATGCTAACGAAGAGCAAGAAAGCTACTGATCATCTAGTTGACTTAGGCCAGACCTTTGATTAACTAGAGGAATATCAAATGAAGCTGAATCCTACCAAATGCATATTCGGAGTACAAGAAGGCATGTTTCTTGGATATATTGTTAACCAACGAGGAATTGAGGCGAATTCTGAAAAGATCAAGGATTTATTGGAGCTGCGATCTTCGACGATGAAAAAGGAAGTGCAAAGTCTCACAAGGCGAGTTGCAGCACTTAATAGGTTTGTGTCACGAGCAACTGATAGATGTCTCCCATTCTTCAAAACACTCCGAAAGACTTTTGAGTGGAATGATGAATGCGAGAAGGCCTTTCAAGAATTGAAGAAATACTTGGGAGCACCTCCATTATTGTCTAGGCCAGTGATGGGAGAGAAATTATACTTGTATCTGGCAGTTTCAGAGAACGCAGTTAGCTCGGCGTTGATAAGAATGGAGGATGGAGTGCAAAAACTCATATATTACACTAGCAAGGCCTTCTGAGGAGCAGAGATTAGATATCCAAGGCTGGAAAAGTTAGCACTGGCATTGATTGAAGCAAGTAGAAGGATGAGGCCATACTTCAAAGCTCATACTATAGTTGTGTATACAGACATGCCATTAAGGCAAGCTCTGCACAAATCGAAGAAATCAGGAAGATTGATGTACTGGGAAGTAGAATTGGGGGAATACGATATAATTTATGAGCCTAGGTCGTTGCTCAAAGGACAAGCAGTGGCAGATTTTATCGCAGAGTTCACTTATCCAGACATCTCCCAAGAGCAGAAGTTGAATACCAACCAGCCTGTGGATGTTACATGATCATCAAATTTAAACCCCGACCAACTTAAGTCGGTTGATGAGTAAGAGAAGATGGTCGAAGAACAACAAGAAGTGTTAGAAAAGGACATAAATAAGCAATAAATATTACACCGAGGAACTCTGTCTGACCAAGAATTTGACAAGGAGATACCCGTGTGGAATTTATATGTAAATGGCTCTTCTTGCACCACAGGCAGTGGAGCAGGGGTTATTTTAAACAACCCTAATAAAAGTGATGTGGAATATGCTCTGCATTTTCAATTTAAGGATTCTAATAATGAGGCTGAATATAAAGCTATGATTGTGGGTCTCAGTCTAGCCAAAACTATGAAAGCGGAGCAGGTCGTTGTATACAGTGACTCACAGTTGATTATAAATCAAATGTTGGGAGTGTATGCAGTAAAAGGAGAATTAATGATCCAATATCATGCGAAAGAAATGGAGATTGTATGGAGCTTTAACGCAATGCAGTTAATTAGAATACCATGATTGGAGAATGCAAGAGCAGATGGCTTAGCTCGGTTAGCCTCAGGCACACACACCGAGCTACGATGAACAATCCCAATAGAAATCCTAGATAATCAGAGTATAAACGAGGATCTAATGATGAATTTTATTACCCTTGATTTAGGACCATCTTGGATGAATCCCATCAGGGCCTACATTGAAGAGGGGGCTTTGCCAACTAATAGACTCGCAGCCAAGAAATTAAAGTTTAAAGCTGCTCGTTATGTATTGACCAATGGAATTTTATATAGACGAGGAATTATAGCGGGGTTACAAAGATGTGTCCACCCCTCCGAGGTGAAAAATTTGATTGAAGAGGTCCATGAAGGGTCTTGTTGAGCCCATGTAGCAGGTCGGACACTCTTGCGAAGAATAACAACACAGGGGTATTATTGGCCAATGATGAGAGCTGATTGTACATCTTACGCAAAGAAGTGTGATAAATGTCAACGTTTATCCTCTATCCGAAGAACTCCCTAAGCATTGCTAACACCCATCACATCTCCTTAGCCATTCTCCATGTGGGGAATAAACTTGGTCGAGCCACTTCCAACGATCCGAGGAAGATTTAAATACCTCGTGGTCGCTGTGGATTATTTTACTAAATGGGTATAAGCGGAGCCTCTTATTGATATGACGTATGACAAGGTGTATCAATTTATCTAGAAGAATATCATTTGTAGATGTGGTATTCCCCATGCATCCATCACAGATCATGGAACTCAGTTCGACAACGAGGAGTTCGCTGCATATTGTCATCAGTCAAACATATTAAAGACCCAATGTACACCAGGCTATCCCCAGATCAATGGATAAACTGAGGTGATGAATAGAACGCTACTGAATGGTTTAAAAAAATGACTAGATAATGCAAAGGCAAATTGGATTAACGAGCTACATTCTGTGCTGTGGGCTTATCGTACTACACCGCGAGCAGCCACAGGAGAATCTCCATACATGCTGGCATTTGGAAGTGAAGCTGTTATACCTGCTGAATTGGGCCTACCCACACACAGATTGCTGAATTTCAATTCTCCTATCACTGACTTGATGAGGCGATTAGATCTAGATATGCTCGAAGAAGTTAGAGAAGAAGCGATAATCAGGAATGCTGCATACCAATAACGAATAGCTCTGTTTTACAACAAGAGGGTAAAGAAGTGTGATTTGAAGGAAGGAGATTATGTGCTGAAGAAAATAATTCAAAAGCACAACAAACTGGAAGCTAACTGGAATGGACCATATAGAGTAACATAGGTTGTTCGACCAGGGACATACAGGATTGAAACCTTGGAGGGAGAAGAATTTAAGAATGCATGGAATGCAGAGCATCTACGCAAGTATTATCAATAGCTGGTATTCCTATGTAAATGCAGTTTTCTTCAGTATGAATAAAGTGTTGAATTCTTTACCTAGTTTCTCTCTTTTTGTTGAAATTTTTCGGAGTATTAGTGCTACACACTACGCATCAAGATCTGAACAAATATCCACCAACTCCGATCGGTCGGCAAATTAATCTCCTCCAACTACGGTTGGTCGGGAATCAATATCCACCAACTCCGATTGGTCGGTAAATTAATCTCCTCTAACTCCAGTTGGTCGGAAAATTAATCTCCTCCAACTCTGATTGGTCTGGAATCAATATCCACCAACTCCGGTTGGTCGGCAAATTAATCTCCTCCAACTCCGGTTGGTCGAGAATCAATATCCACCAACTCCGGTTGGTAGGTAAATCAATTGCAATCAACTATGGTTGGTTAAACTAAGCAGGATCATGGGATGTAAGTCGTTTCATTACTTAGAATCAAAGAGTGATAAGTCACTATAATCAAATAATAAAACATACCAAAATGCACATGTATTCAGAAAAAAAATATTCTGCAAAATACTTAGAAGAAAATAAAATAGCAAAATATGAAAAAATTTCTTCATTCAAATTAAGAAGAATTACATATGCTGTAAAAACTACAAGTCATTACATCAAAGACCCTACTCTATTGGTTTTTTCCTTTCTGCCTTCGAAACAGGTTCTACTCCAGCAGGAGGATCATCTAAAGCATAAGGAGAGTTTATGAAATTTACATCTTGAAGCATTTGAACATTCATCACTGATGGACGATCAAGCAAATGCTCTGGGCGAGATATGTTAAAATTTGAATGAAGACTGTAATCGCCGAGGTACTTTGAAATCAAGCACTGAGGAATTGCCCGATCAGGAATCCAACTCATGTTGAGCTTTAAAGAGGAACGAGCAACTCAAGCAATCCAAGATCATAATAATCCCATAAGTAGTGACCCCGCTCCACTTTTAGCATGCACAATGCATTCAACCACCCTTGTTTGTACCCTTCATTATTTGACTGCTGAATCCGATCATCAGGATGGTAAAGGGCTTCATTGTAGCCAGCCATCCAAAATTCTTTGGGTTATTTATGGAACTGGTAAGTTAAGCTCTCCAGTTACTCGTGGAGATTCTTCACCAGGATTTCCTTATTTTCCAAGGCAGAGCTTTGTGTGGAAAGTTGCTCGCTGAGGTTCAGATTCTTCTTGGACATCTCTGCTAAAGCTTGGTTCTTTTCCATCAATTGAACTGCCTGATTTTCTAAAGCTACTTGAGTTCTTGCATCTTCAATAGATATCCGACAAGCCCTTGCTCCTACCCGAGAAGAAGATCTTGCTCGTCCACGAGCATAGGTGGAAGGTCCAACTCTTTTTAAAGTTTCCAATTCATCTCTTAAGTTGGAATTTTCAACCTTCAAGAAAGAGAAACCTTCATCAGTGACAGGGACCAAGGCCCCCGAGGAAGATGCGGCAGACTTAAGTTGTTTAATCTCTCCCTGCAGAACAAGGTTTTCCTGCTCCAACAACTTGGCGATATGCCTGTGCTCTTCAACCTCAAGTTTCAAAATGCTCTCTTTCTTCTCATAAGCAAAGATAAACTTATCATATCCTTTGTCAGCACTCAGTTGCTGATATTTTTTCTCATACCCTTGGTGCAAAAGGGTAGAAGACTCCTTATATTGTTGTTGGAGTTCATCGATGGTACCCTGGAGATCTTCAATCATCTCATAATATGCCACATTATTGGCTACTGTACGATCGAGCAAACACTTCAAATACCGGTAAGCTTCAAATTCTCATTCAGAAGCATCTGAACCCAGGATATCAATGATTTAAACATCATTCAGATCTGCACGACCAGTCTTAAAATAGTCATTACATTTTTTCATCAGTTCGGTGTCATGAGCTGACAAAAGCTCCATCCTAGCCATAAACTAGTAAAGATAAGAGATAGAAAGAATCAATAAGAATGCAGACAGAGCAAGTTTGAATTTTATTTCATCACAAAAAGAAGTACATAGTCCAAAATTACATTCAACAAAAAAGCAAAAAAAAGATCCGAACAACTCTACACCTTCTCCTTATTTACTAAGATTTCCTCGGAAGGCTTGGACGAAGAGGTTGGTTGCTCAAAGGGTAATGAAATTTGCTCGGCAGAAGTGTTTGCTGGTTGGGGCTGCTCGGAGCAAGGTTGAACAGCAGGGACATGGTCCCCAATTATCATAGAAGATTCTTCTGAGGAAGCTTCGTCCTTTTCTTCTTCTCCAGGAGAGGGAGGAGGGCCATGAGTGTGTCGCTGGAACAATTCAGAATTCTCAACGATTCTTAGCTCCTACAGGGCTGCAACCCATCCATCCCTGAAATATTTAAGGCTGGAAAACTCCATCTGAGAGGACATAGCAGCCAGGACTTTGTTCTAGCCCTTATCCCAACCAGCACTGAAAGACTTTTTAACAGCATTTCTTCTTTTTGTCTTCTCCGAGGAAGTCCTCTCAATAAGAAGTTCCTCGACAGCCTTCAATTTCCCTTCCACCTCTTGTTTCTAGCGATTAACATAATGAAGTCTACCAACTTCCTCTTCAGCAGTTTTGAGCTTATTCTCAATCTCTTCAGCATTCTTGAGCTTCTCCTCAAGCTTTTTATTGTGCTTCTCAAACTCTTTCAATTTCTTCTCCAATTCCTTGGAGGCTTCCATAGCTCGATCTCTCTCCTGCTCAACGGACTTAACCTGCTTCTCCCAAGAAACTTTATTCTTCTCATACTTCTGATGAGAGTCTTTCAAAGACTGGGTTAATCCAGTAAAATCCTTTTCCACTCCATCTGAGGAACTGGAGGCCCTGATGGCTTCATCCCTTTTTACAATGCTGTTGAAACACGTTATCAGCTGAGAAAAGAAATAACTCTAAGTCAATATATGAATATAATATTGAAAAATAAAAGGCTCAGATCAATAGTACTTACTGAGGCAATGTGTTGAGCAGCTAGAGCAGTAACTCTCTCACGAGTAAGAGAATTTTCAATGTCAGGGACCTCTGGGATAGTCCAAGATTTTACTAAGCCCACAACGGAGCTCGGGGGAATAAAATTTGAAACACCACCTTCGACAGTTGATGGTTGAGAGACTGGTTCAGCAAGTCTCTCAGAAAGATTTTTCTTTAACATCCTTGGAGGAACATGAACATTCTCAACTAAGGACGTTGTCTTAGTTGGTGATATGACAATAACCTCACTAGGAGGAGTGATAGCAACAATCTTACTTGGGACGACAGGGGGATTTTCAACGATCTTTCTCGGAGCCACAAGGGGGCTTCTCGCAAATTTCTTGGTAGCATTAGAAGGGGGTATCTCTACAGTCTTTACCCCCTCTTCTGGGACATCTTTTTTACTTTTCTTTGCCTCCACAACAAGAGAATCAGACTTGTCAAAAAAGGAAGGAGATTTTCTTCTCTTCATTGTGTGACCAATAGAAATATTTGACTCTGAAGAAGAACCTTCCACACTAGTATCAGCAGCTAGTACTTGGCCAATGTCAACCACCACTGGACGAGCAGTAAAGGATGAATTATAGCTCTTGTACTGCAACAAATAAGAAGCAGATCTAATGTGTTCCTCAGCCACAGACTGGTGCAAACTCTAGATAAGTTTCAAATGCTTTAAATTAACCTCTATCTCCTTTGGAGATTTTCTTTTGCTCTTAACTGCAAATAATAAAAAATTAAATGTCAGTGATACATTTTATCAAACATCAAGAAAACGAGATTTCAAAAAATAAAAAACAACCTATTCCATTGCCATAAGGGGGACACCTGGGACCCTGATATACATCATCTCCATTTAATGGAGCATGCTGCCAATTTTTCATAACAACCCCATGTTCAAAGTAATCCCTATTGGCATCTGGAAGATTGACAACTAAATCCCTATTCAAAAACCTAGTTTTTAAATAAAAAGTAATATCGCTGACAACCCATCTGTAACAAAACATAATTTCTGGAATTCCTAAACGGGTTCCATGAAGCTGGTTTAAACTATGGACTCCATTAACTATTCTCCAGGTATTCGGTGCTATTTTTGCAGGAACAATGTCAAAATATTGATAGAACTCCAAACATAAAGGATTTGGAGGAAAAGAAAAGCCACAGTCGGCCACAAAGAGACTTGGGAACCAATGTCCCTCAGCCAAAGAAAAATAGTCAGAAGGTTCAGAAAGTTCTTCCAATATGACCCATGAAGGAATTGAAAATTCAGAATGGAATTTGTCAAGAGATTCAACAAGGTAAACCATGATAAACAAAATAAGTAAAAGAGAAGGAAGAAGATCTTACAGGAGAAGAGTGAACAATTTGACAATGAACAATAGAAGAAACGAACGCACAAGATAGAGAAGAAATGAAAAGTTTGAAGACGCAGATTGGAAAAGTGAAAAAAGACAAGATTTCTGTCGTGTTTAAATACTTTACCTCAGGAATAGAGAAAAATAATGATTACTAAGGCGGACGTTTGCGTATCCGGCGGCTAAAAATAAGAAAAGGGGCACAAAAATCGAAGCAGTTATGGAAATTCAAAATACTTTAAAAGCGAGACACTATGCACTCAAAAAAGGAGCTATATACAACGAAAGTTTGCCTAAAATCCATACAAACCGAAAATCTAAGCAGCAGAATGTTCCGTACTTTTCTTCATCATCAAACTACGAAACATTGGGGGCTTCTGTTGATACCAAATTTAGTCTGCTGACATGGACCAATCACTTACAGACACGTGCCTGCCAGCGTGGAAATTATGTATACTTCTATCGAGCAACTCAAGATCACCGAGAAACTAAGAAGCCACAAGGAACTCAAGGTCATCGAGCAGCTCGAGTGTGTCGAGCTACTTAGGCGACCCGAGTAGCTCGAGCTTGTGGAGCTACTTAGGCGATCCGAGCAACATAGCATTCTAATCAGGATAATCAAGGAGATGACCTCGCATTAAATGCTCATTTATTATCATACAAATGTACATGTCTACTAGATAACAACGCATTTTCCTCTCATTTGTACATCCTCAAGGTTATAAATACATTGTAACCTCCTCATTGGAAGGGACCGGAATTTCTTGAGCAAACCATACCTCGAGAATTCCAAACAAATAGTTTGCAATAACAAAAATAGTGGACGTAGGCCATTCTTGCAAGGCTGAACCACTTTAAAAATCTATTGTCTATTATTTCTTTATTCTTTTTATCTGTGATTAAAATAATTATGTCAAATCTATTTTTTTACATCAACAACGGGGATATTCGAAAGCAGACAATCCATAGTAAAAGTCTCACGGTAGTGGCTTGCAAGCTGCTCAATTACCAAGCGATGGATGGCAGGCATTTGAGGAGAACGCTGAAGGACGATAAGGCAAAAGTCCTGAGGAGCTAGGTTGGGCAGAGGAAGCTCACAACCAAATTCGCTATCAGTAGAAGCACCAGTCGTGGAACCTTGGTCGTCGTGACTAGAATCTTCTGAAAAAGTTGGTTCCCGATGGGGCGAAGCGATATGCGAAAGAACTGGTGGAGATTTCTCTCCCGTTGGAAAGGATTAACGAGCAACCTGAGAAGAGGTAGAATAAATAATGAGTTAAGTGAAAAAATCTTAACAAGTGTTTTCATTGGTAAGTCACCGTTACAGGTGGAGTTTATGAAAAATCTTAAACAAGCATTTTCGTTGTTAAGTCACCGTTATAGGTGGAGTTTACGAAAAATATTAAACAAGCATTTTCGTTGTTAAGTCACTGTTATAGGCGGAGTTTGTAAAAAATCTTAACAAGTGTTTTCATTGTTAAGTCACCGTTATGGGCGGAGTTTACAAAAAATCTTAACAAGTGTTTTCATTGTTTATTCACCGTTATAAGTGGAGTTTACAAAAAATCTTAAACAAGCATTTTCATTGTTAAGTCACCGTTATAGGTGGAGTTTACAAAAAATCTTAACAAGTGTTTTCATTTTTAAGTCACAGTTACTGGTGGAGTTTGACAATAACAAGTGTTTTCATTGTTAAGTTACCATTATTGGTGGAGTTTGATGGAAAAACCTTAACAAGTACTTTCATCGTTAAGTCACCATTACGGGTGGAGTTTAACTAAGAAATCTTAACAAGTGTTTTCATTATTAAGTAACCGTTACTGGTGGAGTTTTATGAAAAACCTTAACTAGTGTTTCCATTGATTAAATCACCATTACCAGTGGAGTTTGAAAGTTTGAGAAATGAGACTCTTTTAGATTTTGTACATTGTCAAGAATAAAGGACAAATAATGAGAAACGAAGCGACACTAGCAAAGTACCTTAGCAATGGATGGATCAAGAACAGGAACCAATGAGGCCACAACGGTGGGCACTGTTGGGGGCAGATTTATCTCCTCATAACCTTCAACGGCACCCTCAACTAGAGAAGCCTCAACGTCCGGTAAAGTTCCTTTGCCAATAAAAGGTACCAAGGCCAACATAGGAGTCCCACTAGGGGAGGACGTATGATCTCCCAGTGATGCCCTAACTTTAGTGGATGAAAAAGAATCACCACACTGGGTAGAAAAATCAACGCTGGCCGCAGGAATGAGTAGACCACCAAGAGAAGTTCGTGGGACAACATCTGGAGAAAAGTAAAAAAATGAAGCTAAGTGTTAGAAATGGGGAATAAATACAGAAGAAGGGATAAATACGCCTAAATTTTACTTACCTCGGTTATGGTACTGAAGAGGGGAACTGTAGATAGGGGTCTTACCAACACAACGGAAAGAAGAATGTTAGCTAATAAAGATGCCATTTCGACCTAAGGCATCGCAACAGATTAAAGTTCAGCATTGTAAACAAGAAAAAAGGGTGGAAGGGAGAAAAGACGTCAAACCTAACAGTGATTGAGAATGTGTTACCTCGGGGGAACTTTATGTAGCTGGAACGATGGGAAGAAGAATCTCGGGCTGAGGTGATAATTTAGAAGAAGCTGGGGGATTCCCACTGACTCAATGGAATCACCCCCCTTAGAAGCATCCTTTTTATGTTGTGAGGATAAATGGTGAGAGTAAGTAAGCCCGATCATGGGTGAATAGGGAGGAGTTACATCGGCCTGAGAGGAATCGAAATGTCCCCCCACGAAAGGACTCACAGGGGGATTGGCCTTTCTTCTTCAACCTCCTGCACCAAAGTTATTAAGAGTTAAACAAATGTAGTTTGTTTTAAAAAAACGGGAGTAATAACAACAATACACTTGCATAACTCAGATCCAGAGGTAGAATGGGAGGATATCACCATTGGAGAAGGAGGAGAAGAGGCAACGACATAGGGAGCTGGGGGGAGATGTACATCTGGAGCTCGTTTCTTCTAGGACTTAGTACCCAGAGTCTTTTTCCTCACACCCGCAGCACCAGCACTTTGAGGAACCCTTGAGATCTTCTTTCTCTTTGACACTGGCTCCATTGGATCAACTAGGATAGTGGGGAAGGTAGTAGAAGGAGGAAAGACGGGAGCGCGTCATCCAAACTTAGAATTTATTCGTTTCACCTCACCCTAAACGTTCCTTCTCAACTCCTCACTCACTTCTGCAGATATGGGAGGAGGAACGAAGGAGATGGGGAATGCCTCCAAAGGAGTTTGAGGCGGAGATTAGGACTTAGTCTTTGAGGAAGTCCCAGACTTGGACCTCCTAGTTTTTTTAGCTGAGGGTTAGGAAGGTCCTTCACAAGAAGTTGCTTCGGTTTGAACCCCTTCACTAGAAATACCTCCAGAAGGAGCAGGCTGCTTAGGTGTTGGGGCTGTTTTAGACTTTGGGGTAGAACCGGGAATCAGGGAGAAATGTGGAGGAAGCTCAGTGGGAGGATCTTTGGGAATATTGCTTAGAGGGAAGTCTATTCCCAGAACGGTATTGCCTTTTAAACCAAGTTCATGCGAAGAAAACAAAAGAACTGGGCGATATACATGAGCCTCCTTAATAAATTCAAAGATATGGGCCAGCTATTTCGGCCAGTACTTCGTTGCACATAGGGAGGTTACATCCCCTTGCCTCATGATGCTCGTAATGGTGACTCGCCCAGACATTGTAGAACTTACTGGCCACGCAGCAGTAGATGAGAACAAAAAACATGCCTCTCTAAAAGATACTTTGGCGTGAGATAACTAGAAAACAGGGTGATGAGGAGAGGAGTGTACCTACTGAGGAGAGGAGAGTCCTAATGTTCACTGATGGGTGGAACTATAAAATGTGACAACATTTATTGGGGAATCTTTCATTAAGTACGTATGGCAGATGAGGGCCATTGGACGAATAGCGGAGATCGTACTTAGGAGGTTATGATGTATGTTCGAGTATGATGACCGTAATCGAGGTCACCCCTATTATGGAAAAATTGAGGAGAGTCATCAGTAGAAGTTCTTAAAATGCGTGAATTGTGTATGTTCCCTAATGAAGGCATTATATTGAAAGGCTTGGGTATATAGTGGAATGTGATTAACTAGAACTGAAAATTTGAGGTAAAATTTTTCTTGACTCATCGGAGCAAAGTTATAATATTGGGATTCAACAACCATCACCCGCAAATGAGGGTATGTTTCCTATCTAAGGAAGTATGAGGCGTATTGATTTTTGTAGTGATTGATGTTGTGTGGGCAAAAGGGTTGCTAAACTTAGCCTATAGCACTGTTATTTATGTAGACTCACTATGGGTGTGGGACACCTTTATATTACATGTTATCACGTGGGTTTGATTTGTATCATGGGATTACTTACCTAGAGCATGTTCGAGTGTGATGTGACTAACGACATGCATTGACTTGTGGTATATGAGAGCTTATGTCGGCATCTTGTCTTCTATAAAAGAGTAGATGCGTAGACCCTATTTGAAATAAAAAAAAAAAAACCAAAAATTTTGTTTTAAATCGATAAACCTGATATTTTTTTTTATAAACCAAAATTTTTTGTCTATATATTATTGACTAAGGACCTTAGGAGTTTCGATGACCGACTACTTTAGGAAGTAGTGTATCGGGGTGGTTCCTTGTTTGGATTTTGCTTGCGAGACACCCCACGCATGAAACTAATAACCGTTGGAAGTCGAAATAAGTTAGGTCTTTGGGAAACGAGTTTATAACCTTTGCGAAACTTTTAATATTGAAAGCGGTACGAGAGGATGTATGGGCGCACTGGATGATTGGATTGTAGTATTTTTCATACTTGTGAAAAAGGTAAGTAATTGTGACTTCAGGATTTATTTGTTCACTACGAGAGGATCATTTATTTTTCCCAACGTTTGTCATGAGGACGGTATAGGGAAGATTGGGTAAAGTTTAATTTGATTCAGTTGAAAATATATGGTGAGGCTTGGCGTATAACATCGATAGGGACTTTATTAATGTACTGTATGGGCGGTACATCTTGGATTTCTGGCGATGTGAGATTTATACTCGGATTTGACCTTACCGGTATGACTTATATTCCTGAATTTCGGGACGAAATTCTGTTATAAGGGGGAAGTATGTAATACCCCGTAATTTAAATGACTTTTTAAATGGGTTATATTTTAAATTAATGGATTAATTAGATTTTATTATTAATTAATTCATTCGGGTTTTATCCGGACGGTGGATATTAAAATGGATGATTCCGAATATTACTTAAAGGTATTTAGGTAATATATGAATGTGATGTCATTGATATGACTGTATGATATAAATTCGGTAATTTATATTTTTTATTCAGACGCGGTATGGAACGTGTCGGGACTAGTTTATTAAATTAAAAAGGAAATTTATTTTCTATCGATCTAATAGTCATTTTGACTGCGTTGTTGCGTCCGGAAGGTTCGAAATAGTCAGAAAAGTCTATTTGGATGTTAATTTTGAGTCTCGGGTCATTTGAAAATGAATAGACAACCCGAAAGGGCATTTTGGTCATTTTTCTAGGGGGGATGAATAGTGATTACGGATTTGGCACTATTATAAGTATTGGTAGATTAAGTGTATGGGGGTTATTCATCTCCTCTTCACAAATTAGAGCATCCATCTTCCTATAGAGAGTGTAAGAGTGCTTGGAAAGGGAAAAGCCACTTGGGAAGGAGAAGAACAAGAACCAAGGTTCACCACCACCAACCACCACCGGAGTTTGACCGGAGAAGGAACAACCAACTGAAATATACTACACCAAAGGATCAGACCTACAAGAAAGGAAAATGTTTGATAATGGAAATTTAAGTTTGTATATTGTCCATGTTAGAATAATATGAAAAGAGAAGATTATTCATATTTGGAAGAAATAATGGAGTATTAAATGGAATTCTGGAAACTGAAATGATATAGGAATTTAACTTATATTGTAGGATGATATTAATCCACGAAATGATCATGAATATGTTGAAGAAAAATCTGAAATACCATTGTAGTGTTCTTGAAGTTATTATGTTGATGATTTTCTAGAAATAAGGATAGAAACATGCTTTTAATCCAATCCCTTGAAGATTCTAGGATGTTTAGAGTATTGGAAATCGTTCATATATGTTGATATATCATGTAGAAATAATTATAACTCATTTTGGAGGTTAATATGAAGGTTTAAATGAGTAAAAATGGTGAAACCCGTAGTTGCAGAAAATGCAGAAAACCAGGCTTGGACCTGAGGGATCGATCGATCGACCCCTGCCTTCGATCGATCGACCTCCCCAGAATATGTAAAGTTGTTTCTTTTTAAATATTGATTCTTATCCCAAACCTTTTGTGGATATTTGGAGATTATTATTTGGATATTATGGGACTTAGAAAATATCAGTAAACCCTTGATAAGATTTGAATTAATTTGATTTGGATTCAAGTGATTAAAATGATGAAAATTATATCGAATGGAATTTCGGTTGCTAGATTCATTTGTTAAATTCTAAATGGAAATGTATGAGGATTAAAGATAGGACCAGTAGGGGTGATTTAATATAACACCTGGGTATCCTTAAGTTTACATGAGGGTTTAATCCAAAGTGAAAGAAGATGTGTTTATAAGAGATTTGAAACTATCGATTTTAACCTTAATGAAAAGGAGAATTTAACTCGTAGTAATTTGGGAGAAATGATGTTATGGACCAGTAGGATATTAGTGAATTCTTACTGAATATATGTTGAGGAAAAACCTATTTGAATCTTGTGTATTGAGTGAGGGTAGCCTCAGGGTTACAATTTGAACATCAAGGACTGAGTTTAAACTCATTATTGATTTCGCAAGGACTGAGTGTAGTACAAGAGCGTAGTGGTATGACTCCTGGATAGAGATGGGAGTTTAAAACACTTTTGGGTTGAAAAGGGTATGAGGTTATCCCGATCGCATAGTTGTAGTTGTCGGACCTCCTCGATCGACAAAGTTAAGTAGTAGTGTATTGGAGGGGTTCCTTGTTTGGATTTCTCTTTGCGAGACGCTCCGCGCATGAACCTTAACGACGTCGGGAGTGGAGAGATGTTATAGGATGCGAGGATAATTAAATTATGAAGTAAAGATATAATATGTTAATACGTGGGATTTAAAAGGGATATAATGCTACGTATGGGAAATATCTTAGGGTAGTGATACTTACCTTATTGATATTATATTATAGGTATGATAATACCTATTTGATTGATTGATGATTTATGTGTATGACATACCTAGCTTACTTGCTATCGGTGGGAGGTTTGCGCGTGAGGGCAGTCATATCCTGATGAATCCATGGGATCTTTGATTTGTCGCTCGAGAACATAGGTCTATGAAAGACTTATCGAGGAGTTGATACGTCCGCTGACTGTGGGTACGTAGGTATGTGCGTGACCCATGGATACGAGAACTATGTTCTCCTCCAATTTGTTTGTTGTTGATTGTGGTTCGTGGAATCTTACCGAACCTGTAGTCCCCTATTCGGCGACCTGCAATGATGGGACATGATAGCAGAGTAATGCATTGCACCACAGCTGTGACTCGGGGTGCCGTATTATATATGAATATATATAATGGATTATATGATTAAATGGTTATATATTGTGGTTAAATCTATCTACGATGATAATTGTAGATAACGGTGAATAGAGAAAGATAATAGAATTAAGTTAATAAATGTTTATGCTTATAGAATTGAAAAGCTTCACTCATGATAATGAGAAACGATTCATATTAATGAGTAATGATTCATGTTAATGAGAAACTAATCATATAAAGAAGAAAAGTAAATGAATAATAATGTGACGTATGGTATGGGACATACGGGGATTATGATATGGGAATGGAATTATAATACGGAGACTAGAAAAGAGGAACCATTAACTAGGAGGTTAATAGGAAACGTTAAGTGTGCACTCTAGTTGAGAGGTGAGAATTGCAAGTGAGAGTTGGATCTAACATGTACATAATAAATGCTTTATTGCACTTGTTAAATACTTGCTGTTTTAAAAATAATCTACACATTCGGGCTCTGACCCGTTTCCTTGCATATTTTCTGTTCTATTGTATCTCTATATCAGGTGACCAGAAACAGGGACACCAACGTTAGCGGATTATGACAGGCTATGGATTTATGGAGTTTTTCCTAGACGCCTTCCATCTTTTGATTCACAGTATTCTTAGTTAGGGCATGTCGCCCAAAGGATTCAGTTATCTTTTCTATCGAGGTCAAATATTATTGTATTCGGGACTTTTTAATACATTCAACATTGTTGGGATTGTTGTAAAGGATTTATATTATTTGAGAATGTTTATTCCAGTCGCATTTAAATTCTTTTGAGTTATTTATTTAGTGATCTGTGTTGTAGAATAAATTGTGTTGTGTTATTCTTAAACTGGAAATTGATTTTGTTAAATTAAAATTTGGAAAGTTTTTAACACCAGCTTAATTGAGTTTTGGGTGAGTTGTAAATGCTTTTGACAGTGAGGCTACGAATGAGCCAACTGTATATTCTGTATTAATTTGGTATGGAACTGGCCACCCGGTATTTAATTAGGCGGGGTGTTATAGGCAGAACCTCCTGTTTTGATGTAAATGCTTTCTCCTCAGCTAGAAATGCCGTAACTTCTTCGTTCAGGATCAGAATCGTGCACCATTTGCAACCACGCGAAGCTTGCGAGGAGGGATACAACTTTCGTGAGATGTCGAGCCATGCGCCCAAACTATGAATTGACCGAATTGCCCTTAAACGTGTGATTGTGTACGGGACTTGAGCAGAATGCGTCCGAACTCCATTCTTAGTACCTAAATACCTACAAAAGCCCAATTATACCTCATATAGCATGTTAACAATATAAACCGAGGTTGTCTTGTTAACGGGCTTAAATATAGAGATTAAAGCACCTGAGGGGGCTAAAATGCATATGTTCGATGGATGAAATACGCAATATTTGCGTAATATCACACCCCCTAACTTACACATTTCTAGTCCCTAGCAATGAAATAGGATGGAAGAAGAACAAGTAAACCAAAAATGGGAGATAGTACAAAAGTATGGTATAAAATCAATAAAAATATAAGGCCACTTTCACGAGCGAACGATTGCATTTAGCGTATGCAAAAAGCCGTTAAACCCCTAGGTTACCCTAGTGGACGAGTGTCGTCTCGTGAAGGTTTTCAGGGATGAAACCCACAAACATCATAAAGTTTCCTCAAAATATGCCCAATCACATGCGACAAACTCAACAATACGAACAAGATTTCAACATGTTATTAGCATAGAAAACGAATTCAAGTGAAAATTCTGTAGTTATTAACATTATCAAATGCACCTCAATGAATTGAAACTTTAACATGTGGGAGGAGAGTGAGCACACGCAAAATATGATTTGGCAAAAACTTAAATAACTCGGATACTAAATATCAAAGCATGCATATAAGTCAATCCTCATGGGCATTACACTCATCAAATGAATTCACTTAAAATAGGGAGGTGACACACGGGACATGCGGGCATAAGGAGTAAATGTAAAGGGAAACTAGGCCACACACATGTCATAATTGAAGAACGCTATATTGGAAATAAAAACTGTAATCTCAGTGAAACATACCGCATGTATAAAAGAGGCAAAATGAATATTCACAGATTATCAAAACTATTTTAACCTTTGAATTACATCTACTTAAGATCACATAGGACTTTAATAGGGTTGTAATGTAGTCTAGGCTAGGGTACAAAATGAAGGATATATATGTACGGATTCAAAGTGTTCGGGATGAAACTCGGAATAATGGGAAAAAGTTGGCAATTTCAAAATTGGACAAATGATTTTCAAACGAGCATTAGATATAACAATCGAGAGAGTAATCAAAGCTTATTGAATCACTATAGACAATATATAAAACCTTCTCTTTCTTTTTCTTTTCTTCTTTTTCTCACTTTTTTATTTTGTTTTCTTTTGTTTTCAACTCCATTTTTCTTCTCTTTTTCACTACATTTTCTTCCTTTATCACTCTTTTCATGCTCAAATTGCAACCACAAAACAACAATATCATTCAATCCCAAATAACAATCCAAACAAGGGTATGTAAGGTAATATGTATTGTATATAACTCCAATTTGCAGTAGGTTATGGGATTTTGGGTAACGAAACGAAAGGCTAGTATTTAGGCTCAAGTGGGTTGACTAGGGAACATATAAAAGGTAAGGTCAAGGTCATATGGGTGATATACAAAGATGGCCTATGATAATTTCAAAAAGTTTATGCAATTCTTGAGTCAAAACAATAAATGAAAATCATGCTCAAGTAATACATTTCTATATGAACTCAATTAATGAACGGTTAATGAAAGATTAAAGAGATTACCAATGACTGTAACGTTTTCAAAGAGGAAAGAATAGTGTATACACTCATAAATGAAGATAAGTCTCTAATCTCACTCGGTGTAAGTATATACAATGCAATAAAATATTACCGAGTTATAAAAATCTTAAACCAAATCAATATTACAAGAAAAACGCATGTGCTCATGGGATAAAGTTTAATTCATGAAGTTATTCATAATATTAATGATTTAAGGACTAAAGACTAATAACTTCTAAAATAGAGAACATGCATCGTTGAATTGTCTAATGGATCAATCAATTATTAAAATTTATCATTGAAAACAGTTGCAAAATGCCCAACAAAGGAGAAAAAAGAAAGAAAATATTTTTGAATTTTTTAAATTTTTTACAAAAACATGCTTTGTAACTAAATTATAGTCAAATTCAAGGACTAAACAGTGAAATGGATAGAATATCCCACACCCCCTAACTTAAATGTTGCATTGTCCCCAATGCGTCCATTAAAGAACACAACATAAAGATTGGAAAAGAATGATATTACCCAAATTTGGAGCGATCTCCATAAGTACAAGTCCAAATGAATCTGCAAAACAAGTTAGTACAAAGCATAGGAAGAATATATACAGATGTATTAAGTTAAAAGAATCTATGTCACAAGTCACAACAATATAAAGGGGATGAAGTGCAAATACTAGATAAATTGATGGTGAACTTTTTGATTTTATAAAATGGAAGGTCACACACATCAAAATCCAATAAACAACCACAAACTACATTCTCTTTGCTCATTTCATAAGTTCCATACAAAACAACTTAATACATTACAACTATAAAAAAGAAGGAAATAAAAAACAAAAATAAAAAATATAACATAATATCCATCCCAGAATTGCCAAAAATGACCCAGTACAGTAGTAGCCTAGTGGCCGGAACCACTAGGATCAGAAGGATCCTGAAAATGAGGAGGTAGCGCTGTGTCCGAATCATGCCTCTGCAAGTAAAGGTCCTGCATCATCCGGTATTCATGTCTCTACTACGCTCTAGCCTGTCTCTGCTCGGCTTTAACTGCCGGCGCTCATCTCTGTCCTGTCGGAGATCGACCTGATTTTGTCTAAACTTTAACTATTGCTGATCCAGGCGGGACTCCCATGTAGCCCACCTGAGCTGGGTCTCCTCCCAGTGCTGGTCCTGCACGGCCTGAAATGCCTCAAAGCGAGCATCATAATCTGTGTGTGGCACATAAGAACCCTCACCCTGCTCCATACCTCTAATCTCGGCCTCCTCCGCTGCCATGTCAGCTGCCTCTATCCTATCAATCGCATCTGCCCTCTGTATTTTGTTCCCAGACTCCCCCCAAGCATGAGTCAACATCTTTAAGATATTGTCCTTTGTGAAAAGCCCTAGTGGCTCACGCTTGTGATCAGCATCATACTCTGGGCAACCGTGAGAAGTGTAAATCCTCGTGATGAGGGCAAGAAAAGGAAGTGAAAAGCTCCAGGCAATCTCCTTTGTTGTTGCGAGCATCGTCTCCAAAAATATTTTGGGCAAACTGATTTTGCCCAAATTATGAAGCATAGTGTAGATCAATGCTGTGTGCTTGTGACGAATCTCTGATCGGTTATTCGTCACCATGAATGAGTGGACGTTGTTATAGTGGAGAAGTCTCGGTAAGTTTGTAATTGCTTCTGAATGGAAAGCACCCTTCTTCCAAACCTCGCCCGGCGCAAGGGCCTCTATCAATGTCGCATTCCCGAAAAGATCCGTGTCCAAGAAACTGACAGGATTCGCGGGGTCTGGCACATCCATAAAAGCTGCCAAATCAGAATGGCGTAGAGGTATCTGCACCCTACGAACCATGGCCTCATATGTAGTAGGCCCCTGCCCTCTCACCTCTACCAATGTCGCATAAAACATACGGACAAGCTCTTCATTGATGCACCCATTGGTAGCGAGAAAGGGCTCCCATCCCCGTCGGTGCAACAAAGACCGCACCTCCTGTGGTATGTGATCAAGGGTCCAGGCAAAATGATAACCCAGTGGTCGCTTGGATGTCTGAAAATAGGCCTGATACCAATCTCGCTCCTGCTCAGAGCGAAATCCCTCGACGCCCCCTTTGGTCATGCACCTAGTGAATTTGTATTTTTTGATGTTTGCCATTTCAACCTACAAAACAGTACTCAAGTAATAAAAAAAATTATAAGCACAATTAATGGTTAGTTAGTGTACGAGTTGAAATGGTGGGTGCACGTGCGCAAAACCGAGGGAAAAAAATTCAACATTGCGATAAAAGTTGTCGGAATGCGACAAGGAGTAAAAATACCCAACTCTGCACCAAAAAATGGATTGAAAACTATTTGTGGCATTTCCGCGAACACTTGGCGTGCGCAATGTGCGACGAGGGTGAAAAATACCATTTTGAACGAACAAATTAGCCCCATTCATGAACACAATCACAATGCAACATCAAAAAAGTGTTCATGAATGGATATATAACAAGAATCATAGGTAAAATTAGTTGGAACAACACAAAATAGGGAGAAATCCACATACATTCAATATATGTCAACAAATGGGTTAAACATGGAAATCATGACAAATATGAACCAAAATCTAGAAACACACAATTAATTAGGAAGAATGATACCTTGCAAGTGTAGAAAATGGTTGATATTTGAAGGAAAATGTGGTGGGGGCATTTTAGGGCACGAAATTGGGAGAAGAGAGATAATAGAAATGAGGAGAAAGTGGGAAAAAACAAGCAGTTCTCGACCTTTTACTGGTCGATCGATCGATCGACCCTTGGGCTTCGATCGATCGATCAAGCAGTAAAAGGCCTACTGCCTCCAGTTTTTAAAAGGGGGGGGGGGGGGGGAATGCAATTAGGGGTATAAGGGGGGTATAAATGTAAAAATAAATTAATATATATATATATATATATATATATATATAAGTATAGGAAAATAAAAATACAAAGAAAAAAAATTAAAAATAAAATTAAAAATAAAATAAAAAAAATATAGAATTGGGCTAAGTATGCATATACCTACACATATACTAACCAAAAAAAGAAAAATATGTACAACGATCGACACACACGCATGTTCACATAGAAATAAAAAAATAAAAAGAAAAATAAAAAGAAAAACAAATACAAATGTGTGAGAATGAGTGTGTGTAAAATTAAGAAAAAAATATTTTTGTGACTTTTTTATTGTTTTCTTAACAAGTGTGTGCTGGGGCGCATAATCTCCACAAATTCAAGTTCGTTGAACCTACAAAAGAGTTAGAACCAATCATACAAAAAGAAATAAAAAGAGATTAACTAATTACACTAGAATAAATTAAGAAAATAAAAATAATAATGAAGAAGTTAGTATATACAACCTACACTTAGGAATGCTAATTAGCTATATACTAAAAGTTGAAATTTTTGAGGGTCCATATAAAACACAATTTGACTTTGACGGACCAATGGTGGACCCTCCCAAACATGCATGCCTCCCGAAAAATAGGAATTCCGTTCAAACGACGGAAGGCATGTGTAAGGCGGTAAAAGTGAACCATCCCCAGTTGAAATTTGGGAGGGAGAAGGGAGGATTTGGATAGGAGGGATGATAAATACACACGTGGGACGAGAAAAATTGAATCATCTCCCAAGTAGTTTAAAGTTGGAATGGGAGGCGGCGCACACGAGGGCAAAGATGCTGTCATGGAAGGCGGTTCGAGCGAGTACTCCTCGTCGGTGAAAAGGTTTAGAACTGTAAAGTTTTGAACCGATTCATTGGGTACTAGAATTGGTGTGACAGTATAGAATAAAGACGGGGATGAAATAAATTCAATCTCAGGCGATGAGTGATCATCGCTTGAAAATTGAATTTCGGAAGAAATAGGATCGTTTACAATGAAACTTTCTTCTTTGAAAATCAAAGAAGAAACGAATTCATGGAAAATGGATACTATGCCCGTTTCATCCTCATTTTAATTCTCTACTATACCATGGGTCAAGTCAAGGATGATTTGTTCCAAAGTAGGAACGAAGTCCTCTTTTGGTTCAAAACATTCCTCGACTTCGACAGTCTCCAAAGAAAAGTCGTCGTCGGATTCAAATAGTAAATCCAACTCGTGTTCCCAACAACGATTTTCTTCTCGATGATAGTTTTCAATCCTCTCATTTTCAAGCATGCACATTCCCTCACTGAAAGTCATGGGGCGAGGAGCGGATTCTTGGAATTAAGAGGTTTGGAAATTATTCTCGGGACTACACTCAAAATCATTAACATAAGAATTTTGAAAATGATTACAATTTGTTTCAAAATTTTTATCATAAGGATCTTGCGACCCAAAATCAAAATGATCACACCCAAAATTAATGTAAACCAAACTTTGACTTTCCTAATACTCCCCAAATGTCATTTTAGATGTTACAACTTTTTGGGAATGCAAGTATTGACCAAAAGTCAATGGCTTACCGGAATTTTAAGGGTTGTCATTAGGATTACCAAAAAAATTAGAATAAGACATGCTTACCCCAAGAAAGGCTCAAGTGGGCAACTTCCACAAAGAAGATGTGCGCGCGGGAAAATTCAAGCGATTCTAGGCTCTCAAATGTAGAAGTCCTGCAAAAAAGGTTAAAAAAAAGAATACAAATACAAAATAAAGAATACTACGAACTAATACAACAATTACAATCTATAAAAAAACACTCCCCGACAACGGCGCCATTTTTATTCAAGCGTGAAAGGTAGCGCGTGTAAAGACTTTAATCGTTGTTTTAGTTTCACCGCCTCAATACAAACA
The DNA here is from genome assembly GCA_949130495.1 of Sambucus nigra. NCBI lineage: Eukaryota > Viridiplantae > Streptophyta > Magnoliopsida > Dipsacales > Adoxaceae > Sambucus > Sambucus nigra. The sequence continues at coordinate 455,653,065 of OX422214.1, forward strand.
AACCTAAGTTACGACTACACTCAACGCATGAGTATAGCGGTAAGTCGGGTATCGAATCCATAGAGAATGTTTGATAGATCGTAATAGATTATTAATCCATGAATAAAAGTGTAAAAGGGTGATGTGTGCTAGGAAATAAAATAAAAGAATAAGTTAAGTCTAAATAAAAGTAACGCGAGGATAGGGATATCATCCAACCATACGGCTCGAAACAATTATTAGTCAGAATTCCGGCTCGAGAGAAATTTAATCGAGCATTATCAATTAATCATAAACTTCGCACAATAAGGAATTTAAGCCAATGTTGCATGAATAAATATTTAACGGAAAATGGTCGCACGCGAATTAAACTCGGATTATCGCTATAAACACTAACGTTGCATAACAAAGAAAGTTAAACGCATAATAATCCGACTTTAATACGTGAGGGTTCAATTAAATGCAATTCTGCACAAAACTTAATTTTCAGAGCTCGGGGCCTGTTAATGGCAGAAGGACATCCCGACCCTAATTATCTAGGGGCACATAATGAACTAAGCTAATTTATACTAATTAAACTAGGAAATAAGGAAATAAAGAAATTAAACTAATTAAGAAAGCATGTAAATTATTCTACAAACCAAGAAATAGGCAAGAACAATTATATAAATGGAGATGGAAGATGAAAGTTCAACATACACAACCCATATGGTTGTCAACCCAAAGAGATATGAAGCCAAGCTCTCAAAACCCACAAACCCTAGGCTAAACTAATTAAAACAGAGTATTTCTAAGTAAAACTAATTAAAATAATTACTCCCCCTTATTTAATTCTTCCCATTATGAAACATTATCAACCTAAAAAGATAGAGACTCCCCCTAAGTTAAATCTCCCCCAAACTAAGGTACAATCATAATAGGTTTAGATACCATTTCACCCCTATCATTCTCCCCCTTTTTGTTCAGGAATAGACAAAGGCTAAAGAATTAAAAAAAACAACTTATTTAACCCAATTAAAGCATATACACCCTCCAATCTAAATACGGGATAAATAAAATGGGATAACAAGCTAAAGATGCAAAGGTGCATAAAGTGAAGAGAACATTAAAGCGCATGAGCAACAAAATCATAACTAATCCAATAAATAATAATGGATACCAACTAGGATGCAAGAAAATGTGACCAATATTATACATAAAGTATTAAGCATGCGATATCAACAAAGAATGCAACAAGATGGATATCAATTATGAATTAAAGCATATATGGACTTGAAGGCAAGGCAAAGACCAAACAAAATATCATATATATATGTACTCTAGATATACCAAAGATGCACACGCACATATATATGGATATAAACACCAAAATGACACAAAACAGAATACGCCTTTGACACTCGTATGGAAAAAATGTGTCATATGGAAACAGAAGTGTTGGGGTGTGAACTAGTAACAATTAAATTTAGACCCGATCAGTTAAAACATGTTAACGGAGTTATCAATTGATTTCAAACTTCATCCTCATGTGACAATATAGATTGAACTCAATGAACAAACATACACAATGCATACAAGCCTAGCATGTTGATGATTCTACAAACCAATAGAGTCATGAAATTGAAAATGCAACTAGGATAAACGAACATTGGGCAAACCGTTGATATACCATCCAATATCCCTCAATAAGCATATATTAATTTTTAATGAATATATCAAACACACATAGGCCTTGGCAATTATTTTTCATTTTAATGCCATAATTCTATTTTTAGGCCTTTGGACCACGTATTTCTTTTAGGTCCAAACAAATGGTGGCTTACTATTCGCAAAGGATAATAAATCCTTTCGGAGATCTTTCCCGTGCACATTTATATTTATCATTTTTTATTTTTCACACAAATATCACGTGCAATGGAATTTGACATGCACTAGTCCTCCTAAGTCACAAATATGTAGATGCCAAAATTGGTAGGAGAACATGTCACAAAGCTGAAGTATAACATGTGACGATTAAAATTTGAAAGAGCTCGTGCATGTGTTAATAGAGGCATATATAACTAGAATCCATTTAATCAACACAAAATCCAATCACTCCATGTAATCAAGATAAAGAACATAATAAGGATTGACAATCTAAACCAAAAGTTCTAGCCACATGGGAGCGAAAAAGATGGGATTCAAATACAAGTATATGCCACATAAAGTGTGTCAAACTAAAATACACACACAAAAAAATCTTTCTGAGTTTTTAAATTTTTTAACCAAAAATAAAAATATATACTCAAAAGACAAACAAAAATCATTTGAATTTTTCATTAAGCTTAAATTACCAAGAGATAAAAACCCAAATGATAAACAAAAATATTTTTGTGTTTTTCATTTAATGCAAACAAAAGAAATATAATACAAAAAATAAACAAACATCATTATCCTAGCATGTGATTAAGCATGGAGCATAGACTAGAAAATGACTAAACAACCATACATTTAGCATTAGAATGTAGCATGAAGTACAAAAGCTAAAGTATGCAAGCAAAACAAACACATTCAACCTTTAGATTTTGCAAGGGAGGAAGCATATGAATGTAAATGAGAATAAAAAACCTTATCTTGTAAAAGTACTAAGTAGGATCTCCTAACCCAAACTAATGACGATTGACTATCTAGGGGTGTAGGAATCTTGACTACCTTGGTTTCCTTACAGTGGGTTTTTCTAGGACCTCGTTTAAGATCAATTTTTTTTTTCTACGATGAACTTTTCGACCACGATGTGCACAATTAAAAACACGCCGAAAACTGGTACCTAAGGATTGATCTCTAAAGGCTTTCCTAGGTGATTCTCTTAAAACATTGGTTTTGGCTTTATGAGTAGATTCATTACAAGTATCGAAGCCTAAACCACAAATGTCATTTTTTATTTGGACCGTGCTTAAGATTTTATCCTGTTTTTCGGACCAACACTCCAACTCAAATTTGACTTTTCTTGAGTCTTTTAATTTATTTTTCAATTCTAAAATATTAGACTCTAATAAAACATTTCTCTCTTCAAACTTGAGAAGCCCCTTTTTCAAGGATTCCATTAAACCTCTAATGCTATCTCTCTCGCCTTCTACATATTCAAGCTTCTCTCGAAGAGTTCTCTCTCGTGTCCTAAGGTCTTCCACTAACGCTCTCTCATCAACGACCTTGATACGTTCTTTCAAACAAGCTTCTAACTTCAAATTTGCCCTTTCTAATTAATAGATTCATCAAACAATTCTTGAAAAGCATTTTGAAGTTCACTCACATTAACCTCTTCTTCATTTTCACTCTCTCTTTCTTCTTCACTCTCACTACCATAAAAAATAAGGAAATCATAAACTATGACCTTGGAAGTGTCATGTGTTAAGGTCTCATCAATAGACGAGTTCTCACTATCACTCACATGACTAGCCATAAAATCCATAAAGTTGGGCTTAGTGGGGGAATCGGGTCCCTCTTCATTATCATTATCACAAAGGGTTGCATTAAAAGAAATTGGTTGCTAACCCTCTCTCCTTAGTTTAGTGGGGCACTCAGAAGCCCTATGGACATACCTTTCATAACCAAAACACCTATTTGACTTGTCCCAATTTAAATTTTCTTTAGAAGTTTTAGGGATCCTTTCGGCTTTGTCATGCTTAGAAGTTTAAAATTTCTTAAAGTCATTTTTAAATTTATCTTTGTTAATTTTAAGAAACTTTCGAAATTTCCTTGTAAACAAGGCCATACCTTCCGAGTCACTATCACTCTCGCTCTCCACTACTTGTTTTTCCTCTTTTCGGGCTTTTAAATCAACGCCCTTTTCAATTTTCTTTTCAGTTTTAGAGGGAAACATATCCAGTTCATAGGTTTGTAAATCACCTACAAGCTCTTCTAATTTCGTAGAGGCTAAAGTTGGTAAAGAATTTAAAACGGTCACTTTTGGAATAAATCTATCGGGTAGGAACCTTAAAATTTTCTTTACTACTCGATTGCCGGGTATTTTCTCTCCCAAGTTAAAAGATGAATTAACAATATCGGAAAGTCTAGCATAAATTTCATCAATTTTTTTTCCGTTCATTTTGACGGTTTCAAATTAAGTGGTGAGGTTTTGGAGTTTCGAAGCTTTTACGACACTTGTACCTTCATGAGTGAGTTGTAAAATATTCCAAGCTTCTTTAGTGGTTTCACACGTCATAATGCGACGGAATTCATCCGGTGTGATAGCGCTAAACAAGGCATTTAAACCACGGGAATTAAAATTTGAATGTTTAAATTCATTTTCACTCCATCTATTGGCCTGTTTGGGAACACGTTCATTATCTACTAAATGAGTTGGTGGAGACCACCCATTAACTACAGATAACCAAACCCTCTCGTCGATAGATTTAAGTGCCAATTTCATACGCGCTATCCAATACGCGTAATTAGAACCATCGAAAGTAGGAAATTTTAAAAATGGGGAAAATTCCATTTTAGCATTAATATTTTAAAAGATCTTAACGAAATAATTTATCGTTTTTGGCTCTGATACCACTTGTTGAAACAATAGGCCCCAAATTTTAAAATTCTTTGTACTTCACAAAAAGATATCTCCTTTTTAAATGCGGAAGCGTAAGATGATGGTTCAATTAAACAACAAATTTTAATTTCTTAGCAAATTAAAATTAAACAAAGTGAAATAAGATTAAGTCCAAACAAATTTTAATTTCACTTAAACCCAATTAAATTAACCTAAGTCCTAGAAATTTGCCGAAGTCATATTTTCAGTATTTCCAACTTAGGCCAAACCAAATTTTACCAAATTAAATTAAATGACTTGAATTAAATTAACATAAACATTACCCAATATTAATGTAGCACCAAATTAAACATAAGTAGTGATTAAACCAAATTTTATCTTTTTACCTAACCATGTGTTCTAGGTGATATATCAAGATAAAATTAAACAATGAATCACTACGCCACGATGTACGAGGAAACACTCACAACGGGAAAAAACCTCGGACAACCCTAGCCTCAAATCCAGTAAGTATGGTTTTTACAAATACAAGACAGTAGAATTACAGCACTCGACTCGATCCCTCTCAAGCCCCCGATGATCCTTCTTGTATACACCTCCGCCTAGCGAATAACCCCGAAGCTCCACTGTGGTCTAGGAATCCACTGATCGGACTTTATATGGACACCGCCACCCGAACAAGGAGCCTTTCTCCAAGTGGGTAAATCAATGCAAACTTCTTCTTCTTTGTGGGATTTTGAAGCAAACCCAAACAATCTCTTCTTCAATGTTGTAGAGATAAACCGGTGCCAAACTCCAAGCAATGTATATATATATATATAAAGAAGACTTGGAATAAACAATATGGGTGAAACAAAGTGTTTAAAGGATTTTTCCTTGAAAAATGAACACTTAAACTTGAACTTTTTCTTAGGAAAGATGAACTCTCAAAACTCTCCCTGGGAGATGTAGGATAGTGAAAAAATTAATAAGAAAAAGTATATTTCCGCACTTAAGAAGTTTTGTCAAAAGATAGTGGGAAAAGAAGTGGGTCAAAAACTGCTAAAAATGCCAAAAACCAATTCCCGCCAAAACTCGTTTGAACGAGATTTTCATTAGAACGAAGTCTCGTTCGAACGAGCCTTCTAACGAGGTTCCAGAAAGAACTCATTAGAAATCTCATTGGATATCTCGTTTAAACTATCATTCTTGTTCGAATGATATTTCGAACGACATTCCAGTGGCCTATTGGGAACTCGTTGGCAGCTTCGTTCGAATGACCTTCTCGTTCGAACGACAAACACGTTCGAAAAACAATTCAAACGAATTTCCAGAAAGTTTGATAATTTCTATTTTTAGCCAAGAAACTTTATATACTTTGTTTTAAAGTTTTAATAAAATCTTTCTAAAACTAAACAACAGTTTTAAATAAACCGTTCACCAAAAGAAACATGTTCCAAGCTTCTATATAAATTTACAATGCATTCATACCTTAGGAGTAAACGGAACATTGTTGATGATGTATAAACGAGACACTAAAAACACGGCATTTGATGAAGCTTTATGAACTTGGCCTTTACGTCTTCAACTTTAGTATGTCATAGGCTTGAAGGATGATCAATAACTCTATCCTATGACTCAAACGTTTTGTCCGGAATTGAGCTAAAACTATAAAGGACTCAATTGGAAATTGGTGTCCTTACAATTCTACCCCTTTGGCTATTCCGGGACAAAAATAAAACAAAAATCCTAAAGGGACGTCAAGCTCTACTAGACTGACAAAAATGTCCCACCCAAAAAAAAAATACAATGCTTGACTCAAACAACCCAAGGATCGATATCTTTGCCCGATGATGAACATTGCCATCTAGAACAATACCTGCACACTTAAGCAGACAGATTAAACGCATAGGGAATATCAAAATATTCAATGCAATTAAAATAATTACTCCCCCTTATTTAATTCTTCCCATTATGAAACATGATCAACCTAAGAAGATAGAGACTCCCCCTAAGTTAAATCTCCCCCAAACTAAGGTACGCTTATAATAGGTTTAGATACCATTTCACCCCCTATCATTCTCCCCCTTTTTGTTCAGGAATAGACAAAGGCTAAAGAATTAAAAAAAAAACTTATTTACCCCAATTAAAGCATATACACCCTCTAATTTAAATACGGGATAAATAAAATGGGATAACAAGCTAAAGATGCAAAGGTGCATAAAGTGAAGAGAACATTAAAGCACATGAGCAACAAAATATTAACTAATCCAATAAATAATAATGGATACCAACTAGGATGCAAGAAAATGTGACCAATATTATACATAAAGTATTAAGCATGGGATATCAACAAAGAATGCAACAAGATGGATATCAATTATGAATTAAAGCATAGATGGACTTGAAGGCAAGGCAAAGACCAAACAAAATATCATATATAGATGTACTCTAGATATACCAAAGATGCACACTCACATATATATGGATATAAACACCAAAATGACACAAAATAGAATATGCTTTTGACACTCGTATGGAAAAAATGTGTCATATGGAAACGGAAGTGTTGGGGTGTGAACTAGTAACAATTAAATTTATACCCGATCACTTAAAACATGTTCACGGAGTTCTCAATTGATTGCAAACTTCATCACATTTGAATATAACCTCATGTGACAATATAGATTGAACTCAATGAACAAACATACACAATGCATACAAGCCTATCATGTTGATGATTCTACAAACCAATAGAGTCATGACATTGAAAATGCAACTAGGATAAACGGAAATTGTGCAAACTGTGGATATACCATCCAATCTCCCTCAATAAGAATATATTAATTTTGAATGAATATATCAAACAAACATAGGCCTTGGCAATTATTTTTCATTTTAATGCCATAATTCTATTTTTAAGCCTTTGGACCACGTATTTCTTTTAGGTCCAAACAAACGGTGGATTACTATTCGCAAAGGATAATAAATCCTTTCAGAGATCTTCCCCGTGCACATTTATATTTATCATTTTTAATTTTTCACACAAATATCACGTGCAATGGTATTTGACATGCACTAGTCCTCCTAGGTCACAAATATGTAGATGACAAAATCGGTAGGAGAACATCTCACAAAGCTCAAGTATAACATGTGATGATTAAAATTCAAAAGAGCTCGTGCACGTGTGAATAGAGGCATAAAACAGTAGAATCCATTTAATAAACACAAAATCCAACTACTCCATGTAAGCAAGGTAAAGAACATAATAAGGATTGACAATCTAAACCAAAAGTTCTAGTCACATGGGAGCAAAAAAGATGGGATTCAAACACAAGTATATGCCATATAAAGTGTGTCAAACTAAAATACACAAAAAAAAATCTTTTTGAGTTTTTGAAAGTTTTAACCAAAAAGAAAAATATATACTCAAAAGACAAAGAAATATTATTTAAATTTTGCATTAAGCATAAATTACCAAGAGATAAAAAGCCAAATGATAAACAAAAATCTTTTTGTATTTTTCATTTAATGCAAACAAAAGAAATATAATACAAAAAATAAACAAACATCATTATTCTAGCATGTGATTAAGCATGGAGCATAAACTAGAAAATGACTAAACTAGTATACATTTAGCATGAGAATATAGAGTGAAGTACAAAAGCTAAAGTATGCAAGCAAAACTAACACATTCAAACTTTAGATTTTGCATGGGAGGAAGCATGTGAAAGTAAATGAGAATCAAAAACCTTATCTGGTAAAACTACTAAGTCGGATCTCCTAACCCAAACTAATGACGAATGACTATATAGGGGTGTAGGAATCTTGACTACCTTGCTTTCCTTACGATTGGTTTTTCTTGGATCTCGTTTAAGATCAAAACAAAATTTCCTAAGATGACCTTTTCGACCACAATGTGCAGAAGTAAAAACACATCGAAAATTGGGACCTAAGGATTGATCTCTAAAGTCTTTCCGAGGTGATTCTCTCAAAACATTAGTTTTGGCTTTATGAGCAGATTCATTACAAGTATCGAAGCCTAAACCAGAAATGTCATTTTTGATTTGGACCGTGCCTAAGATTTTATCTAGTTTTTCGGACCTACACTCAAAATCAAATTTGACTTTTCTTGAGTCTTTTAATTTATTTTCCAATTATAATATATTAGACTCTAATAAAACATTTCTCTCTTCAAACTCGAGAAGCTCCGTTTTCAAGGATTCCATTAAACCTCTAAGGCTATCTCTCTCGCCTTCTACATATTCAAGCTTCTCTCGAAGAGTCCTCTCTCGTATCCTAAGGTCTTCCACTAACGCACTATCATCAACGACCTTGACACGCTCTTTCAAATAAGCTTCTAATTTTAAATTTGCTCTTTTTAATTTAATAGATTAATCATACAATTCTTGAAAAGCATTTTGAAGTTCACTCACATTAACCTCTTCTTCATTTTCACTCTCTCTTTCTTCTTCACTCTCACTACTATAAAAAACATTGGAATCATAAACTATGACCTTGGAAGTGTCATGTGTTAAGGTTTCATCAATAGACGAGTTCTCACTGTCACTCACATGACTAGCCATAAAAGCCACAAAGTTGGGCTTAGTGGGGGAATCGTGTCCCTCTTCATTATCATTATCACTAAGGGTTGCATTAAAAGACATTGGTTGCTTACCCTCTCTCCTTAGTTTAGTGGGGCACTCAAAATCCCTATGGCCATACCATTCACAACCACACTCGTCCCAATTTAAATTTTCTTCAGAAGTTTTAGGGATCCTCTTGACTTTGTCATGCTTAGATGTTTCAAATTTCTTAAAGTCATTTTTAAATTTATCTTTGTTAATTTTAAGAAACTTTCGTAATTTCCTAGCAAACAAGGCCATATCTTCCGAGTCACTATCACTCTCGCTCTCCACTACTTGTTTTTCCTCTTTTCGGGCTTTTAAAGCAACGCCCTTTTCAATTTTCTTTTCAGTTTTAGAGAGAAACATGTCCAGTTCATAGGTTTGTAAATCACCTACAAGCTCTTCTAATTTCGTAGTGGATAAAGTAGGTAAAGAATTTAAAACGGTCACTTTTGGAATAAATCTATAGGGTAGGGACCTTAAAATTTTCTTTACTACTTGGTTTTCGGGTATTTTCTCTCCCAAGTTAAAAGATGAATTAATAATATCGGAAAGTCTAGCATAAAATTCATCAAAAGTTTCTTTTTCGTTCATTTTGATGGTTTCAAATTGAGTGGTGAGGTTTTGGAGTTTCAAAGCTTTTACGACACTTGTACCTTCATGGGTGAGTTGTAAAATATCCCAAGCTTCTTTAGCGGTTTCATACGTCATAATGTGACGGAATTCATCCGGTGTGACAACGCTAAACAAGGCATTTAAATCACGGGAATTAAAATTTGAAAGTTTAAATTCAGTTTCACTCCATCTATCGGCCGATTTGGGAACATGTTCAATATCTACTAAATGAGTTGGTGGCGATCACCCGTTAACTACAGATAACCAAACCCTCTCGTCGATAGATTTAAGTGCCGATTTCATACACGATTTTCAATACGCGTAATTAGAACCATCAAAAATAGGAAATTTCGAAAATGAGGAAAATTCCATTTTAGCCAAAATATTTTAAAAGATCTTAACGAAATAATTTATCGTTTTTGGCTCTGATACCAATTGTTGAAACAATAGTCCCCAAATTTTAAAATTATTTGTACTTCACAAAAAGATATTTCCTTTTGAAATGCAGAAGCGAAAGATGTTGGTTCAATTAAATAACAAATTTTAATTTCTTATCTAATTAAAATTAAACAAAGTGAAATAAGATTAAGTTCAAAAAAAATTTAATTTCATTTAAACCCAATTAAATTAACCCAAGTCCTAGAAATTTGCCTATGTCATATTTTCAATATTTCCAAATTAGGCCAAACCAAATTTTACCAAATTAAATTAAATGACTTGAATTAAATTAACATAAACATTCCCAATATTAATGTAGAACCAAATTAAACATAAGTAGTGATTAAACCAAATTTTATCTTTTTACCTAAGCGTGCGTTCTAGGTGTTATATCAAGATAAAATTAAACAATGAATCACTACGCCGCGATGTACGAGGAAAAACCCATAACGGGATAAAACCTCGGACGACCCTAGCCTCAAATCCACTAAGTATGCTTTTTACAAATACAAGATAGTAGACTTACAACACTCGACTCGATCCCTCACAAGCCCCGACGCTTCTTCTTGTATACAATGCCGCCTAGCGAATAATCCCGGAGCTCCACCGCGGTCTCGGAATCCACCGATCGGACTTTATATGGACACCGCCACCCGAACAAGGAGCCTTTCTCCAAGTGGGTAAATCAACGCAAACTTCTTCTTCTTTGTGGGATTTAAAAGCAAACCCAAACAACATCTATTTCAATATTGTAGAGATAAACTGATGCCAAACTTCAAGCAATGTATATATATATATATATATATATAAAGAAGACTTGGAATAAACAATATGGGTGAAACAAAGTGTTTAAAGGATTTTTCTTTGAAAAATGAACACTTAAACTTGAACTTTTTCTTAGGAAAGATGAACTCTAAAAAATCTCTCTTGGAGATGTAGGATAATGAAAAAATTAATAAGAAAAAGTTTATTTCCGCACTTAAGAAGTTCTGTAAAAAAATAGTGGGAAAAGAAGTGGGAAAGTGGGTTAAAAACTGCTAAAAATTGCCAAAAACCCGTTCCTGCCAAAACTCGTTCGAACGAGCCTTCTAACGAGGTTCCAGGGAGAAATTGATAGAAATCTCGTTGGATATTTCATTCGAACCATCATTCTCGTTAGAAATTTATTTCAAACGACATTCCAGTGGCCTATTGGGGAACTCGTTGGCAGCTTCATTCGAACGACATTCTCGTTCGAACGACAAACTCGTTCGAACGACAATTCAAACGAACTTCCAAAACGTTTGAGAATTTCTATTTTTAGTCCAGAAACTTTATATACCTTGTTTTAAAGTTTTAATAAAATCTTTCTGAAAATAAACAACAGTTTTAAGTAAATCATTCACCCAAAGAAACATGTTCCAAGCACCTATATATATTTACAATGCATTCATACCTTAGGAGTAAACGGAACATTGTTGATGACGTAGAAACGAGGCACTACAAACACGGAATTTGATGAAGCTTTATGAACTTGGCCGCTACGTCTTCAACTTTAGTATGTCATAGGCTTGAAGAATGATCAATAACTCTATCCTATGACTCAAATGTTTTTATCCGTAATTGAGATTAAACTACAAAGGGCTCAATTGGAAATTTGTGTCCTTAATATTCTCCCCCTTTGTCTATTCCGGGACAAAAACAAAACAAAAATCCTAAACGGCCATCAAGATCTACTAGACTGACAAAAATGTCCCAACCAAAATAAAAATACCATGCTTGAATCAAACAACCCAAGGATCAATATATTTACCCGATGATGAATGTTGCCATTTAGAAGAATACTTGCACACTTAAGCAGACACATTAAATGCATAGGGAATATAAAAATATTAAATGCAATTAAAATAATTACTCCCCCTTAATTAATTCTTCCCTTTATCAAACATGAACAACCTAAGAAGATAGCGACTCCCCCTAAGTTAAATCTCCCCCAAACTAAGGTGGGATTCTAATAGGTTTAGATACCATTTCTCCCCCTATCATTCTCCCCCTTTTTGTCTTGGAATAGACAAAGGCTAAAGAATTAAACAAAATTATCTTATCTACCCCAATTAAATCATATACACCCTCTAATCTATATACGGGATAAATAAAATGGGATAACAAGCTAAAGATGCAAAGATGCATAAAGTGATGAGAACATTAAAGCACATGAGCAACAAAATCTTAACTAATCCAATAAATAATAACGGATACCAACTAGGATCCAAGAAAAGGATACCAATATAAAACATAAAGTATTAAGCATGCGATATTAACAAAGAATGCAACAAGATGGATACCAATTATGAATTAAAGCATAGATGGACAAGAAGGCAAGCCAAAGACCAAACAAAATATCATATATATATGTACTCAAGATATACCAAAGATGCACACACACATATATATGGTTATAAACACCAGAATGACACAAAATAGAATAAGCTTTTCACACTCATATGGAAAAATTGTGTCATATGAAAACAGAAGTGTTAGGATGTGAACTAGTAACAATTAAATTTAGACCCAATCACTTAAAACATGTTCACGAAGTTCTCAATTGAATGAAAACTTCATCACATTTGAATATAACCTCATGTGACAATATAGATTGAACTCAATGAACAAACATACACATTGCATACAAGCCTAGCATGTTGATGATTCTACAAACCAATAGAGTCATAACATTGAAAATGCAACTAGGATAAACGGACATTGCGCAAACCGTTGATATACCATCCAATCCCCCTCAATAAGCATATATTAATTTTGAATGAATATATCAAATAAACATAGGCCTTGGCAATTATTTTTCCTTTTAATGCTATAATTATATTTTTAGGCCTTTGGACCACGTATTTCTTCTAGGTCCAAACAAACGGTGGCTTACTTTTCGTAAAGGATAATAAATCCTATCGGAGCCCCTCCCCGTGCACATTTATATTTATCATTTTTTATTTTTTACACAAATCTGACGTTTTCACAAAGCTCAAATATAACATTTGATGATTAAAATTCAAAAGAGCTCGTGCACGTGTGAATAGAGGCATAAAAAAGTAGAATCCATTTAATAAACACAAAATCCAACTACTCCATGTAAGCAAGGTAAAGAACATAATAAGGATTGACAATCTAAACCAAAAGTTCTAGCCACATGGGAGCAAAAAAGATGGGATTCAAACACAAGTATATGCCTAGATAAAGTGTGTTAAACTAAAATACACACACAAAAAAAATCTTTTTGAGTTTTTGAAAGTTTTAACCAAAAATAAAAATATATACTCAAAAGACAATCAAATGTTATTTAAATTTTTCATTAAGCATAAATTACCAAGAGATAAAAAGCCAAAAGATAAACAAAAATCTTTTTGTATTTTTCATTTAATGCAAACAAAAGAAATATAATACAAAAAATAAACAAACATCATTATTCTAGCATGTGATTAAGCATGGAGCATAGACTAGAAAATGACTAAACTAGCATACATTTAGCATGAGAATATAGCGTGAAGTACAAAAGCTAAAGTATGCAAGCAAAACTAACACATTCAAACTTTAGATTTTGCATGGGAGGAAGCATGTAAAAATAAATGAGAATCAAAAACCTTATCTGGTAAAACTACTAAGTCGGATCTCCTAACCCAAACTAATGACGAATGACTATCTAGGGGTGTAGGAATCTTGACTACCTTGCTTTCCTTACGATTGGTTTTTCTTGGATCTCGTTTAAGATCAAAACAAAATTTCCTAAGATGACCTTTTCGACCACAATGTGCAGAAGTAAAAACACATCGAAAATTGGGACCTAAGGATTGATCTCTAAAGTCTTTCCGAGGTGATTCTCTTAAAACATTGGTTTTGGCTTTATGAGCAGATTCATTACAAGTATCGAAGCCTAAACCAGAAATGTCATTTTTGATTTGGACCGTGCCTAAGATTTTATCTAGTTTTTCGGACCTACACTCAAAATCAAATTTGACTTTTCTTGAGTCTTTTAATTTATTTTTCAATTATAATATATTAGACTCTAATACAACATTTCTCTCTTCAAACTCGAGAAGCTCCGTTTTCAAGGATTCCATTAAACCTCTAAGGCTATCTCTCTCGCCTTCTACATATTCAAGCTTCTCTCGAAGAGTCCTCTCTCGTATCCTAAGGTCTTCCACTAACGCACTCTCATCAACGACCTTGACACGCTCTTTCAAATAAGCTTCTAATTTTAAATTTTCTCTTTTTAATTTAATAGATTAATCACACAATTCTTGAAAAGCATTTTGAAGTTCACTCACATTAACCTCTTCTTCATTTTCACTCTCTCTTTCTTCTTCACTCTCACTACTATAAAAAACAAGGGAATCATAAACTATGACCTTGGAAGTGTAATGTGTTAAGGTTTCATCAATAGATGAGTTCTCACTATCACTCACATGACTAGCCATAAAAGCCACAAATTTGGGCTTAGTGGGGAATCGGGTCCCTCTTCATTATCACTATCACTAAGGGTTACATTAAAAGACATTGGTTGCCTACCCTCTCTCCTTAGTTTATTGGGGCACTTAGAAGCCCTATGGTCATACCCTTCACAACCAAAACTCCTATTTGACTTCTCCCAATTTAAATTTTCTTTAGAAGTTTAAGGGATCCTCTCGGCTTTGTCTTGCTTAGAACTTTCAAATTTCTTAAAGTCATTTTTAAATTTATCTTTGTTAATTTTAAGAAACTTTTGAAATTTCCTTGCAAACAAGGCCATATCTTTCGAGTCACTATCACTCTCGCTCTCCACTACTTGTTTTTTCTCTTTTTGGGCTTTTAAAGTAATGCCCTTTTCAATTTTCTTTTCAGTTTTAGAGGGAAACATGTCCAGTTCATAGGTTTGTAAATCACCTACAAGCTCTTCTAATTTCGTAGAGGCTAAAGTTGGTAAAGAATTTAAAACGGTCACTTTTGGAATAAATCTATCGGGTAGGGACCTTAAAATTTTCTTTACTACTCGGTTGTCGGGTATTTTCTCTCCCAAGTTAAAAGATGAATTAACAATATCGAAAAGTCTAGCATTAAATTCATTAAAAGTTTCTTTTTCGTTCATTTTGATGGTTTTGAAATTGAGCGGCGAGGTTTGGAGTTTCGAAGCTTTTATGACACTTGTACCTTCATGAGTGAGTTGTAAAATGTCCCAAGCTGCTTTAGCGATTTCACACGTCATAATGCGACGAAATTCATCCGGTGTGAGAGCGCTAAACAAGGCCTTTATACCACGGGAATTTAAATTTGTAAGTTTAAATTCATTTTCACTCCATCCATCGGCCGGTTTGGGAACACGTTCATTATCTACTAAATGAGTTGGTGGAGGCCACCGTTAACTATAGATAACCAAACCCTCTCGTCGATAGATTTAAGTGCCGATTTCATACGCGCTTTCCAATACGCGTAATTAGAACCATCGAAAATAGGAAATTTTGAAAATGGGGAAAATTCCATTTTAACCAAAATATTTTAAAAGATCTTAACGAAATAATTTATCTTTTTTGGCTCTGATATCACTTGTTGAAACAATAGGCCCCCACTTTTAAAATTCTTTGTACTTCACAAAAAGATATTTCCTTTTTAAATGCGGAAGCGTAAGATGAGGGTTCAATTAAATAACAAATTTTAATTTCTTATCAAATTAAAATTAAACAAAGTGAAATAAGATTAAGTCCAAAAAATATTAATTTCACTTAAACCCAATTAAATTAACCCAAGTCCTAGAAATTTTCCTAAGACATATTTTCAATATTTCCAAATTTGGCCAAACCAAATTTTACCAAATTAAATTAAATGACTGGAATTAAATTAACATAAACATTACCCAATATTAATGTAGCCCCAAATTAAACATAAGTAGTGATTAAACCAAATTTTATCTTTTTACCTAAGCATGCGTTCTTGGTGATATAGCAAGATAAAATTAAACAATGAATCACTACGCCGCGATGTACGAGGAAAAATCGACAACGGGAAAAACCTCGGACAACCCTAGCCTCAAAGCCAATAAGTATGCTTTTTAAAAATACAAGACAATAGACTTACAACACTCGACTCGATCCCACTCAAGCCCCAACGATCCTTCTTGTATACACCTCCGCCTAGCGAATAACCCTAGAACTCCACTGCAGTCTCGGAATCCACCGATCGGACTTTATGTGGACACCGCCACCCGAACAAGGAGCATTTCTCCAAGTGGGTAAATCAACGCAAACTTCTTCTTCTTTGTGGGATTTAGAAGCAAACCCAAATAATGTATATATATATATATATATAAAGAAGACTTGGAATAAACAATATGGGTGAAACAAAGTGTTTAAAAGATTTTTCTTTGAAAAATGAACACTTAAACTTGAACTTTTTCTCAGGAAAGATGAACTCTTAAAACTCTCTCTAGGAGATGTAGGATAGTGAAAAAGTTAATAAGAAAAAGTTTATTTCCACATTTAAGAAGTTCTGTCAAAAGATAGTGGGAAAAGAAGTGGGAAAGTGGGTCAAAAACTGCCAAAAACCTGTTCCCGCAAAAACTCATTTGAATGAGATTTTAGTTCAAACGAAGTCTCGTTCGAACGAGCCTTCTAATGAGGTTCTAGAGAGAAATCATTAGAAATCTCGCTGGATATCTCATTCGAATCATCATTCTCGTTTGAACGATATTTCGAACGACATTCTAGTGGCATATTGGGGAACTCGTTGGCAACTTCGTTCGAACGACATTCTCGTTCGAACGACAAACTTGTTCGAATGACAATTCCAACGAACTTCCAGAAAGTTTGAAAATTTCTTTTTTTAGCTCAGAAACTTTATATACTTTGTTTTAAAGTTTTAATAAAATCTTTCTGAAAATAAACAACAGTTTTAAATAAACCGTTCACCCAAAGAAACATGTTCCAAGCTCCTATATATATTTACAATGCATTCATACCTTAGGAGTAAACGGAACATTACTGATGACGTAGAAATGAGGCACTATAAACACGATATTTGATGAAGCTTTATGAACTTGGTCGTTACGTCTTCAACTTTAGTATGTCATAGTCTTGAAGGATGATCAATAACTCTATCCTATGATTCAAATGTTTTTTTACAAAATTAAGCCAAAACTACAAAGGACTCTATTGAAAATTTGTGTCCTTATATAACCCTTCCCGAATATAGGGGACCGGCGGTAGAAACACAGTTGTTCCTGACTGGCGATAATTAAAGAGGTGGCATCAGTGGTTGTGGTAGCAGGGGTGGCAGGTGGAGTATTGGTGGTAGACGTAGTAGGATTGCTTATGGAGGCCATTGAAGACACCAAAGAAGTAATAATGGAGTGGCTAGAAAGCGCGGATGATTACATATGAAAGGAATGAGTAGAAAAGCTTGGCAATAATGGAGTTTTTGGCAGAGTTTCTCTCTCTAAAGTAGATGGGAGTTTGAAGGAGACGAAGAAAAGAGAAGTATTTTGAAAAACAGACATTTGAAATCCTTTAACCCGTCTTTTGAGTTTCCCACCAACACGCGTGCAAAGCTTCCTGTAATCATTCCAAATGGACACGTGGCATTTTAGGGAGCATCCTAGCAGTTGAAAAGACAAAATTACGTCATTAATGAAGTGACACATGGGGAAGGGAGAGGGGTTTTATTCCTAGGAAAGTTTGAGTTTGGCACCAAAATTTTTGTCAGACATATCCAATAACTACCAACGAAGAAGCTTTCCCAACAGTTAAAAAAAGCTACGATGTACCCTCACCACAAGTCCAAACGTTGTTCGATTATGACTCAGCTACATTGGGGAGAATTTTTCTAATTTTCAAATATGAAGACACGATAACGTAGCAGATCCCAAACACAACAGCACCTTCAGATAGGGAGAATTTCTTAGGAAGAAGTTCACAAGGGAGAATTTCACAAGTCTCAACGATAGGGGAAGTCCTAATGAAAAACTCATTACCTACAACTATACTCCACAAACAACACAAAGGCGAGAATTTCACTTCCCCAAAGTCAAAACGAGTATTTGTGAAAGTCAGCAGGACTATCGGGTGAATTTTAAATAGTTAAGGCAGAACGGTTGAACCTCAGTAAACAGGAAAAAATTACAATATCCCTTCGCCAAAGCACCAATATGTCGCAGCGCTTCGACTCAAGTACATCGGGGAGAATTTTACTTTTTCCTGGAGGCGTTAACCGAAGTGGTTATAATGAAGGAAAATATGCCAGAACTTTTTCACACAGAGAAGGTTCATCGGATTGAGAAGCTTTTGTGCAGATATTTCTTATTTCCACAATAAATCTCTATACGAAGGGGCAAATGTAGAGGGTGCTTGAAGTTAATCTGGAGATTAGAGATAATCACCCCATTAAGAATAATGTTTGGTATTAAGGCAATGATGCAACTCAAATAATGCAGCCCAAAATGATGCAGCTCGGCAAGGTAGTTCAAGCGAGGTAGCTCAGTATGGAAGCCCAGAGGAATCTTCCAGCAAAGAAGCTGACCAAGAGAGCTCACCCTTTAGTCTTATTGCTTTACTTAGTATTTTTGCATCTCTTTATTTATATTGACTATGAGTTTTAACGATTATAATGATTTTTAGTATAAGGTCGAACGGTACTCGCGAGAGACCAGGCTTGACAAGGCCTGGGAGAGCTTTCATGCTCTATCGAACGACCTCGTCGTGGGAACTTTAGAGGGACTTGGTTTGGAGGATTGATAATTGAGGCACCGTTGGGGCTTGTCCTGACCATCTTAGATACACCTGGTAAAAAATACCAAAAGACTTTGACCGTGGAACCTTGGGCGAAGAAGCCTTGAGTCCCATCGGGCATTGAGTTTTGAAGCAAATAACCCTCTACTGAATGTCACATGTACTTTATGTAATGTCACTAGCTAGATAGGATATGTCAAATATATACTTGAGTAAACCACCATGGTATTTAGGGTTGTCAGACAATTGGTGAGCCACCTCTGTGACGACAGCCACCTAACACACAATGGTTAAGCAAAAGGCATGTCTTGGCAATTAATGATTATGATGTAAAGCTGACTAGTCCATCAAACATTTCATTTTTGTGACATAAAGTATGAGGGATGTCTTTCACAGTAATTAATGACCGAGTTATCTTGGGAGTGGTGTGGGGGCTATTTAAGAGCCCCAACCACCTCTGAGGAAAGGATGTTCTTTTTGAGAGTTGAGAAGTTATTGCTAGAGAGAATACACATCAGAGGGAGATTTTATTACAGACCAGATAGTTTACTCACCCACCATTGTCATTTATTATGAAGATTTAATACTTAATAGAGATCTTAGAGGGTGGTTGGGGTGTTTGGGTACCTTCCAAGGTGTATATACGGTGCTTACTTCTCTCTCCTCCTAAGTGAGTTGCTTAAGAGTTTGTTATTATATTATGAGTTATACATGAGAGATTTGTGAGTTCAAACTGAGTTTATCTTCACTAAGTAGTGTTTGTGTGTCTTGTAGTTAATTAATAAGTGCTGTTAGTCAACTTATTATTACTGTACTCAAAAAGGGGTTATGCCCCCATATAATCTAAACCACCCTCTTATAGAAGTATTCACATAAGTTTTCAAGAACAAGAATGCAAGTATTTTATCCCAAGAACAAAAAAGAAGGTTTTAATCAGCAATATGACTTATGATCAAAGTTTGAAGTCGAATACTTTTAGAACAAAAAGAGAAATGTGAAGAAGATAATAACTTAGCTTAAACTTCTCGAATAATCAAACTTAAAACAAATATCTTAAAAAATTTCTTATTAATCGAGTGTCTTTGCTCTAAAAAAATATTTCTCAAAAACTTTTCTCTAAAGTTTTTGACAAAAGTGAAACAACCCTCGATTTTGGAGACTGAGAAATAAAATTTTTGGGAAAATAAAATTTAATTAATTGGAGAATTCTAAAATTTTGGAATTGAAGCCCAAAAATACAGAATATTTCTAAGTATTCCGGATGATGTTTTTGAGGCTACCATCGATCCCGGAAGGGCCGAGATAGTCAAAATGACTGTCATTGGGTCTTATTTCGGCTCCGGAATGTTTTCAAGTTATTTTGACTTGAATGGGAGTAAACAAGTCATTTAAATTGTGTATTAACATTTAAAATTTGGGATTTCATTTTAAGGGATTTAAAGGCTTACGGATCATTCCTTCTCATTTGAGAGAAATAGAGATAAATGCCTAGAGAAGAAAGGAAGAGAAAGAGGAAGACAAGCTTGGGGATTTCCGGCCCAACCGCGTCAACGAGGACGATCCAACCTCTACAAATCTGAGGCACGTGTTTAATCTTGCTAAATAAGTCATTTGTGTATTTCATTTCATAATTTGTGGGTTAAACAAATGGATTTTTGGGTATAAATATCAAAACCTAGATTTTTTGGGTTTAAACCTTGAAATCAATGTTTATATATGGTTTGATGACATATAAATGGTTGGGATGAGATGTAGGATGGATTTTCTTGTTACAAATATTATTGGGTTAAAGATTTGGGGGCTTGAGGATGATATGTGGGTGTTTGAGGGTTGTGGGTTTGTTGAAATGGGGAAATCAGCCAAGGCAACTGGTATGGTCGGTTGACCGCGGTCTGGGGATCGGTTGATCGCGCCTCAAGGAAAAAGCCTACTGCATTTTTTCATAGGCAAAATTTGGACCCGCGGTCGACTGGGGGTCTGGTACCGGTCAACCATCCCCTTTTTTAGCCCAAAAAGTTGGAGTTGTTCTTTCCCTTTTCTTTTGGAGTTTTATTCTTAGGGGCTTTTTTAATGGGCTTATTATGGAGGCTATGATATTAAATTAAGGGAGTGGGGCCCTAGGTCGAATAGGGGGCTTGGGGGCCGATGTTAAATTTGATTTAGGAGGATGGGGTGCCTCTTTTGGTAATGAGAGAATTATGGGATTGAATTGATTGGTGGATTACCCTACTATGATGGAGGTGGGAAATTATGGATTGATTGTAAATGGTAAGGATAGTCCCTTTTTGTTTAAGTGTGTATGAAAAATGGACTTTTAGAGGTAGTGGAGGATCTCAGGGAGGACAGGAGTCTAGCTTGAGGTCATAAGTGAGATTAGATGTTATTGAGGACCGAAGAGAGACAGGGGTCATGCATCCTTAGAAACGTTAAATTAAGGAATAATAGGTAACCCAAGGGGCGTAAGGGCCCATAAGATCAATCAAACCAAAGGTGATATTGGGAACGATTTGGATCGTACTATCGATTAGAATAAGCGGTAGCACAAATTCTAGTTAGGATAGTTAAAGATAATTATGCACTTTCGAATATAGATGAAATGTGTAGTGATGGTTTCATACACTAAACTCTGGGTGATAACCCTAATGTTGGATATATATATATATATATATATATATATATATATATATATATATATATATACGTATGTTGTTTGGGAGACTATTCATATCATAGGAAAATGGATGAATATGCTTCAAGTGAGGACTTGTATTCACATATCGAGGTAAATTAAATGAGTTTGTGGAGACGGTTTGTATATCGAGGATTATGTATACTGATAGCCGAGTTGATATATACTATACGTATGAACAAGAGGTAGTTTGTATATAGAGATATATGGATATGTGAATATGTGTATATATATATATATGAATATATGGATATATTTATGTCATGGATATACATGGTATGGATATTTAAACCTTATGTGATGGTTTAATATTGGATCATATGATGGGATCATATGGATATATGTATATTGTGCATGTCAATGATATACGTACTTATGAGGTTAAGCATACCCCGCTCATGCTATCATTGGGAATTTTCGGCGCAGAGGGTGAGCATCCTAGCTTAAGGAGTAGGGTGTGGATATTCCCCAGGTCATAGTCGTCCCGTGTGTTATTATGTGATATATATATTTTTGGGGTGAGACGTGGTGGGTATGTTTCGTCTCATTGCCGGTTTGGAGCTATGACCGCTTCTCGGGACGTTGTGTGCGTGAGTTTATCACGAGGTGGGTGTCGTTGATCACCACCAGGTGGTCCGCAGTTTTGCTACGTGAGCCGGGCACTGGGAAGATGATAGCATGGTGTAGTTTTATCAGCGCTATATATATCCGGGTATTAATATGTGCGTGGCCATTGTACATTATATATGGTATGTACACTTGGACATGGGTAGGGTTGATGGTATGTATATATATATGGTGAGAATAAAATACCTATATATATATATATATATATATATATATATATATATATATATATATATTAATATCCTATAGGTGAAAGGATATGGTATTTCTATGGGGTACATCTTGGATGATTATGGTGTACCAGATTTTTTGGGGGTTGATGTATCGCATTTAAGGAATATTTCGGTTATATCATCCCAAGGATATTATTGGAGATTTTTAGTTGTCTTCATATTGTACTTCAAAATTTAGTAGTAATGGTAGTATTAAATTGTATGTTAAGTATTATGGATCTCTAGGATCGACATTGCCTAGGAGTAGTGTAACGGGTTGGTTCCTTGTTTGGATTTCGTTTTGCAAGACTCGCCACGCACGAAACGTAGTGCAATGTCGAGATTTGAGAGAAGTAATCACATATATGGCATAATGGATCTCTAGGATCGACATTGTCAAGGAGTAGTGTAACGGGGCGGTTCCTTGTTTGGATTTCGCTTTGCGAGACTCCCCACGCATGAAACGTAGTGCAATGTTGAGATTGGAGAGAAGTTTTATCAATAATAATTTGTATGCATGTTATTTATTAAATAAATTACATGATTAACCCAAATATAAATGGGTAACGTATTAAGAATGATAATTGAATGATTATAAATCGGAATCCATTAAGCCTAACATGGCATACATGTTTATAAAACAAATATAAATGGTTTTAGAAAGGAGTGGATTCCTGGGTTAAGATAGGAAGGCAATTCTCGTGAGTGTAGGCTGAGCCCATGATAAGTTAGGTTGTCCTTATAATGGGGGTAATTTAACTAAAATTTGAGGACGCGATTAGTTGCGCGCCTTTAGATGAGAGGTGAGTTGGGGTTTCACGAGAGTGCGATTCCACTTTAATTATGAAATATGTACACCGATATTTATTATGCACGGTTAACACACTTGCTAAATATTTTTTTTCACACTCGGGCTCTGACCCGTTTACTTTTCTCTCCCGCTTGTGTATATATATATATATTACTACGTGTATCCTACCGCATGGATGTCGGATGACCTTTTATCTAGAGTCTTGGGAGCCGCGACAGGTGTGGACTGTTACAGGATGTATTTGGTAGCTTCTTCCTACGTATTTAAAATTCTAGGTAGGATTCATGTTGTATATCGGGTTTATACCCAAGGGATATTTATAGATGTGTACGTTTATTCCATTCCAGTTATTGGATTGTCTGTGACCCGACAGCTTATTCGGATTTACTTCCTAGTGGTATATTCAATTGTAGTTATTTATTTCATTCATTCTAGCATTTCATTTATCTTAGTTCCTTCATGCATCTTTCTTTCCTATATTTGCAGTGTTATAGTGTTGGTTTGTTGTTTATTGCATATTTTATTTAATTTTAACATCTTTCTTATATGATATCGGGTAGTTAGTCCTATATTATATAGTACCGACAGTTGATGTTGAGACTGGACCATTTGAAACTCCTGATTTAATGTAGTATAGGGTTGGCCACCCGTTATTATTTTGAGCGGGTTGTTACAGATGGTATCAGAGCATCAAGTTCTAGAGTCCTTAGGATCTGTGCGAGTTTTCTACGTTCTTCCATTAACGTTCTTAATATAAAGCCCTACTATTAGGATTGTTGTGTACATTGCGCTTATTTTCTTCTGTGAAGTGTATTCACTTAATCGACGTTTTGATAATAATTGCTCTCGTTTCAGACGTCCCCTAGAATATGTCGTATAGGAAAGGACTAGATTAGAGATCCAATACCCACAACAGATTTTGGGTACGTTTTCATCGGGGGTATTTGTTTCTCCCGATTCTGGCGGAGTTAAAGAAGAGAACTCTACCAGTGGTTTAGGGTTCTCTATCGGTGGTTGAGTAAGAAAATGATATTTATTCGAATGATGAATCTTGGACTTAGTAAGGAAAGTTTGAGGAGAGAGTAGTGTAGTCCTCGAGAGGTTTAGGTTTAGGAACCCGTCAACCTTTGTTAGGAAACCTGATGTTGGTGACTTTTACCGATTTGAGGTGGGTGGAGTTTCCCCAATAGCAGGTGTATTGCCTTCTGGGAAGAGGGAGTAAGAAATTGGAGACTCGGTTTCGTTGAGTAGGACTGAGGGAGTTTTCGGTAGTCGCAATCGCGTTTTGTCCTTCAAAATGGTTAGGAAGTATTTTTAAGAAGATGTTTCTCTTGTGGAGAAGTAGGCTTAGGAATAATGATTGTCCTTGAAGAACTAAGGGACTTTAAATAAGGGTCCAAGGATGAAGTAAAGTAATTGGAATATGTAAGTGTAAGGTAGAATACCTTTCTTTGGGTTTAAGTCAGGCTATGTGCGGTATTGAGAACACTGCGCGTTAATTATATTGAGCGGTCAGCCGTTACACCGTTAGGGTGTATGAAATTTTCCTAGAGGAAGGAGTGAGTAAGCATGGCCGTGGTATGGCCTTTTTGGAGATAATACACCTTCTCGTAAAGAGATAGTAGGGAGTTGTGCTATTGAATTCCGGAAGATCGAATTGTCGAGGTTTATTGAATAGTGGTTATAAGGTTATTTGTCTTATGGGTAGGTTCGGGCGTGTAAATATAGTATTCCAATGAGGGGAGGACTTACCTTGTGGCATTTGCTCTGATGCAATGCAACGGATTAGTATAGCTGAGAGGTTTAGAGTTTGGTAGATTTATGTTGAGTGGATAATTTAGCTCGTAGCTGTTCTATTTTTTGAGAACTAGGTATTGGTTAGAGTATTATTTTGTTGAGGCCTTGTGTCCTAAACATAAGGTGTTTGTTTGGCGTGTCGAAAGACGCGGATTTTATTTATATTGTATTGTTGTATAGGCCTTCGGGAAATATCTAAAGTATGAAAATCTTTTATAAAACTTTAACCCTGGTTCAACTAATCTCAATCCCCGACCTAGCTACACAGTAGTGTATTGGGAGGGTTTGTTGTTTGGATTTCTCTTGCGAGACCTCCCCCGCACGAAGGTAGCTAGCGTCAAGAATTGAGGAGAGTTCAACCATTGGGAATTTTCAAACTTTTATATAGTTAATACGTTGTTATAGATTATATTGGTGATAGTTATATTACGATTTGAGGCTAATGGATCCTGATTATAATTCTACGAGTGGAAACTTGGATATGGGGTGTATGGGCACCCTGGGTAGCTATTCAATTTTGAAACTTATATGGTTCGACGTGAGAACCGGGAAGGATCATTATAGTGATCCTAAGGGTCTATGTAAGGACTAGATGAGATTTGAAGGTTCTAGTCATATCTTAAATTTCGCGAACGAAATTTTTGTAAGGGGGAAGTATGTAACAATCCTCGATTTTGGAGACTGAGAAATAAAAATTTTGGGAAAATAAAATTTAATTAATTGGATAATTCTAAAATTTTGGAATTGAAGCCCAAAAATACAGAATATTTCTAAGTATTCCGGATGATGTTTTTGAGGGTACCATCGATCCCCAAAGGGTCGAGATAGTCAAAATGACTGTCATTGGGTCTTATTTCGGCTCCGGAATGTTTTCAAGTTATTTTGACTTGAATGGGAGTAAACGAGTCATTTAAAGTGTGTATTAACATTTAAAATTTGGGATTTTATTTTAAGGGATTTAAAGGCTTACGGATCATTCCTTCTCATTTGAGAGAAAGAGAGATAAATGCCTAGAGAAGAAAGGAAGAGAAAGATGAAGAAAAGCTTGGGGATTTCCGACCCAACCGCGTCAACGAGGACGATCCAACCTCTACAAATCTGAGGCAAGTGTTTAATCTTGCTAAATAAGTCATTTGTGTATTTCATTTCATAATTTGTGGGTTAAACAAATGGATTTTTGGGTATAAATATCAAAACCTAGATTTTTTGGGTCTAAATCTTGAAATCAATGTTTATATATGGTTTGATGACATATAAATGGTTGGGATGAGATGTAGGATGGATTTTCTTGTTACAAATATTATTGGGTTAAAGATTTGGGGGCTTGAGGATGATATGTGGGTGTTTGAGGGTTGTAGGTTTGCTGAAATGGGGAAATCGGCCAAGGCAACTGATATGGCCGGTCGATCACGGTCTGGGGACCGGTCGACTGCGCCTCAAGGA
Organism: Sambucus nigra; assembly: GCA_949130495.1. Lineage (NCBI taxonomy): Eukaryota > Viridiplantae > Streptophyta > Magnoliopsida > Dipsacales > Adoxaceae > Sambucus > Sambucus nigra. The sequence continues at coordinate 455,679,549 of OX422214.1, forward strand.
AAAAGCCTATTGCATTTTTTCGTAGGCAAAATTTGAACCCGCGGTTGACCGGTCCGCTGTTTTTAGCCCCAAAATTTAGAGTTGTTCTTTCCCTTTTCTTTTGGATTTTTATTCTTAGGGGCTTTCTTAATGGGCTTATTATGGAGGGTATGATATTAAATTAAGGGAGTGGGGCCCTAGGTCGAATAAGGGGCTTGGGGGCCTTTGTTAAATTTGATTTAGGAGGATGGGGTGCCTCTTTTGGTAATGAGAGAATTATGGGATTGAATTGATTGGTGGATTACCCTACTATGATGGAGGTGGGAAATTATGGATTGATTGTAAATGGTAAGGATAGTCCCTTTTTGTTTAAGTGTGTATGAAAAATGGACTTTTATAGGTAGTGGGGGATCTCAGGGAGGACAGGAGTCTATCTTGAGGTCAAAAGTGAGATTAGATGTTATTGAGAATCGAAGAGAGACAGGGGTCATGCATCCTTAGAAACGTTAAACTAAGGAATAATAGGTAACCCAAGGGGCGTAAGGGCCCATAAGATCAATCAAACCAAAGGTGATATTGGGAACGATTTGGATCGTACTATCGATTAGAATAAGCGGTAGCACAAATTCTAGTTAGGATAGTTAAAGATAATTATGCACTTTCGAATATAGATGAAATGTGTAGTGATGGTTTCATACACTAAACTCTGGGTGATAACCCTAATGTTGGATATATATATATATATATATATATATATATATATATATATATATATATATATATATATATATACGTATGTTGTTTGGGAGACTATTCATATCATAGGAAAATGGATGAATATGCTTCAAGTGAGGACTTGTATTCACATATCGATGAGTTTGTGGAGACGGTTTGTATATCGAGGATTATGTATACTGATAGCCGAGTTAATATATACTATACGTATGAACAAGAGGTAGTTTGTATATAGAAATATATGGATATGTGAATATGTGAATATGTGTGTATATATATATATATATATATATATATATGAATATATGGATATATTTATGTCGTGGATATACATGGTATGGATATTTAAACCTTATGTGATGGTTTAATATTGGATCATTTGATGGGATCATATGGATGTATGTATATTGTGCATGTGAACGATATACGTACTTATGAGGTTAAGCATACCCCGCTCATGCTATCATTGGGAAGTTTTCGCGCAGAGGTTGAGCATCCTGGCTTAAGGAGCAGGGTGTGGGTATTCCCCAGGTCATAGTCGTCCCGTGTGTTATTATGTGATATATATATTTTTGGGGTGAGACGTGGTGGGTATGTTTCGTCTCATTGCCGATTTGGAGCTATGACCGCTTCCCGGGACGTTGTGTGCGTGATTTTATCACGAGGTGGCTGTCGTTGATCCCCACCAGGTGGTCCCCAATTTTGCTATGTGAGCCGGGCACTGGGAAGATGATAGCATGGTGCAGTTTTATCGGCGCTATATATAGCCGGGTATCAATATGTGCATGGCCATTGTACATTATATATGGTATGTACACTTGGTCATGGGTAGGGTTGATGGTATGTATATATATATGGTGAGAATAAAATACCTATATATATATATATATATATATATATATATATATATATATATCCTATAGGTGAAAGGATATGGTATTTCTATGGGGTACATCTTGGATGATTATGGTGTACCAGATTTTTTTGGGGTTGATGTATCGCATTTAAGGAATATTGGGGTTACATCATCCCAAGGATATTATTGGAGATTTTTAGTTGTCTTCATATTGTAGTTCAAAATTTTGTAGTAATGGTAGTATTAAATTGTATGTTAAGTATTATGGATCTCTAGGATCGACATTGCCCAGGAGTAGTGTAACGGGGTGGTTCCTTGTTTGGATTTCGCTTTGCGAGACTCCCCATGCAAACGTAGTGCAATGTTGAGATTTGAGAGAAGTAATCACATATATGGCATAATGGATCTCTAGGATCGACATTGTCAAGGAGTAGTGTAACGGGGCGGTTCCTTGTTTGGATTTCGCTTTGCGAGACTACCCACGCACGAAACGTGGTGCAATGTCGAGATTTGAGAGAAGTAATCACATATATGGCATAATGGATCCCTAGGATCGACATTGTCAAGGAGTAGTGTAACGGGGCGGTTCCTTGTTTGGATTTCTCTTTGCGAGACTCCCCACGCATGAAACGTAGTACAATGTTGAGATTGGAGAGAAGTTTTGTCAATAATGATTTGTATGCATGTTATTTATTAAATAAATTACATGATTAACCCAAATATAAATGGGTAACGTATTAAGAATGATAATTGAATGATTATAAATCGGAATCCATTAAGCCTAACATGGCATACATGTTTATAAAACAAATATAAATGGTTTTAGAAAGGAGTGGATTCCTGGGTTAAGATAGGAAGGCAATTCTCGTGAGTGTAGGCTGAGCCCATGATAAGTTAGGTTGTCCTTATAATGGGGGTAATTTAACTAAAATTTGAGGACGCGATTAGTTGCGCGCCTTTAGATGAGAGGTGAGTTGGAGTTTCACGAGAGTGCGATTCCACTTTAATTATGAAATATGTACACCGATATTTATTATGCACGGTTAACACACTTGCTAAATATTTGTTTTTTCACACTCGGGCTCTGACCCGTTTACTTTTCTCTCCTGCTTGTGTATATATATATATATATATATATATATATTACTACAGGTATCCTACCGCATGGATGCCGGATGACCTTCTATCCAGAGCCTTGGGAGCCGCGATAGGTGCGGACTGTTGCAGGATGTATTTGGTAGCCGCTTCCTACTTCTTTAAAATTCTAGGTAGGATTCATGTTGTATATCGGGTTTATACACAAGGGATATTTATAGATGTGTACATTTATTCCATTCCAGTTATTGTATTGTATGTGACCCGACAGCTTATTCGGGTTTACTTTCTAGTGGTATATTCAATTGTAGTTATTTATTTCATTCATTCTAGCATTTCATTTATCTTAGTTCTTTCATGCATCTTTATTTCCTGTATTAGGGGTGTTATAGTGTTGGTTTGTTGTTTGTTGCATATTTTATTTAATTTTAACGTCTTGCTTATATGATATCGGGTAGTTAGTCCTATATTATATAGTACCGACAGTTGATGTTGAGACTGGACCATCTGAAACTCCTGATTTAATGTAGTATTGGGTTGGCCACCCGTTATTATTTTGAGCGGGTTGTTACAAAAAGCAGTGTAAATTATGAAGTCAAACACCCATTTAACTTAAGCTCTTCCAAGAGTAGAAGATAAGCTTAAGGCAATTGGGGATGCCATCGTAAGGGGATAAAAAACAATTGAGTCTATGACAGATTTGGTTGCCAAAAAAAGTCTCCATGTTTTCCAAAAAGATATTTTCCAAAAAGCACGAGAAGGAGAGGTATCACGTAGGGACACACTTTCTTCGTAAAAAATGGGAGGACCATCATAATTATTAGAAGTATTAATAAAATTAGGTGTCGAATCTAGAAACAAATTTTCCCACATATAAGACAAAGTAGCATTTTTCTCAATTAAACTATAAGAAAAATAATGACAAAAATCAACATCCAAATCATCACAAGTAGTATGTATGTTAATATTGTCATTTTTTCTCCTTACAAAATTGATTATCCCCATTTAATTCTTGAATATTTTTATAAATAACACCATTATAACGTTTTTTTACCTCTTCCGATTAAAACACCTTGGTGGATAAATTGAGAATAAAGGAGTTGGACTCTCATCCATACCTTCTTCAATTTCTTTAAAAATGATTACTAACCCATCTGACTCAAATTGAAACATGTAGTCATCTTAATTTTTAGTATTTTATAGCCACATGTCCAAAGGAACAATAGAGGAATATAAAAAGATGACGGGAAAAGAATATGACACCCATTGTAATTTAGAACATATGAATATGTTTTTAACGCAAAAGCAATTAAAATTGACTCAAACTCACGTAAACTACACAAAGCGATTTGATTTATCTAATTTAGTGAGGAAAAATTTAATCTTAATATCTAGTTTTTTCGAGATTAATCGACGATAACACCGATCTCTAAATTAATCTACTGTAACACCCCGTATTTTTGAGTATTTATTATGTAATTAATTCGAAGAGTTTTAAATTAATAGTGTGCCATAATTTAATTAAATGAATTATTATGTGTTGATTAAAATATTAATCTGAGAGTTAACGTTAATATTCATGAAATATAATTAACAAAGTATTTATTGTAAATAATCGTGATTATTATGCGTCATGGCGAGTTAAATTACGAAAATTTATTGTATCTCAACCAAGAGTCGGGTATAGACTATATTGGGGTCAGGATGGAGACGTTTGGTACAGTGACTCGAATGACAAATTTGAGTGCACAGTTGATTCTAGAGCGGTCAAAATAGTCAGAAAAGAGTACCCGATGGTAGTAATTGGGTCTCTAGACATTTTTAGACATAATCGGGCCCACACGGGGGTGTTCGGATCACTTGAGCTTGGCCCATTAGTCGAATTTCAGGATTAGCATTATTAAACCTAAATTAGGGAGTTAGTGGCAGCCATAACTCAAGTAGAAAAAGAGGAAAAGAGGGAGAAATTGGGGAAGCTTTTGGGAGCCAAATCAAGAAGAATTGGGTGTGTTCTTCGTCAAATCATCGTCTACCTCAAAGGAATCAGACGCTACGAATCTAACCAGGCAAGTGGTTAAATCGCTTTTAATCTAAATTTTAGTATTTCATTTCATATCATAGTGGGTGTAATAAAAAATTCGTTTTTGGGGGTGGGTTCACATGAACAAGTGGGCTTCGAATAAATTGGACAAATTGTGTAGAATAAAAGTTCAATTGATGATGTTATATGATTTGGTAATGTTGGAAATTTAATTATATTAAATACTTAGTAGTGAATGTTAATTAATGTGGGTTATAGACTTGAATCTGTGAACACGATCATTTGAAACTATGAAAAAGAAACCAAATTTCGTGATTTCAACGGGTGGTATGTTAAATCAGTGATATTTAAAGATGCAAATGATCTTTGGAACTTGTTTTATGGGTCAATACATGATGGGGATTATTGGATTAAATTATGGGTTTAAGTGGAAAGCGTGGATGGTAAAAATGGCGGAACAACAATGAAGAATAAGAGGGATGAAAACACACGGGTCGTTCGAACGACATAGTGTCTCGTTCGAACAACGATAGGATTTTTTTTCCAATTCTCCTTGTTTTCTTTTGGGGAATTTAAACAGGATTTAATTAGTGTAAGAAAATTCCATGGAGGATAATACTTAGGAACTAGGGAGATAGGTATTAATTAATAGTAAATTTATTAAGGGTGTCAAACTTAATAACGAAATTTTGCATAATAAATTTTAAAGGGTGAAGCTACGGACCGAACGAGTGAGTCCAGGTATTGTAATTAAGTGACACTAATTTAGTAAAATAAAGTGAGGTGAAATTAATTAAATTGAGAGTCGGTGAATAGATTTAGGCATTAGTTTTGGCTAGTGCTACGGGAGTTGGGCATGGGTTAGCCGGGCTTAATTAAATTATATATAAACGAATAGTGTGATAGTGTATATATATATATGATTGTGTGCTCATAAATATATGTGTAAGATATTTTATAAATACATACCCCTCTAGTGCTATTATAGGAGTTGCGCGACGTGGGTGAATCCCCTGGCTTGAGGAGAAAGGAGAGTATAGTCTCTAGGTCATATCGCTTAATATTTTATTGCGTGATTTATATTCCGAGGTGAGATGCTTTGGGTATGATTCAGTCTCATTATCGTGGGGAATATGACCTCCTCCCCGCTGTTTATAATTTTTACCAAAGTTCGGTGTGAGCTAGTTCGATTTGTGGTAACCGGGTTAGAGTGAGCATGCCTGGGATATGATATAATTTTAGAGAAAGAATCCGGTGGGTTATTACTCGGTAATGGATGGTTATTATATGCAATACGTGTGTGAATGTTGTAGTGTACTAGTACTTGTATAATATGAGTAGATTACTATATACTGGATTACTAAAGGAGTGTGAATGTATTTCTTATATAACTAGTGTGAAAGTTATATGATTAAAAAGGGGTTTCCTATATAACCAATGTCAAAGTTTTATGACTTAACATAGTTGAAGTGATTAATAAGTTAATGAATAGATAACTTAACGATCAACGAAATAATACTTGGGTAAGAGTAGTACGATAGAAAGAGGGGTAATAAGGCTTGTTAGGTAGGGTAGCGTAACTACTAAGGTTAGAAGGCAAGCGTTAGGCGTGTACATTAGATGAGGGGTGAGTTATACCTCAAGAGAGTGCGACACTAACTTATATATGCAAAATGTTCATGCATATTTACTTAATTGCAATTTAACTTCTTGCTAAATATTTTCAAAATGTTTTACTTTGGCTCTGATCTGTGTCAAAATCTATTCCAAAACATTTTAGGCATCCATCCATATGGACACCCAGGTTGAGAATTCTATCCAGGGGTGCGTAGCTGCAGCTCATGTGGAAGTTGAAGGACTTTGCTATAGATGCATCATCCATTTATGTGACACCCCTCTTATTAAAATAAGAGGTGGCCAACCCATTACTCCAATAGAACATGAATCTTAAATCGTCCATTCTTAGCATCACTTTCGCATAATAATAATATGAGACAACCACCAAATATTTTTGAAAACGGAATGCATATATAATTTTGCAAATAGGATAAAAGAAAATTCCATCATTCAGTTTATAACAAAATGTTGATATATATAAATATATAACAGTTTAACAACAATTATAGTAAGCATAACTGAATGAGCTGTGGTTTAACAAACTAAATACAAAAAATTTCACCAAGTATGACAGTATGTACGGATACTAAACTTGGGCAACACAAAGTATCAAAAAGAAAGGATGCGTCTACTACAAAAATCCTACAACATCCGCAGAATGCCGTAGCTCCTTAACACTAGGAAGGAAGGTCAAAGTGGGAGCCCATGCGACGGAGCACCTGAACATATATAAGAACCACACAAGAAGAAATATAAATGGATCTGGGCCCGGTTTGATATGATATCTATGTGAATAAAATGCATGACAATTATGAATGCTACTTTCATAAACAAGTAAAATTCGTTCTTCATTCAAGGAATCATCCTCACCACTCTTCTAAGTGCACATCCTAACGCATACAGTTCATGTTAAGTTAAACTACCCATCTACTTAATAGGAGTAAGCTAACTATTTACCACATGCCAAGTTTACCAATTTAATATGAACATACGAAACAATAATCATTAGAGACCATATGAAATTAAGGTTGGTTCAGAGTTTCCTTAAATCAATTAATCATTCGTGTGAAATACCATTTTAGTGAGAACAATAACAATCATAATAATAACGGTTCTAAGACCATCCTTCCGAGAGTCACCCCACTGGATGCGCCCCTAAATACATCATCTTCCAGGGCCTATAACGAACACCACCTGGGTATCCTAAATCGCAACGCATGGGAAATGGCCATATACCTTCGATAGTGAGTCATAACCATACCCATAATTACCTCACTTCGAACTAAACAATCATGCAATATAACGACCGATACCATGGCCTGAGGACTATACTCGCCCTGCATGATTAGCCAGGGGATTCACCTCATTCGGGTAACTTCCCCCTATGATAGCATTTAGAGAGGTATGTATAAATGTGCCGTGGTCACAACTATTTTACTTAAAACGTACGATCCTTATTTGCGAAACAATACGTGCATACAAAATTGGCTACAAGAGATAATTACTCTCATAGTATCCCCCGAAGGTCCAACACAACACTACCCGACTCTATAATAGACCTACTCTCGTTTACTAGAAAAAAGGCATTATACTCCTATAATTAGTCCCTGAAATGAGCCCGAACACTCCCTTATTATCCTAGAGTAACACTCTACTTATATGAGGTCATAATACTTCTTAATACATCCTAAGAGAAGGTTCCTAAGGCTTAAACGCAAAAGAAAAGGAGTAGAAAATAAGTTGGAAAATTTTCATAAAATAGTAGGATTTCAAAATCGATTCGCCAAAAGCCAAATCGATTCGGCCCTGAAAGAGAATCGAGTCGCCTAAAAGAGAATTGATTAGGCTGAGGAAACTAACCTTTTGTTTAAGCCCAAATCGATTCTTCCTTAAGCTGAATCGATTCGGTTCTTGAGACCTGTAGCCTCCATTTTTAGCGAATCGATTCCCTATGGAGGGTGAATCGATTCGCCTGGGTTGAGAGGCCCAATTTTGGCTACGGGTTGATATAACCCTAAATCCCCAAAATCTCTTTCGTCCACTACACCCAATATCATCCATTAATAACTTCACCAAATCATTCTTACACAATAACCCACCAACATATCCAACTCTAATCATGTCTAAATCAATTTCCTAAGGGTTTAAACACCAAAATCATCTATAAACATTTTTGGTTCAAACTCAAGAAAACAAACCATAAATGCAATTTATTCAACACAATCATATGTTTATACAAGTTTAATAACTTGCTTCAAGATTGCAGTCTCGTATTCTTCTTCGTTGAAACGTTTTCGGGCTCAGAATGATAAATCTCCTCTTTTCTCTTCTTTTTCTCAAGCTCTCACTTCTCTCTAACTCTCTAGGTTTAGAAATACACAAATGAGATATAAATGCTCTTGCAAGACTTAAATGCCCAAATGCATTAAGTCTAACATTAATTTCTACTACCTATTTAAAATGACTCGTAACATCATATATAAGTCATAACTAACCAAAAGTACCCACAGAACCCAAAAACACACCTGACACTTATTTTGACTATCTTAACCGTTCCCGGACTAACCGTGCCCTTTAAACTGACATTCGGGATATCGTTAATTAATTTCTATTCCAACATCATATTAACATTCTAATAATAACCCAACTGGAATATAACTCATAATCGTCGCTTTAAAGCCAGGCGATTCAACATAGCCTAATATTACACTATTTACATTCGCGTAAAGGTAAATATGCAATACTCATAAATATTAACTCTTAAATTACTTAAATTAATATTTACTTCAATTTCCTTTTATTTACATAACTAACCCACATGGAAATTTAATATACTCAAAAGTAAGGGGTATTACATACTCCCCCCTTAATAAGGGAATTTTGCCCTCAAAATTTAGGCGTACCTGGTAAAAATAGGTGTGGATACTTTTCTTGGATATCCTCCTCTCGTTCCCAAGTTGATTCGTCGGCATTGTGGTGTACCCACTGGACTCGGACCAAGGGCACCACTTTTGATCTTAGTCTACGCTCACCGTGGTATAAAATGGCAATCGATTATTCTTCATACGAAATATCGGGTCTCAATATCGTCTAACAGAACATGCCAATGGGCTCCATCACATCTTTTATACTGCTTTAACGACGAGACGTGGAATACATCATGAATTTTCTGTAGGTGTTTCAATAATGCAAGTTGATAAGCTACCAGGCCTACCTTTACAATAATGGGAAAATGACCTACATAGTGTGGTGCAAGTTTGTCCTTCTTCCTGAATCTCATCACACCTTTCATCGGGGACACCCGCACTAAAACTTTATCCCCCACTTCCAATTCCACATGCTTCCGATTTGCATTGACATAGATCTTTTTTCGATCTTTCACAATTCGTATACGATTTCGAATGAGCTCAATCTTCGAAGAGGTGTCTTGGATCATTTCAGGTCCAAGGAGCTTATTGTACCCTACTTCCAACCAATAAGAAGGTGATCGATATGGTTGAACATACAACGCCTCATACGGTGCCATACTTATCGTGAATTGGTACGAATTATTATATGAAAATTTGACCAACAGAAGGTATTGTTCCCATCCCCCCTTAAAATCAAATATGCACATACGAAGTATATCTTCCAACATTCGGTTGACCCTTTCCGTTTGCCCATCGATTTACGAATGGTATGATGTACTCAACCGTAATTCAGTGCCCATTGCCCCTTGGAAACTTTGGTAAAAATGGGATACAAAATTATTTTCTCTATCCGATACTATATTGATAGGCACCCCATGCAGTTTCACAATTTTTGCAATAAAGAGCTGGGCATAGTGTGCCGTGTTGTAATCCGTCCGTACCGATAAGAAAGGTGCCAATTTAGTCAAATGATCGATAATTACCCAAATAGAATCATGATAAATTTACGACATCGACAATCTCGTGATAAAATCCATTAAGATACTCTTCCATTTCCACACTGGTATTTCCAACGGTTTTAACAATCCAGTTAGCCGCTGGTGGTCCACCTTTACCAATTGACAAGTGGCGCATTGGGAGACAAATTCATAAATGTACCTCTTCATCCCTGCCCACCAATATTGACAACGCGTGTCTTGATACATTTTGTCCCCCCTGGATGTACTGCAAATCTTAAACCATGGCAATCCGTCATGATAGCATGTCTCAAGTCTCCCTCGTTTGGGACTGTAAGTCTTCCATGGAAACTTAAACCACCCTTAGAATGAATTGAGTAGGACTCCGCTCCCTCGGTTAATACTTGGCATACCCTAACTTGATAGTCTTTATTCCCTCCTTGCGCTTTTACGACTCGCATCACGATAGTAGGCGCAACGATCAACACTAACATGCATGCTCTGGCTACATCATCATCCTGGCCAAGTTATTTCCACTTAGCTTTCCATACTTCCGCTAGTTGTCCCACAGGTCTTCAATTCAGTACGTCAGCTACCATATTTGCCTTGCCTGGGTGATAGTGAATATCGAATTGATAGTCCATTACGAACTCCAACAACCATCGTTGCTGCATATTTATATCTTTTTGTGAGAACAAATATTGTAACGACTCGTGGTTCATGAAAGGACTAAATTTCTCACCCAGGAGGTAGTGCCTCCATATCTCCAAGGCAAACACCACGACGGGAAGCTCTAAATCATGCGTGGTATAATTGCGAGACGCATATGCAATGGCTATATACTCCTATTGTATCACACCTCCCAATCCTTGTAGAGAAGCGTCTGTAAAGACCAAATAGTCTAATCCTAATTTTGGCAATGAAAGTACAGGTGCAGAGGTCAACTTGTCCTTCAGCTCTTCAAAATCTAGCTGACAGGTGTCATCCCAAATAAATTGCACTCCTTTTCGGGTCAAGTTCGTTAAAGGGCATGCAATTTTGGATAACCCTTAATGAAACGACGATTGTATCCCACCAAACCCATAAAACTACGTATCTCCGTTGGCGTCGTGGCCTGATCCCATTCCCTTACAGCTGCAACCTCATTCGGGTCTACGAAAACACCCTCAATCGTCATGATATGCCCAAAAAATTGCAATTAATGCAACTAAAAACCACATTCTCAAACGTGGCATAAAGCTAATGATCTCGTAGTGTCTGCAGGACCAATTACAAATGTTCAACATAATCAGCTTCAGTCTGAGAATAGACTAGAATGTCATCAATAAAAACGATCACAAACTGGTATAGAAAGTCCCAAAATAATCGATTCACAAGGTACATAAATACCGTAGTAGCATTTGTTAGCCAAAAGTCATAACCAAGAACTCATAGGACCCATACCTTGTTAAGAATGCCATTTTCGACACGTCTTGCTCTCGGATTCGCAACTGGTGGTATCCTGTCCTCAAATCGACTTTAGAGAAGTATGACGCTCCTCTTAATTGATCAAATAATTCATCGATTCGAGGTAACGAGTATTTATTTCTGATGGTCACCTTATTCAATTCGCGGTAGTCGATACACAACCAGAGGAAACCATCTCGCTTTCTCACAAATAATACAGGGCACCCCATGACGACGTACGACGCCGTATGAACCCCTGCACCAACAGTTGCTGAATTTTATCCCTTAACTCCCTCATTTCTAAAGGAGACATATGGTATGGAGATCGCGCAATCGTCCTGGTTCCCAATGCTAGGTCAATTACGAACTCAATCTGACGACTATGAGGTAAGCCCTGGATATCCTGAAAGACATCTTCAAATTCCCTGACAATAGGAATCGAGTATAAAGAAATCAAGATTACTTGTAAAGTCTCGTCCTTCATACAATACAAATGGGTGCTTGAACCTCCCTCCGAAAGAGGCATAGCCACCAAGAACATTTCTTACCCTCGAATGGAAAAAACTATACTCCTCTCATAATAATTTACCATGGCTCGGTACTTCACTAACCAATCCATTCCCAAAATAACATCATACCCAACCATATCCAGGACGAGTAAGTAGGCCTCAAAGCGCAATATACATAGGTCTATTCCCACTCCTTTACAAATAAAAAGTATAAGTGAACGATCACCCATAGAAGACCCGACGCTAGTGAAAGTACTTTCGACAGACTTGTACAATCCCGTTGAAAGAGAAAACTACCTAAAAATAAATGAGTGTGTGGCACTAGTGTCAAATAACAACCGACCCACAAACCCCTGGATGGGAAACTTACCCCCAATAGCTGGCAGTGCTAACGGTGCTAGGGGAAACAAAGCGTCTTGGATATTGTACATACGTCCAAACTGAAGTTGTCCCTGTTGCAATGGGATGGCTGGAATAGGTACTGGAGGTTCTGGTTGTGCCTGTGGATTCTGAGGGCCTCTGTAATAGCCCGCACTTTTGGGGATAATTAAATTCAATAATTAAGTGTAATTTGGGAATTTAAGAATTATCATAAATAATAAATTTTTGGAGTTTTCAAGGATTAGGTGATTTTTGATGGGTGTTATATTTACTTTTGGGATTAAGTAAATAAGTCAGAGTATTTTAATTATATGTCGCAGCCGGGTAAAGCGACAGAGGATAATATTTTAATGGAAAAATTCGCATTGAGATGTAGTGGGTTAAATTAGTGAATTGTAGTCAAGTACCTAGGATGGAGATTTTGAGTGTACGGTTGGTCTCAGAATGGCCTAGATAGTCAGAATAGAGTATCCGGGGGTCGTAATTGAGTTTCGAGAATTTTTGGATTAATAGGGACTCGCAATTGAGTAACGAGTCATTTTTGGGTTTTAAAGGGATAAACCCTTATTCTCTCATATATAAGACACGAGAGAGTCGGAGAAAGGAAATAAAAAGAAAGAAAAAAAGAAGAGAAGAAAGGAAGAGGAGAAAAGAGGAGAGGAAAAGGATTTTCAGGCCAAACTCCACGGGATTCGACTCGGGGTCATCGGATTTTATCCTCCAGGCAAGTGTTTACTTGCTTTATTTAATTTTGAGCGTAAATCTCATATCATAATTGGTAATAAAAAAACCCTAAAGATTTTCGGGATGGGTTTTCGTGAATCAAACGGGATTTTTGGAAGTTTAACGGTTGAAAACTGAAAAATGTCAAATTGGAGAAACTTAGAAAATTATAGAAATTAATGGTTGATTCTTGGTTTTAGGATGTGTAGAATTGATTTCCTTGGTGTATATATAGTTGGGTGTGGTTATATGTTGGTGGGATAATAGGAAACAAATTTTGGAGGTTTGTTAATGGTTGAATCAGGGGCGAAGAAGAAGATGCCCTACTTGATCGATCGATCGACGGCCAAGGGTCGATCGATCGATCATGCAAAAAATTTGGCAATGTGATGTTTAAATGGGATAAAATCCCAAAAATAATATTTTAGCTTGTTTAAGTAAGTAATTAAATATCCAACTAGGTGGAGTTATTCCTAGCCATTTGATGGAATCTATGGGGGCTAGGAAGGGGTAATATTTGGTGATACAAATATTATACTTTTGAGGAAAATAAATTAAATTGAGGGGTTAGAGAGTTGGGGTTTCTCAAAAATAGAGTGGGGACCTCTAAATTATTAATTGGACAAAATGTGGTCCTTGGGTTCGTAGAAATGGAATCCACGACCTATTAAAATTAAGGGTGTTTGGTGACGAATATTTCTTGGGATAATTTTAGTGGGCATTTAGCCCTATATAATTGTGTGAGTGGAAAACGTAATTATGTTGATTACGGGTGACTATATCCTGTGAGACTATTAGGATGAATTTGGGAAAATGCTTATTTACTTAGTGTGAATTGGTATAGTTGGAGAAATTATATAAATCCTTAAGTGTGAATAAGGTACAAATTATTTATCAAGTGAGGGAATACTTTTGAGTTTAGTATCGTGAGTGTGCGAATACTTGAATATTATTATTTATGAGAATCTTTGGGATTATCGACCATCGTTATGTGTGATTGGCAATTATGGCCATTTATATATATTTGAGGAACAATGTGGAATATATATATATATATATACTATGTGATTAAAGTATATATATATTATATGATACGGATATGTATATGTATATATATATATATATATATATATATATATATATATATATATATATATATATATATATATATATATGTGTGTGTGTGTGTGTGTGTGTGTGTGTGTGTGTGTGTATGGTATATATATATGTGAAGCATACCCCCTCTAATGCTATCATGGGAAGTTACGCGATGTGGGTGAGGCCCCTGGCTTGAGGAGCAAGGAGCGTATAATCCCCAGGTCATGGCGTTCATTTTTATATTGTGTGGTTTTTATTAAGGGTGAGACGTGGTGGTATGTTTCGTCTCATTATCGAGGAGGAACTATGACCGCTTCCCAGACGTTGTCATTATTGACCGCGATATCGGTGATATTGAGTCCGACCGCGGGTCCCCAGGATGGTATGTGAGTGATGCCCTGAAAGATGATATCATTGAGAGATCGCATCCTCGAGTTATAGCTCGTTGGTATGGTTATTATACTGGTGTGTATAGTATATTACTTGTGCATGAGAACAAGATATTATATCTCTACTAGAGTAGAGAGATAAATTGAATACGAATTGAATTCTCATTCCGGGAGATTGTGTGCGGACTTATATTTTGATTTGTATTATAAATGAGGAGGTTATGTATATATATATATGTTGTGTACTGAGGGTCTAATGGATCTCGATGATCGACCTTGCCAAGTAGTAGTGTATCGAGGGGGTTCCTTGTTTGGATTTCGCATCGCGAGACACCCCACACACGAATATGGCATAGTGTTGAGACTGGGGAGAAATTTAACCCTTAGTGCCCTAGTTTGGGTTTTCTTATATGATTATATATATATATATATATGTATGTTGTACACTGAAGGTTTAATGGATCTCGACGATCGACCTTGCCAAGTAGTAGTGTATCGGGGGGGTTCCTTGTTTGGATTTCGCTTTGCGAGACACCCCACGCACGAACATGGCATCGTGTTTAGACTGGGGGGGAAGCTTAGCCCTTAGTACTTGGTTTGCTTAGGATTTCTAGAGTTTGGGGGGTGACGAATTAGTTAGGCAGCGTAGCTTCACTAGGATGTTTAGAGGGATGCACTAGGTGTGCACTATTAGAAGAGAGGTGAGGGGTATCGCATGGGAGTGAGATACCAATTTAATATGAGATAAAACATATTTTTAAAAATAAATCATTTATGCACTTACTAAATATTTTCACAACTCGGGATCTGACCCATTTATCTACTTCTTCTCTCTTGCTATATATTATGTATATAGGTGTCTAGACACAGGGACGCCTAGATTACGATTCCTTCGATTCAGACGCTTGTTGCAGCAGCTGTGGATGCATGCAGGTTTTCTTTAGACGCTTATATCCTTGTAATCTAGATAGGAGTTACTGTATAAATACTCGGGTCAAAAGCCCAACTGCATTTATTTATTCTTTTACTGCCTTTTAGTGCGGCATTCGATTTGGTTGTATTATTGTTAAACCGAGTGCGGTTATTTTATTTCCTTTCAGTTTCATTTATATAAACTGTGTGAATGTTTTAATTGTATAGTTCGTTTAAAAATATTAGATAAATAAAATTTTGACACCAGCCTAATAGGATATTAGTAATTAATTTGGTTTTCGACAGTGATGTTAAGAATGATCCATATGCGACTCCTGTTTTAATTTGGTACAGGAGTGATCGCCCGGTATTTTATTAGGCGGGGTGTCACAACCACCTAGAAATTTCCCCCTATTCAACTGTGGATAAGCTATCTTCATGTGACCTATCTCACCGAATTGAAAACAACGACCCACGAAACTCTCCAAATGTCGGCCTTAGTTGTTGTTCCAAAACTGCCCCGCACCTTGTCCCTACTAGCCTCGACCCCCATTATTCCCTCTGCCCAGTTGGCCCAACTTCTGCTATTTTTGAGCACCCTAACCGTGCCTAAAACCACCTTCGCCAAAGCTGAAACCCCCAAAGCACTAGTTCTTAGACGAGTCCCTTAGTTGGAGGTCCCGCTCTTTTTATTTATTCCCAAACTGTTGTGGTGGTGGTAGTGCTCCATCGTCAACATTCCCTCCTTATTTACTTGATTGACCAGAATATCCTATCTTCTTACTCACCTTCAAATTAAGGTGGTGATCTTGGGAAAGGAGTAAATTTTCATTCATCACATCGCCAAAAGTTTGCAAAGCCGGGTTACCGAACAGATGCTGCCTTATCCTCCAACTGAAACCCCTAATAAATTTTAAAATCCTCCTTTCTTCTGGATTTACCTCATCCGACATAAAGTTTTCCAAACGAGTAAATCCTTCTTCATATTCTGCTACTGTCTGTTCTCCTTGAATCACATCCTGTAGCTTTCTCCTCATCTTTTTCTGGATTGCTGGAGGAAAGTACTTTCGATCAAACAAAGTCCAAAATTCTGAGATCGTCATCGTGTCCCTTTGTTTTGGAGTGGTCACAGACTCCCACCATTGTAAAGTTGATCCCACGAGTTTACAAGTGGCGATAATCTATTTTTTGCTCTTCACTACACTCCACCATGCGAAGATGACGCTGAATATCTTTCTTCCATTGATTTGCAACAATCACATCAGCGCCACCCTGAAATTCTGGAGGGTGACCTTTCAGGAAGGATTATCTAACTATTTCCCATGTGGAATGTCTCGTATGGGCTTGATCCACTGGTGCTACCGGTTGTCGATCTTAGGGAAATTATTGTGCCATAGCTAACATTGTAGAGTTTACCACTCGGGCCACAATATTAGACACCTCCGTCGCATTAATAGTGCCTTGCGATGGTGGGGATCAACATCATCTTCTACTAGATTTACCCTTGCTGTGTGACCTCGTCTAGGCGTCATCTGAGATAAAAAGCAACTGAATCAATATACAGTTAAAACAGTTTATGCTTAAAAAAAAATCGTAAACGCAGATAAGCAAAACAGTCCTAATAATAGAAATCTATATCAGAGAACTCTATGGTAGAACGTGATAAGTCCGCAAAGATCCTAAGGACTCTAGAACCTGATCCTCTGATACCATTTGTGACACCCCACTTATTAAAATAAGAGATGGCCAACCCACTATTCTAATAGAACATGAATCTCAAATGGTCCGTTTGTAGCAGCACTGTCGCATAATAATGATACGAGACAACCACCAAATATTTTTGAAAATGCATATCATATATAATTTTTCAAATCGGATAAAATCAAATTCCATCATTCAGTTTATAAAAAAATGTTGATATATACATAAACAGTTTAACAACAATTCTAGTAAGCAAAACCGAATGAGCTGTCAGTTAATAGACTAAATACAAAATATTTCACCAAGTATGACAGTGTGTATGAATACTAAACTTGGGCAACACGCCCGAATATGTAGACGGATCATAGCTACAGTATAAAAAATAAATGATGCATATACTACAAAAATCCTACAACATTCGCAGACTGCCGCATCTCTGTAACACTGGAAAGGAAGGTCAAAAGCGTGCGCCCACACGGCAGAGAACCTGAACATATATTAGAACCACACAAGAAGAAATATAAACGGCTCAGGGACCGGTTTGATATGATATCTATGTGAATAAAATGCATGACAGTTATGAATGCTACTTTCATAAACAAGTTAAATTCACTCTTCATTAAAGGAATCATCCTCACCTCTCTTCTAAGTGCACATCCTAATGCGTACAATTCATGTTAAGTTAAACTACTCATCTAGTTAATAGGAGTAACCTAAGTATTTTCCACATGCCGAGTTTACCAATTTAATATGACCATACGAAACAATAATCATTAGGGACCATATGCAATTAACGTTGGTTCACAGTTTCCTTAAATCAATTAATCATTCGTGTGAAATATCATTTCACTGAGAACAGTTACAATCATAATAATAACGGTTCTAAGACCATCCTTTGGGGAGTCAGCCCACTGGATGCGCCCCAAAATACTATCATCCTCCAGGGCCTATAACCAAGACCACCCGGGTATCCTAAATCGTAACACATGGGAAGTGGCCATATACCTTTGATAGTGAGTCATAATTATACTCGGAATTACCTCACTTCGAACTAAACAATCATGCAATGTAATAACCGGTACCATGGCCTGAGGACTATACTCGCCCTGCATGATTAGCCAGGGAATTCACCTTGTCCGTGTAACTTCCCCCTATGATAGAATTTAGAGAGGTATGTATAAATGTGTAGTGGTCACAACTATTTTACTTTAAACGTATGATCCTTTTTTTTGAAACCATATGTGCCTAAAAAATTAGCTACAAGGGATAATTACTCTCATATTAGCCCCAAAAGGTCCAACACATCAATGACTCTATACTAGACCTACTCTCATTTACTAGACAAAAAAGGGCATTAATCTCCTATAATTAGTCCCTGAAATGAGCTTGAATACCCCCTTACTATCCTAGAGTACCACTCTCCTTATATGAGTTCGTAATACTTCTTAATAAATCCTAAGAGAAGGTTCCTAAGGCTTAAACCCAAAAGAAAAGGAGTAGAAACTACGTTGGAAACGTTTCATAAAACAACAGGATTTCCAAATCGATTCGCCTAAAGCCGAATTTATTCGGCCTTGAAAGCGAATCTATTCGCCCAAAAGAGAATCGATTTGGCTAAGGAAACTAACCTTTTGTTTAAGCCTGAATCGATTCTGCCTTAATCTGAATCGATTCGGTTCTTGAGACCTGTAACCTCCATTTTTAGCGAATCGATTCACTAAGGAGGGTGAATCGATTTGCCTGGGTTGAGAGGCCCAATTTTGGCTACGGGTTGATATAACCCTAAATCCCCAAAATCTTTTTCCTCCGCTAGACTCAATATCATCCGTTAGTAACTTCACCAAATCATTCCTACACAATAATCCACCAACATGTCCAACTCTAATCATGTATAAATCAATTTCCTAAGGGTTTAAACACCGAAATCATCTATAACCATTTTTGGTTCAAACTCAAGAACACAAATGTAATAACCAGCGTAATTTTGGGCTATTTTAATTAATTTTTGGAAAATGGAGGAAAATAAAGTTTTTGATAAAATTATTTTTATTGCTCAAATATGTTGGTTTTTATTTTTAAATGCGAGAATGTCAAACGGTTTCAAAATCGGAGTAAAAACGGATTTTAAAATGGTTTTTAATGTTTTTAACTCTTGGAGTTGTTTTGACTTCCAACTCTTCATTTCTTTGCCTTATTTAAATGAGTCTTTTGGATTCCAACTCTTCATTTCTTTGCATTATAAAAGAAAGTCGTGGGCAACCCTTTTAACATACTTTTGGCACAAATTTTGGCAGTAAATATATTTTATATTCCTCTTCTTTTTATATACACATTGTCCCTTGAGATTTGTGAGTTCCAACCTTAGATTAGAGGTGTTCTTGGGGCTATTTTGTCGGAGGTTCTTGGAGGAGCTTTTGTAGATCTTTTGTGTTGATCTTGAGGATGTGATCTTTGGTTTGTCATCATGATTTTGAGGTATGGGGTTTTACACAATATGCTCCTTAAATCTCGCGAGTGTCATTCTCTTTGAATTCTTGTTTAATTGAACTCATATTTGAATTGATAAATTCATTGAAATCTAGAAAATAATTGATGAAATTATTTTGATTCATGTGGTATCATTATATTGTTGATGAGCACGTTGTCATGAGATTTTAATATGGCACGGATGTTGGGCACCCGCCAAAATTCCTGTTTTCCGGGCTATGGCTTGATAAAGCATATACGGATGTGGTGAGGCTTGGTGACCCGATTAAAGTGTTGTTGAGAAATTATATTGATAAATGCTTTGAGATTTTCATTTTGATTTGAATATTCATACTCGTGTCGTTACGTTTTATTCATCGCTAATATATATTTGTTGAGCATCTTTCCTGTCGTATTGTGAACTTCCCCATATTTTCTTTTAGTTAGCAGGTTAGCGTGGATTTAGACGCTATGGATTAATTGGAGATTTTTTTTAACTTGGATATTTTGGGAAGAATATTCGAGAGAGAAGATTTGTATTTATTTTTGTTGTATAGAGCATTGGTGATATATATTATTTCGAGAGACTTGTTGTAATTGAAAAGATTGAGATTAGTGGATTTATATTATTGTGGGTTTATTTAGATGCTCTATACCTTGTTACTTGTGGATTTGGATTTATTTTATCGCATTAGCGCTCCGTTCACTCTCCCCGGGCGGGCGGGGTGTTACAACAAACCATTAATGCAATTTATTCAACACAATCATATGTTTATGTAAGTTTAATAACTCGCCTCAAGATTGTAGTATCGGTTTCTTCTTCGTTGAAACGATTCCGGGCTCGAAATGGCAAATCTCCTCTTTTCTCTTCTTTTTCTCAAGCTCTCACTTCACTCTAACTCTCTAGGTTTAGAAATAAACAAATGAGATATAAATTCTCTTGCAATACTTAAATGCCCAAATACATTAAGTCTAACATTAATTTCTATTACCTACTTAAAATGACTCGTAACATCATATATAAGTCATAACTAGCCAAAAGTACCCCGGAAACCCAAAAACACATCTGACACTTATTTTGACTATCTCAACCGTTCCCGAACTAACCATGCCCTTTAAACTGACATTCGGGATATCGTTCATTAATTTCTATTCCAACGTCATATTAACATTCTAATAATAACCCAAATGGAATATAACTCATAACCGTCGCTTTAAAGCCCAACGACTCAATATAGACTAATATTGCACTATTTACATTCGCGTAAAGGTAAATATGCAATAATCATAAATATTAACTCTTAAATTACTTAAATTAATATTTACACCAATTTCCTTTATTTTATATAACTAACCCACATGGCAATTTAATATCAAAATAATTACTCAAAAGTAAGGGGTATTACAATTTATTACTAGTGTAGGGACTTTATTTCTGTACTTCCAGGTTATGGATTAGACTTTGTGCATCCAGTTCATTATTTCAAATTGTTGTTGAATTATATTGTTGAACCGAGAGTTGATTCAATCTTCTTTATTTATATTTTTATTTCTGTCATATTTCGGTTATCAGTTTGTATGAATGGTTTAATTATCATTATTTCCCCATGTTGTTATTTAATGTAAGATAAAATTTGGCACCGGTCTATTTAACTACTAGGTGGTTGTAACTTTAAAAATATTTTTGATAGTGATGCTGAGAATGAGCCAGATGAGACCAACATTTTATTTTGATAAATTGCTGGCCACCTGATATTTTAATAGATGGGGTGTCACATCTGCCTAATTAGACAACTAGTAATTTAAAATATGACCAACTACAGTTATCGCCTCAAATCTTGATTTTACCTCATGGTAGGTGGTCGGTACGAAGATACATTAAAGATAACCAATCCTAGACAAGGTAATATGAAATCGATTTAACAAGTTCGCATTGGAGTAGCTTTTAATTCTAGTCTCGTTAAGAATTTTTCTACGAGTTATGTGATGCCTAGGATCAATGTCTAAATAATTTCAAATTTCAATTGATAGCTCGGCTTATGCAAATGATCCGTTCATTTAGTGATTTTTGGGCCAAGAAAGGGTGATCAAATTCCCACCTTGTCTTGCAAGTAGGGTTTGCCTTTAAGTTAAATTAATGAAACATGTTAATTAAAATACGCAAAAACAAAACTACATAAGGAGAGCATAAAACGTACCTTCTAATGGAATTTTTAAGGGCAATTATTTACATCGGAAGAAGTTTAAGTTGATATCAATGGGAGAAAAATATCGCCAGTGTTTCCGTTGTCCCCGTGAGTTCCTTATGCTCGTGGGAAGATTTCACACATGCCTTTCACGTTCGCACACCTTTTCTTGCTTTTATGAAATTTCGTCAATTTTTTCCTCCTTTTTTGGATTATATTCTTTTTGTATTTTTTTCTTTTAAAATGTGTTACTAAAAACACAAACAACTGCATCAAGTGTAAAGTGCAAAAAAATATAACTAAAATAAAATGACACAAACTTTGACGGTGTAGTTAAAATGAAAAAATAAAAATGAAACAATGTTTTTTTGAAATTTATAAAAGAAAAAAATATTTTTTGAATTTTCGAATTTATTTTAAATTTTTTTAGGGACTAATTAGGGAGAAAAATGATATCTAAATATTTTTAGAAATAGGTTTTATAATATTAATGAGTTTTATGGTTTTTTACGATTAAGCAAAGTAAAATTAGTTCCAAAGTGTATAACTTTAAATTGATAGAAAATCCCCGACAACGACACCCAAAACTTGTTAGTGATGGATAAAATATAGCAAATGCACAGGCTATGATTGAATATCGAGTGCAAGTAAGGGTCGAACATACATGGATTTGTCAATTTAACATTTAAATAATTCTACTGTCTAACTAGACTAAATGGGGTAGAGAATAATTGTGCACTAAACTAAATAAAAGAAACTACAAATAATAAGAACAACACACGAGAGTTGTAAACAATATGAAAATAATTAGGATTCGAAGTACATTTATCACGTAACTAATATTGCACACTAATGCAATGTTGTCATTCCCTTTATATAACTCAAATTAAACAGACTCTCGTCGCGTTTAATTCAGAAAATATAATGGTTATGTTCAAAATATCTTTAACGTCTCTAATAGACGGTTAAAATACATATTCCCTTATAAAATAAAAGTTTCAGAGTTCACAAATGTATTTAGGCATGAACTATCAAAACAATCTAATTGTAAGCATTATACATAAAAAAATTACTAATTTTAATCTCAAAACATGTGTATAAAACAATTTTGAAGATTTTAAACACACTCTCATGTCATATTAAAATGAATAATGAGTTTTAATAACAATTAAAATGAGTAGGGAATAAATAACAATTAAATTCATGTAATAATATTTGCTATATATGATAAACTTCACCCTTATGCTAATAGAAGAATTAAGCTACCAAAATGAAAGATAAAAATAAATTGAAAAAATGAGTAGAAATTTTCATTAATAAATCAAAATTACAATAAGTTTTCTCACTATAATCTTCAATCCTCTAAAAATGATAAAAATTTTCCCGTCAGATTGAATACAATCCCTAAAAAAATTGCTCCCCTGAAGTGTGTCTGAAATGGTGAACTCAAGGGTCGTTTTTATAGACTAATGGGTGAGGGATTTGAGTTGGGGTAAAACTCTCTATAATTGGTCGAACAATGTTGGAACCAAAAACTCCACCTCTTTAGTCTTTGTATCAGAATAAGACCCTAAATTTCCTCCCACTCGGGGAATCTTATTTTTTCTTACCGAGCATGCGTGTTGAGTTTCATCTAAATTGGAAAAGAAAAATTCCTATTTTTTTTCTAAATTCCATAAAAGTCGCCAACCTATTTTTACTAAAAACAATCAAAATAAAGGCAAATAAACCTCAAAAGAAGATTTATAAGGCAAATGATCAATGAGAAACCAAAGAGAATAGGATCGGGGACTACGTTAGGAGACGGAAGGTGTTAGGAACCCCCTTCACACTTTTGGTCACTAGTGGGTAAAAATGTTCTCTCTTTATGTGTGTGAGACTAACACTACACCAAATAACGGAATTTATCACGATTTTGGACTGTGATAATTTTAAGGGTGACCATATTAGGAGTCACGGTCAAAACGGTGAACAAATTAATGTGTCACGATATCATTTCGAAATCTAATGTCGGGGAAATAGTCACGATAATGAACTATTAAACAAGCTAAGATCATGAATGTTGACCCCCTGCTGTGAAAGTAGGTTCTATAGTCATAGATCATGACCGTGACCCCCTGTCAGGAACTTTTATTGATTGGTCATGATCATGAACTGTGACACCCTTCTGTGACCCTAGATTAAGTGGTCATGTCTCTTGACCTTGGCCCTTATTTTACCCATTAAAAAGAAGTAACTGTTATGACCATAACCAATAATAAATTTATTTTAAAATATAATTTTGATATGTTTTCTTCCAAAAAACTTTTTTGTGTTTTTTTTCAAACCTGCCCTACAATTCCATTATAGAACTAACTAATACATCAATCCAAAAGCAATAACATTAAAACTATCAGTCCATCGAATTAATTACATGAATTCAAAACTAATAGTATGAAATACTTAAAGTGTTCCACGGTATTCGTAAAGCATATGTAGTCTTGTTTTAATCAACATCTGTGCCCACTTGGCTCAAGCTACAATTATTACAATATGTTACTGATGTTAATATAATATGGTCCGAACAAAAACTATTCCTCACAAAACGTTACATAAATTAAAAAATATATTCAACATAATTTATAAACAAAGATCTATGGTGTTAACGTGTTATCGTATTAGTTACATCATAACTATCAAACCCAAATCATGGTCTTAACAAGTTTATCATGTTAACCCGATACTAAACCATATCCAATAATAAAAAACCCATTAAATTATATTTTAGGTTATGTTATCGTGTCAATTGTATGATGATTACAAAACCTGAACCATTACCTGAACACATTTATCAGTCCTAGTGCAAGGATGTGCAAGTGTGTGTGTGTATGAGGAGTAGAATCATGATATCTACATTATGTAAAGAATGGGAATGAATCCTCCTAAGGAGAAGAAATATGGGTAAATATCCCGCAAACTTAACCTCACTGTGAAATAATAAGTATCCATGAATCGAATCACTAAGAAGAGATTAATTAAATGAGTAAGCATGTGAGCGACACCCCAGAATTATAATCTCATTACAAAATTGTGAGTACCCATCTATGGGACCACTAAAAGAGAAATATATAAATGCAATTTGAATAGGAGATGTTAGCTACATAAATGGGAAGATAATTCATGAAGATAAACTAGAAGAAATTGATAAGTAAGTACTTGAATCCCAAAATGACTTCGGGATGCCTATGTAGCCAAAAGTGGAATCAAAGTCTATATATTGCATCAGATGAACAAGGTTGGGGTCTAACTCATAATCCGAAGTTAGGGTATATCTTTTGATTCATGAAAAGAGTGTGAAATGTGGAGAAAATGCAGAAAAATGTGAGAACAATCTACATATGAAATTATGGTACTTACCCAAATCCTTCATTTTTTGAACATAATGAAAAACAAACTTCATGACGTGCCATTGATTTAAAAGAAAATGATAGGTATTTTAAGTTTGGGACTGAGGTAACAAAGCTATAATTTTTTTAACTCGTAATGTTCCAATATTTTCTGTAGAACTACTAAATTCACACACCAAATCATGAAATTAATATTGAGGTATTGACATGGGTTTTCAGTGATCAAGCTTGAGATCTCAATAGATAGAAAAGTTAACAAAAAATTATAACACAATCCTTTTGATAACGTGGAAACTTAGAGAACAACAACAACAATCCAAAATATTCAAAATTTACTCTTACTCATCACTCACTTGACACACACTATAACATACAATCACATGGAAGACCAAGAAATTTAAAGAAAATCTAAACTACCATGAACCGATCTGACTACCAACTTGGGAAACCCTTGATTTCAAATTGTCCTAACGCAAACGAAACCTGAAATATAAAGATTTCCCATATTAGATCGTTAGATAGGATTTGGGTAAGATAAGATTAGGGTTTAATAGACACATGAAAGTAAAGAAACATATGTATAGATAGTGTAGAGAGAGAGAGAGGGAGAATAAAAAAGATTGATTAATGAAATGAATTATCTGGGGCATACGAAGAGAATGAAAGAGAAGAGAGACACGATGCACTAATTAACCAACATGTGTTTTGATTTTAAGTTTTATTTTCCACGTGGACAAGGTTAGATGAAAGGAAAATTAAAACTGTCTAAAACGCTGTAGGGCGTTTTAGAGTATATAAAAGATGTGAATGCATATATGATAATAAAAAGTGTAGGATTGTTGATAGAACTAAAATAAACAAGCTACCAATGGAATAAGAACACTAAACTATGTAAAATAGCATCTATGGGACTAGTAAAATATAAGGAAAATTAGACAAATGTATTGAACATAATATGTAAGTAAAGACTTATGGACTTGACTTGTTATCACACAAATTTGATATTGACTCAATCGTAATAGTACTAACCCATTTCCTTATAATTTCATATCGTGTTATTAAGTCAATTGTATCGTAATTGCCAAACCTGAATTGTTACCATAACAAGCTTGTCATTTTACCCGATATTAATTCAAACCAAATAGGACTAAACCCATAAAATTATGATTTCATATTATGTTATCATGTTAATTGTATCATAGTTACGAAACTTGAACCATTATTTTAACAAGTTTATCATGTTAACCCGGTATTTACTCAAAATGCTATAGTACTAAACCCGTTAACTTTTGATTTTGTATTATGTAATCAAGTTGGTTGTATCATAATTATGAAACCCGAATCGTTATATTAATAAATTTATCATTTTAAGCTTGACATTGACTCAAAACAATTAGGACTAAACCGTTAACTTATGATTTAGTGTCATGTTATGAATGTGACACTCTCACTATTCTAATACCGAGTGATCATCCCTTTATTAAAATAAAATAGGAATCTAATATGATTTCATTCTCATCATCGTTGTTACAATTCAAAATCTGTTACTAAAGCCGTTTAATATAAAATTAAACTATTTAAGTAACTCCGAACTATTTTTTGAAGAAACTCTTTTCTTTAAAATCAAAACTAATTAATCACAAGATGTGTTTAAAAAATATGTACGAGATATGTTCAAGATTTGTTAACAGGTTTAATAAATCAGTTTAAAAAACTTTAAACACACTACAACCAAGAATTAGATGAGGAGATGTATAAAGATTAAGAACAAGGATTTTTTACGTGGTAAAACCTCACTCAACTGAGGAAACATCCACGACTCCCTCTACGGAGTAAACCAAAAATTCTAATAAAATAAATTTTAACAGTTACAAACTATATAACAAACATGCATACAACTCAGACCTATATTAGTGTAGGAATGTACCCTCTGGTGTCCTTATAACTTCTCTGCAGTTGTGATTGTTGATGTTGTTCTCCCAGTTTGCTAACTTCCAATTTGTTTAAGTTCTTTACGTCGACTCTTGTTCTTAAGATCTTATTACCAACACTTTTAGTGTGGTAGGGTGATAGTGTTTGTGGAGGTGCTTTCTAACACATGCATGCACACACACACACACACACACACACACACACACACACACACACACACACACACACACACACACACACACACTTATTTCATACAACCAGCCCTAACAAATTACATATAAGAACTATATTCTGTGATTTTTCTATTTCTCTCTTCTCACAAAACTTAACCTTATTTGACCTTTACAATAATCCCAGAATCCACGTCTATCTTTCTCAGAAGATGTATCAAGATCTTAATGAATCTCAGGTTTTGAAAATATTTTTGAGATTGAAAATCACCAAGTGCGATTCCAAACTAGGTCAAAGGTCTTGTTTCAAGAGAACTAGAAATAGAAAACATTATTGTTGATTTCAAAGTTAAAAACATTTATAGAAAAGAATAAACAATAGATTTCTCAAGATGAGAAACAAAATCTGTAAGTCTAAGTGAAATGTAACATAAAGTACTCAGATATAAAATTTCTATAAAGCAGAAACTTAGATCTAAGAAAAACTCTTAAGTTGGACACAAGATCTAAGAACGAAGAGGTTACAACATCAAACCAACTAAACAAACCAACTATCAACCTCTAAAACACTCAAACACTCAAGGTTGTGTTTGATATATACAGGACTTGAAAAGAGGTTTAGGTTTGAAAAGGTTTTGACGATTTAGGGTTAGGGTTTCAAACTCTTTCTCTCTCTTACTGGTTTCTCTCTTTCTCTCTCTTTTCTCTATTCTTTCTCTACTCTCTATTTTCTCTCTAAAAGGACGAAATGGCAAAAGTCTCTGATGGCTGAGGATAAAGGTCCTTTTATAAGGGGCTGAGAAGATTTGAGAATAAGGTTAAAAAATAATGGCTCAGATTGAGTCAAGGTTTATTGACTTTGATCCAAGGGTTCACGATATGCGGTGATTATAACTCTCCTGATTAGTTCATATGAGGTTCATAGGGATGATGTAAGAGCGCATGCAGATCGTTGATAAAAATGATCCAAGGGCTATAAACTATCGCTAGTTTACTCTCTATAAAGAAACACAAACTCAGCCAATCAGAATGCAACAGATGTTGGGCAAACATAAGATAACAAACGCGCGTCTAAAATAATTAAAAATGAACCCTGAAGTCTCTGCCGCTTTCGGATTCTACCCAAGCAAACATTCAACCAATATAACCACCAATACATAATTACAGATTGACCCCAAAACTTTTAAAAATAAATTTTAATTAATAAAAACCTTATTTTAAAAGTTTATAAAATCCCAAAAATACATTGAAAAGCAATTTTAGTGATTTAAACACACTCAACATATACCCACACAATTATATGCAGTATGAAATGCATAAGATCAATTCTACTGTGTGTGAGTGTTGGTAATATTGTCTAGATCAATCAAGCAAGAGGGATGAAATAACGAACCAAACTCTGGGGTTATTTGGTTTCTAGGATAGACACAATTTTGTCACAATTTCTAAAGTAGATGAACACTTATACAATACAGACTCAAGTGAGTCAAGAGTATAAGGTGCTTCAATCTCCCCCTGTGGAAAGATGAGACAAAATCTCCTTTGAGTCATTTAGGACTCGTAGGGTAACAAGAATAAGGAAACCTATTCCTAAAAAAATATATCTACCCATTTCCTAGAAAGAAAAAGTACATAACTCAACTAATTACAATTGAATACCCTATTACAACTGTTGAGAATAACTATACAGAATCCTGCAAAGAATCACTAAGATCAAGCTGGTTAGCATATGTAAAACTCATTAGACTCAAATTTCTCCCCCATTTTGTCTCAAATAGACAAAGGAAAAAAAATAGAGAGATCAAAGAGATTAATCATCACACACCATACCTATAGATTTACGCAAAGAAATAAATAGATTGTAATCTAAAGGTTTGGTAAACATATATGCGAGTTGCAAATCAGTAGGAAAATAATTGATTTCTAATTCCTTTGTTTCAACCAATTCGCGTATAAAGTGATGTCTTATTTTTATGTGTTTTGTTCACGAGTGTTGAACAGGATTTTTATGGATATTGACCGCGCTTTGATTGTCACAATTGAGATGCAATTGGTTTTCTTGAATACCATAATCACTTAGCATTTGTTTAAGCCAAAGTAATTGAGCACAGCACCTTCCAGCGGCTATGTATTCAGATTCAGCTGTTGAGAGTGATGTGCAGTTTTGTTTCTTACTACTCCTTCCTACCAAATTATTACCTATATAATAACATGCTCCTGATGTGGTTTTACTATCATCAGTACACCCAGCCCAGTCAGCATCAGTGTATCCAATTATAGTGCTTGGTGTATCACTAGGTGGGAATACTTAGGTGGGAATACTAACCTTGGTTTAGGCTTGAAGTTGAGTATAATTTTAGCTACTTTAATTACATGTATTAGACTTAATATATATGTGATGTTTGTTAGTTTGCATCTATGGGGTTAACTAGATGAAATCTATGATTTTATTTACAAATGGGTTTCAAAAATATATTTCAAATTGGTTTTGGAATTGGTAAAAATTTAGATAATTTTTCAACACATTTTAGGCGTAATAATGTGTAACAAAGTGGGTATAATGCATTTATGGGTTTATCATTTGCACCCTTAATATTTTGAGTAAAAAGTGTCATTTAAAAGAAGGTTTTAAATTAGTTCTAATAGTGTTAGATTTTAAGAACACTATTCATAGACATTTTATGAAATAAAATGGGTTTAAAGTGTGTTTTAAATAAAGAGAATGTGATTTCTATGATAAGTGATGTTTGAGCTTGTTCATGGCATTTTGTAACTTGAATATGCATTTTCCTACATTAAATAGAGAGTTTTATATGTGAAGGAATGCTTTCATTTTAAAGGGATATTTTAAAGTGTGTGAACTCATCATAAGTAAATAAAGTGGGTTTAATGAGTAAACATGTGAAACTAAAGTCTTCATGTAAGTAATAAAAGTAAAGAAGACTAAGTGCGAAATAAATGACTAAGTAAGGATCCTTATGCAAAAAGCCATAATTAAAGTGTGTGACACTATGTTTGAAATGTAGAGTGTCAAATGTGTAAATGTAGACTAAAATGGGGTTTTAGTGTTAAAACTCAAAATTAAAGTGTGTAACACTAAGTTTGAAAGTGTAAATATGTCAAATGTTTGAATATTGACGAAATGAGTTTTAAATTGTGGAACGACGTAATAAAAGTGTGTAGCCTTAAATATGAGAAATAAGACTTTAATATGTAAAAAAATGATTTTATATATTAAAAAGGGTTAAAATGCAAAATGTGGAATTTTGGCAAAGTGAGAAGTTGAACAAGTGTAATTGTTGAGTGTGGCAACCCGGTATCCGAAATAAGGGGTGGCCAGCCCGATACTCCGATAATACAGGAATCATGGATAAATATCATCCTCAGCATCGTGACAACATAAAGAGTATACGGGATAACCACACAATATTCCAGAAAACGGGTTATCAAAAATTTTAGTTTTGTAATTTAAAGAAAGCATTTCAACAACCCATAATAGAAAAGAAAGGTGGAAACTCCCACAAGCATATATATATATATATATATATATATATATATATATATATATATATACCAACCGTAATAAGGGAAGGACCGAATGAAATGTCGGTCAATAGAATTCATACAATATACAATAAGTTTCATGTGTTACCTAATACATCCATTATACAATTACAACCATTTGGGCCACACGCCCGAATAAGGACTAATCATAACTAGAAAACAACAAGGAAGGCGTCTACACAAAATGTCCCGTGATACCCGCAAAATGTCACGGCTCCTCAAAACACTGGAATAGGAAGTTCATTACGGGCGACCTTGTGGTGGAACACCTGAGCGGATACAATATATATATATATATATATATATATATATATATATATATATATATATATGCACAACAAGAAAGAAGAACCGGTCAGAGCCCAGTTTTATGCGATTAGCAGATAAATGACAAGTATGACAATAATGAATGAATAAGCATGGATGATAAAGATGACATTCTACATAATAACAACTTATAATGAACTAATACAGTTGAATGATTTTAAATTGAAATTCAATTATGTAAAAGAATAATAATAATCATCAACCTTTTTCATCTTTCACCATTTCATCTTATCTTTCTATTCCTTATTAGGAATACAATTATTATCATGTGATCTTTATGGAACTTATCTCAATGGTATGATCTTTGTGGCATATACTTTGCTCTTTATGGCATTTCTTTATGCTCTTTATGGAATTTATACCCATCAAGTCCAACTTGATGATTAGAATAGTTATATATATATATATATATATATATATATATATAAAAAAATAAAGTAGAAAACTTATGTATGTCACAAGTTTGGCTAATGATGTCATCAATATGAATTTTTCCCGCAATACCTCTAATACCCCT
The DNA here is from genome assembly GCA_949130495.1 of Sambucus nigra. NCBI lineage: Eukaryota > Viridiplantae > Streptophyta > Magnoliopsida > Dipsacales > Adoxaceae > Sambucus > Sambucus nigra. The sequence goes on from OX422214.1 coordinate 455,711,444, forward strand.
CAAATTTTTTGTTCCTCTCTTTTGACACACTCTAAATTATTTTCCCCCTACTTTTCAAAATTCAAAAATAGGGGTAGAATAGTATTTTACCCTCAATATCCAAATTTCTCATCTTATTCTCATTTTCCAAACGTCCCTTACCCTAATTTTACCCTCTACGTCCTTCTCTCCCTTTGTATTATAGCGACCCCTCCCAATTCTTGCATTGTTTTTTGGCATCAATGAACAACCATCGATCCTTAACACGCTCTAGCGAACATCATTTTCTCTGGCATCAACGATCTTTGCAAAGGTATTTGGATTTTGGATTTTTTTTAATTTGGGGCATTTGGATTTGGGTTGTTTATGTTTTGTAGATTTGAAATGTGTTCTTTGAGATATTTCAAAAACCGAGATTATTTGTTCAGATCGGAACATACTCAGATCGGAGCTCAGATAGGATGGCAAAATGAGATCGGTTTTGACTTTACACTCATTTTTTCTTAATATATCACTCATAATAATTTAACACTTACATATTTGATTTAATAGTAAATCATTTCATCTCTCTCTCTCTCTCTCTCTCTCTCTCTCTCTCTCTCTCTCGGTTTATGATAGAAACTCCAACCTTGCAGATGTGATTGATTTTGTAACAGGTGGATGATGGAAAAAATGTATTATATACAGGTTCTTTTTGTACTTGGATCGGTTAAAAATTTGTGTTTATTGTTGATTTGGATTTTTAGTTTGAGTACAAAGATTTTCCCTCTGTATATATATACAGAGATTGTTAGCCGCTCTAACCAACCATCCTTCAAAGCCAACAATGAAGAATCATCGTCATGGGTTATCTTTATTCTCTGCTTCTATGTTATATTGGAATCGTTTTGCTGATTGTTTCTTTTTCTTTTCTTCTTCTAATAATAAACATTGTTAGAAAGGATGTGATATGGAAAAACTACTTATTTTATGAGGGAACTATGTTCCCTTATTACCAATGGATCCTTCTAAGCCTTTCTTCGTTTATTTAAATTTTCTTTTTGTACCTTTTTTATGGAGCTTTGAGTTGTTTGATTATTTTTTCAAATTGAGATCCTAAGCATTGAAGTGATGATTTACTATTCAGAAAATATAATGTCGATCGAAAAATTCAGACTACAATTATCTGATAAATTGCTTAAAATGGTATGTCTTGGATTAGGTTGTTTGTTATGTCTTGGATGCATTTAGATATGATACTACTGAAATTGAGGCATACCTGATGTTCAGATATGATCTATCTTGCTATGTTCTAGCTGCTGCTGCCCAGCTATGATCTAGCTGTTGTTAGAGTACTGCCCAGCCATGATCTAGCTTCTATGGTGAACCTCATTTGATTCTTATACGAAAATGTGTACTGACTTTCTTTTCTATCTACATGTTAATCTACCTAACAGGGACCCAACTTGACCATGTAATGTCAAGGTGGAATTTCATTTATTTAACTTCATTAGTATTTTCTTTAATCTTTAATTTTCCTATTGCGTTTATACTTGAAACTGCATAGATGTTCTAAAACTGCTTCTATGTATGAAGGTGATCAGAAAAGAGTTACCAAATGTTTGTCATTAATATAGTGAGATGAGGAGTCTAAAACTTCTTTTTCAAAAGCGATGAGTGGGCATTTATTACCCGCTCAATGCCACATGAACATGTACTCTGTGACTCAGTTGGGCAGTGAATATTGATCGTTTAACACCACAATTTCTTATGAAATGATTTTCAATGGTTCTTCTAATGAAATGATTTTTACCAGGAAAAAAGATTTTCAGTTGGGCAGTGAATATGGACCCAACTTTTTTATTCAAATTCCTTTTCATTTCAGTATTAATATGTTCTAAAAACTGTGTTTACTTATTTTTGGTTGAAATAGTATGTTGAGGTGTATGGGTACACATATTATTTTTAGGTACCTGGTATATCTTCTACTTTCATAGTTTTCTGTATTTGGTTAAAAAAATTGGAAAGCCTTTTTTTCTACTTTCATAGTTTTAGTTGGATGCTATTGAAAGTTTAAGTTCTATAATTGTTATTAGTTGTGCTAATGTTTTATGCTCTCTCTTGGCAAATCAATTGGTGGGTGGTAACAAACAATTGTTGGCCATGTGAATGAAAAATGAAATCTTAGATAACATGGCAGCTAAGTCTCCACAGTCTTTGTTGCCACAAGAAGCTAAAAATTCTTTGGTGAGTGAATAAATTGAAAAGACAGACAATCGGTGCGTTGAATTCAGTCTCACAACTACTATATTTGATTTAATCTCGACTGATTAGTGGACATAGCTATATATTATTTGACCACTTCAATTTGAATATTCTCATTTCAGGTCGTGAAATAGCATGACTCGCGGTGATAAGAGTTTAGTATCCATATTTCCTATATATTCAAAAGCATACAACTCAGATCGGGTATTTTAAACACATAGTTGTGATCTGTCAATATTGGTACTACACCTTTTATGTATCCTATTCTAAGAAAGTAATCAATAGTATCTATAATATATTTTATGTTCCTAAATTTCTTTTTATTTCCAGTCCTTGCTGAAAATTTTACTGCTTTTGATTACTAATATATATACATTATAAAGATATATGTTATATATTATACTGTTTTTCATTACTAATATATATTATCCATTATACCGATCTGTTTTTTTTGTGTACTAAGGTTTTTTCTTGGAAGGTTCACTTATTGGATTATAGTAACTTTGTTCTTTATTTAATCATATCATATTTACTTTCCTCTTTAAACAAAATGTTGCAGCAGTAAGAATCAGCAGCAGCAGAAGCATTAACGATGGAGGAATCTCCGAAGCCGGTGGCGCTGGCAATGGAGCGTCTGGGTCAAGTGAGGCATCTAATTACAGACATTATACTGGGGCCAACTATTAATATAATGGTGTTCTTATTGCGTATGCTTGGAAAGGAGAGCTTACCGGTCAGGCAGTTGCATCAGCCATAGACAAGACCGGGTTGGCTCATAAGGCATATACCGATCAGAAACAGCGATTCTTTCCACATCTTGATGATGGTACTGGATTATGAATTTTAATTAAATTATCATTTATTTCAGTAAGTTGTAGCCTACTCTTTTAGCTTCACATTTTGACTGATTTGTCTGTGGTTTTCTATACATCAAATTTGGCTTATCCCAAATTGCAATAGCCTCCAAGAAGTAGACCTTATTTCAGCAAAACTCTCTAACCTGACCTCTGTTTTTCTTCATTAAGTAGTAATCATGTTGAAGTGTATGGTTTATTTATGTGTTTCTCAAATTTTATTGAGATATCTACTTTATTTTTTATTTTTTATTTTTTATTTTTTTGTTTAAATATTAAAAACAATAATATGATTCACTTGCTTATGTAACTTGCATTTTGTAGTCAATAGAGAGACAAATGTGTTAACGACTTAATGAGAATCTTGAGATTAATACACCAAAAAAAATTAGTGTTGGGCCAACCTATTTTCATTAATATACTAAATTAAGTTTCAAATATCAACCTTACCCTATTTCCAAAAGTATGTCATATTATATTCAATTATTTCTATTTTTTTCTTTGCAGATCTCACTTTGGGATACAACACACCGCAGTTCAATTTTTGGGTCAATTAAGGTATTCCCTCCCTCCCTCTCTCTCTCTCTCTCTCTCTTTCTCTCTTTAGGATTAAAATTAATAGTTTAAAAAGGGGTTAAAATATTCTCTGTTATTTTTTGCCTCTATTAAAGTATGAGCCCCCGTTGTTTTCATCCACCTATTTAGAACCGACCAACCGATGTTGTCTCACCCACACCATTAGTCACCTGCTTTATGATATTCCCGCTTCTTTATTAATTGGTTGTCTCAATCATAGGGCCGCGCCGACAATTTGAATTACATTGTCGAAGGTGCAAATCTCCGACTCAAGTTAAAAGCTCTTCTATTAAAATCTTGAAATATTCCTCACCTAGAACCATCACGCACACTGTGTATTGTGTTTGGTATTGATTGTTTAGACATTAAATTATTTTTTGTATATTTATTATGGATTTGAACTAATAGGTGTATTTTTTTTGTTTAATTTTCAGATTATGATAAATATGACGAGAACGTGTCACCCCGTTCAACTTTGATCCCCATCCCACCCCATTACAAATGAGCCACAAATTGTTTGATCGATCGACCATTTATCATTGTGCTTAAGCATTATTTTTATCATCATTTTGTTGGTAAAGTTGCCAATAATGATTTTTTATGTAATCATATATGAAGCCTATTATAATCTTAAATCGATGATTTGGTTTATATAATGTTTGGGATGGACTATTTGTATAGCTGAGTAGTTTTGGTTTCTTAAACATTGGATAGTTCTATAAATAGAGGGAATTTTGGCCAAATTTTTTAATTCGTGTACACATTTTTGTGTTTTATAATAAATTCTATGATTACAAGTCTTTGTCGATGCAGTTTTTCGGAAGTCTTAGTTATATAATGATATCTAAATGTTGTATGTTCAAAGAGTTGGGTTACGTTGTTTGTATTGGAATATTGTTAGATAAGTGACGTATGAGTCACTATTTATTTTGTTCTTGAAGTGTTTTTTATACCTTAAACATGTGGATAGTCATGTAAATAAAAGAAATTTTGCCCTTTTTTTAAAAAATTTAACTTATTTGTATTCAAATTAAATCGGGTCGATCGTTAGTTTATTGTGATTATGTTAGTTTTTCCGAATACCATCATGCCTTCAGGCACGGGCATACCCTAGTATATATATATATATAACGATTCTAAGACCGCCCGTTCGGGTTTCCCCACTGTGCGCGCCCCTAAATAACCATCATCTTCCAGGGCCTATCATAAGACAACCTGGGATCCTATCGAAAACGTCGGGAAGCGGCCATATGCCTGCGGGATAGTCAAGACCACACCCGGAATCTCCTACCCATCGCAGAAAAATATAAACCAGCGCTCATATGGCCTAGGACTATATCCACCCTGCATTCATTAGCCAGGGGGCTTCACCTCACGCACGAACTTCCCTTAAGATGGTATTTAGAGAGGTGTGTTTAACCATTTCATTATTTTCCATTTCTTGATTTAGTAAATTATCATTTACTTTGTCCATTTTACATTTTATCAAATGCATTATGGTTATCCGGAACTATGTGTGCTTAACATCTTTGTAATAACCTCGAAGATCATATAAACTCCCAAGTTATTTACCAAACCTCCTTTTTAGATTTCATATAAACCATCATACCTCAAATCAATTTTTAAAGTCTCCAAATATGACTTAGGAATCTCCTAGATTTCTATAATCTATACGAGGGAAGAAATGCCTAAACATTACTTTGAACACCCCTGGACTGAACCCTAGATGAACCCATTCTAGTCTAGGGTATCGACCAAACTTGACTAATACTCTAGGATCCTATATTTACTTCATTCAAGAAGGCCGAATCGATTCAGTTCTGCAGAAATTCCTAATTTTACTTATGGAGTCTTGGACTCCAATTTCCTTCCCAACTCAAATCCATTCAACCCAGCTCATTTATTGTCACCAACACAACATAAATGCTACTAACTACTACCCCAACTATCAATAATCATCCAAATTATTCTTCAATGGTTCAAGACCAACAAATACACAAAAAAACCCTAAACTAATCAAACCATGATCAATACACCATTATCACTACATTTAATTTATCTTAAACTACAAGTAGCAAGTAGGAAACTTGCCTCAATCTAGGAAATACAGATTTTCTTTGTGTAGTGGCAAGAATTTCTCCTCAATCTTCAATCTCTTCTACCTTTCTCTACTCTTTCACTTCCTCTCTCAAGCTCTCTCTAGGTTTTAGAAATTGAAATTTGGGAAAATAGAAGACTTAGTAAGACTAAGTCGTGGCATTAGTCAAAATCCCAACTTAATTGACCAATATTGCGATAAAATATCACGCAACTGCATTTTTAAGGTATAACCAGTCAAAAGTGCCAGAAACCTCAAAATACAATATGGCACAATATTTGACTATCTGGCACGTTCCGGAATCAACTACGGCCTCCAAATTATCATTTGGACAATTTATAATTCATTTTAAGTTCCGGTCTCATTATTAAGACAAATATCATTTTATGATATTATAAAACATGACATGGCAATATTCACATATAGTTACGGTCAATATGCAACCTCATAGTAAATTTTCACTTTTCTACATTAAATTAATACTCAATCCATATCTCAACATTTTATATCTAATTACCATACCTAGTAAATAAATATAAAATATGTTCTCATAAGCGAGGGTTATTACATTGAGCTTAAAACTTGAAGGGGTATTTTTATGAATCACACTTGAAAAAGGATAAGGTTGCAGGTTTCGGTAATGAAAAATGGTAAATTGGTAATTTACTTAAAGTGTGACATTTTTATGAAATAAAATACTAAAGAGTGTTTTGGTACTAATATGGAAAGAATAATTTAAGTCCTTAAAGCGGGAATGATTTTCGGGATAAAAATCAACGCGTGCCAGAGAAAAAGGACTTTAGCGGAATATAATGATTTTTCCTAAATGAATAATGGAAAAATGGATGGTTAAGTCCAATGCTTTAGCCTCGGCTCGAAAGAGGAAAATTAATGTGAACATTATTAAAATGTTGAACACATTGGCAAGATAATTAGATTGAATGATGTCGGGATAAATAATTAAGCAGGGTTATGCTGTCTGTAGTGATAAAAGACCCTAAAACAACTGCAATAGTCTATGGCAGCGGAGACCGATGGTGTGAGGCCATGAAGTCCGTGAGTGTTTATTGGCGAAATCCCTAACGATAATGCTAAGTAATGAATTGAATATTCATGAAAGAGGCATAAATGGATGGTATTGATCCATTAATTTATTAATACAAGAATAACGCATTAAATGTTTAAAGTTCACGTGGTAACATGGGATGGTTAAATAAGGTAACTTAATGATACTTAAGCTACCTAATGAGGCTCAAACCATCATAAACACAAGCATGTGTTATATGAGACTTTCAATAGAAAAAAAAGAGTAGTTTTCTAACACGATGTGTGCGTGTGTTGATGAAAGCCTTATGATATGGTTAAATAACTTGGGTGTGAGTTAATTAAATGTAGAGAAATAAATGGTCCTAATGAAAATGAACAGTTTCCCAAACATAGGATATTTGTTGATTATGCATGAGTTAATGGGAATAAGTGTTAGTCTTCGAAGCATTATAATATAAAATGACTATTTTGTAAGGTCTGGACGGCCAAATAGAACCAAATAACATTTTTGTTATAAAAATGATTAAATACATCGGCACATGTATTTTTTTGAAGGTATATATGTAGATATATACGTATTTTCACATGCATATAGTGTAGCGTGTGAGTATTCTTTTCTACCGTTCATTTCCATACTGCATTTTGATATGTTCTCACTAAGCATTTGTCTCACATCCTCCTTTGTTACGGTAGGTTGCATGTCATTCCATATTTGGAGAGCGCTATACAAGTAAGTAGTTACTTGCTTTACGATTAATAGCTCTATTTACTTGACTTTGGGGGCACTCCCCTTGGGTCAAATCATGTAGTAATTATAAATTTGACTCACATGCTAATAAGTATAACGTTAAATACTATTAAAATTGGATTAAAAACATTATATAGGGTGTTTCATTGCACTTCAAAATTAACGTACGAACCGGATCAGGTCAGTCCTTTAATAACCTTTAAATCCGGGTAGGGGCTTTACAACTTGGCATCAGAGCTTTAGGTTCAATGTTCCTTTCGAGTCTGACGTGGTGAGGTCGGTGGTGGACCTTTCGGTGTCGTTATTAGTTAGATCCGGTTACGCTTTCCTGATGAGGGTTTTGATTTGTACCTTGATGGTAAAGGCGAGGTATTGAGCACTATGTTACCTTCTCTTTGAGTTGGTGATCAGCTAAATTAGTAGCCATTCTTATTCCGCTACATTTGTTCTGGTAGTGTTAGCTAGTAACTATCGAGTTTTGGTGTAGGTCATTTGGTGGTGGCACCCTATGCTTGTGTGAGATGTATCATGTGTAAGTTTAATGATTAGAAGGTCTTAATGATTTTAGTTGCATCTCGGCTGGTATGCTTGTGGTTTTATCTACGGGATTAGGTGACTAAGTAGTATGACTTATGAATAAATAATTCTATGGAAATCAGAATGCCTAAGTAACTTGATTATGTCTTGGGTTTAGATAACCTTGATGATTTCAAGTGATTTAAGAACAAATCTATACAGTCCTTGTGACTTCGTGTTAGAAATGGTGGTGTTGAATTATGATTTTAGAAAAATGAGGTAGTATTGGGGAATAGGATCTCTTATATCATCAAAGGTATTGGCCCATAAGTTTTATAGATAGTACCCGATTCCCCGTATCATACAAAAAGTTTTATAGTGGTGATAACTTATGATCTAGTAAATGGGTGTGATGGCTATGTAGTGAGGCACATTAGTTGTCGTGGTTGAATAATCACCGAGGTTAAATGATAGGCTATGATGAGTTTGACCTTGGTTTAGCATTATGGATAAACAGGTGAACTCATGATTACTCCTTGGATATATGTACTAAGGTTTATCTAAGGAAGTGTGAGTGCAAGTAATACGCTTTCCCCAGTAATGGTGAAATTAAGATTGTACCACGTAGTACGGTAGTGTCCACATCTCTCGTTGATATTATGGGATCCGCTATGACTTTAGGAGTATAGAGTAATGATTGGTATGACACATAGTGATTGGGCTTAGTGTTTGGCCTTTGAGAAAATAATTTAGCGGCCTTGCTCGAGTGTTATACTTGAAAGTATTTTTGTCATGATAACTCTTAGGCTAGGATATGTATGTTTAATTAGAGTCGATTGATGTGGTGACTCTTCCATGAAGCACTAGGAAAATTTATCGTATTGAGGAATGCATAGGATATCGGTGATTGTAATACAATTTAATCATGTGATTTGTGGCAGTACCTTAGAGTTAGTGCCATGGTTTTATTTATAAGCTTGCATTATGGTATAACTTGGGGATAATATCTAGAATAGGTTGATACGTGCTAGGTTTTACACTTGGGAGACTTAGGACGCGATGATGTTCATCATGGTTTTAGAAATAGCACTCAGAATCGAGTGTTAGGCTTAATTATAGCACATGTGTGCGCTACCCGTATGGATTAGTATGAGTCTAGTGAGGACAATCATTGGGTATTAGGCATGAGTAATGCTTGAAAAATTGAGGTTCCATTATAACTAGTAAGATATTTATAATTAGGATCACATGGGACGCTGCTAGGGATTTCAGCGATGGTTCATAGGGTAAAATTACGCGAGTGTTTTGTTCACTAGATGAGAAATATCTCGAGGTTTAAAAGTTAGCAATCACATGTTGAGATTGTCGAGACTTGAGTATGTTAGGTCAGTGATTAACATTAAGCATTGAGAAATGTAACTTCGCTTTGATATGAGGGATAAAGAGTAACCTTAGTCTTAAGGAGGGAAGCCTATCGTTTTAGCTTCCTTAGGAAATCGACTTGTAAGTCATTGTCCGTGGAGAAGGACAATCACTATTGATGATTCAATCCAGGGCACGTGGCTAGGCTAATAATTTATCATACATGTAGGTCAGTGAAAATTTTAGACTTTAAGTGTATGTTGTGGTTCGTACTTCACGTGGCATAGTTCGCTATCCAAATTTGATTGTTTCATTCTAGCGTGACAGTTTCCTGATTCGTTGCACCTTCTTGTGTCCTCTTTGATCTCGGTAATGGTAAGTTGTTTCAATTATGGGATGGTATTCAGGTGTAGCGTTGCATAGATCAGTAATGATGCAGAATATTCCAGGTAGAGGTTGTTGTGTCACGGGACATGAGTACTCTCTTCTTTGCAATCACCTTTATTTTACACCGGTGGGTGTGTACGCATGGTCTCGCAGTTTGTTACATGTAGTTTGCATGTGTACTTAGTAGTTTTAGGTTAATACAGTCATTAGTTAACCAGTATAGATAGTTATGACGTATGTCATGGATTTGAGATCACGACTCTAAGATATAAATATTAGAACTTGATGGAACATTAAATGCTAAGGTTGCACTCCGTATGGAAATTACAATTGAGAATGTAGTCTCTCAGGTGCATTTGGGTTGTCATAACTAGGATGAATCTAGGTTAATGCTTAGTCTAGTAGGAGATATCGGTCGGATAGACCATTGGGATTAAATTACTATCTTAAAAATTTTCACGTGAATAGTTATTAATGTTGAGGATGTATCTGCCAAAGCTAGGTAAGACTAAAATCGTTTGATGAAACGTAAGATTGTAAATCCCGATGTTCTGAATCATTCATGATAATGAGTACTTTGGGTGTTAGCATGATATTTACTCACTATCAGTTACTTTGAGGTATTGTTTATATGGACATGTTAGGCATGCTTGGTAGTTAACAATAATATCTTAGGATCCACCGTAGTTGTAACCAATTAATGGTATTAAAACTTTTGGTTAGACTATAGTGTTAAAGACATATAGGATTAGAATTTAATTATTGGATGCATGATTTGTGAGCTTGATGATTATAAATTTCGAGGATGAAATTTTCTAAGGAGGGAAGAATGTAATACCCCGCCCTAGAAAATAGGTATTTAACGTTATTTGAAGTGTTTTGTCCAAAGAAAAATTAGAGGAATAAATTGTAATACCCCGTAATTTTGTGTGAATTTATTTTAATTATAAAATTTGGATTAATTGATTTAAATGGAGAAAATTTAATTTATAATTAATCTGATTTTAATTGTAATAATTACTAGCTTGACAAGAGTTAGTATTTATCAGAAATAATTATGTTGAATATTAATTAGAGATTAAAGTAATATATGAATAAGAGAATATTATTTTGGTCGGGAGTAAAAAATACGGTAGTTGCAACACACTTAGTGAGGGCACGCGTGGGAGTCGTGTCAGTAATACTTTATTGGGCTAAAAAGGATGATTTATTTTTAAGAAACTCGTATGGCCGTTTTGAGTGCGTCAGTGTGTCTGGAAGGGGTCAAAATAGTCATAACAGACTACTTGGTTTTTTTTATTTGGATTCCGGGGCATTTTAGTCAAAACGACACCCCGGAGGGGTATTTTCATCTTTTGGGATTTTTGGGAATTAAAATGGACGAAAATCGAGAATTAAATTAGGAATGTACGTGGGTTAGAAGAGATTTGTCAGTTTCCAACTTACGTGAGAGATAGGGAGAGAACCAAGAGGAAGAAGTAGAACTCAATAGTGCTTTGGGATAAGAAGTCAAACCCTTCCACCGGAAATCACACCAACGCGTAGATCGCGAAGATAGGATCATCCTCATAGCAATTTCATTCAACGATTTAGAGGTTCACAAAAAGGCAAGTGTTTATCTTGCTAAAATTCTGAACATATATGATTCATGTTAACCCTAGTTAAGGAGATAATCATGAAATTATGGAATTGAGACTAGATTGTCCACTAATTTCAAAATTTGAAGATAGGTTTGCATGTAGATGAATAACCCTATTGTAGGAATGATAAATTTGAAAATTTTATGTTATAATCACGAAAATGATTGGGGGGTTTTGAATGATTGTTTATGGTGGGTTTATTTTAAGGGACTTTTAGGGATTTGATGTATTGGTTTAAATTCCCTATGATTATGTAAACCTTTGTCATTGTAATTATGTTAAAAAGTACCCTATTATGATTAGGAATAATGTAGAATTATTTATTGGGAGTTCGGATGAATTTTAGACGAATTTGGATGAGGAAATTATTTGAAAAACGAAGTTGGGAAGTACAGGGGAAATCTCGGAATTCTAGTTTGAAGACCTACCTAGGTCATTCGACGACCTCGTTTGAATGAGAATTCCAATGAGACTTCTAAAGAGATTTTTGAGTTCGTTCGAAGTGAGAAGTTTGTTCGAATGAGAATCCTGGACTTCTAACGAGATTCCAGAACGCTTATTTTTCGCCCAGACAAGTTAGAACCCTTCTAGGTTGTTCCAAGTGAGAGAAATTTGTAACAACCCGAGGTCTTGGAGGCGATGATTTATTTATTTTGGGAGAAATAAATATTATTTTTATTGGCGATTAATTAAATTGGCATTTGAGGTCAAAATTTGTAGTCGTTAGAAAGTGTGTCAAATGGCGATTCTGAGGGTACCATTGTGTCCGGAAGGGTCGAGAAAGTCGAAATGACTGGTACTTGGGGTCTATTTGGGTTCCGAAATAATTTAGGACCGTTTGACTCGAATTAAAGTTACCGGGTTATTTAAAGTGTGTATTATCATTTAAAGATGTGTATCTTGGGAGAATAGGCTTATTAAGCCTATGGGAGATATTTCTCCAAAGAGAGAAAGAGGAAAAGAAAGAAAGAAATAAAGAAAGAAAGAAGAAGAAAAGGAAGGAGAAAAGAGAGAGAAAGTGGAGATTTTCGGCATATACGCGATCTCAAGGCGGATTCACACCCTACGAACCTGAGGCAAGTGATTAAACTTGATAAATAATTATTGTGTACCATTATTGCATGATTTGTGGATGAAATTTGTGGGTTTTAGGTTTAAATTGTCAAAACCTAACTTTTGGGAAAACCTTAGATTTGTAGTGTATAAACGGATTTAAGGTTAGAAATTAGTTTATTTGTGTTCTTGGATGAATATTGATGATATATATGTTATTGGGTTGAAGAGAAATGGAGAGAAAATGAGAAAAATGAATTTTTGTTATTTTAGTCTTACAAAAAGTAGCCATTTTCGAGCCTCCAGGTAGGCCGAATCGATTCGGTCCCCAAGCTGAATTGATTCGGAAATATGAAGGTGCCTAGGTCTGAGTGACCGAATCGATTTGGACCCCAGCCGAATTGATTCGGCCTGAGAAAGAGTCCCAGGTCTGATGACCCGAATGGATTCGTCTTCCTGAATGAATCGATTCGCTGGGCCGAATCAATTTAGAATTGGCCCGAATCGATTCGGAAACAAGGCTTTTCGACGGGTGTTTTTCTAAAGAGAATTTCATTCCGTTTTATTCTAGGTTATCAATTGGGGACCTCTATAGGAGATAATTGGAGTATGTTTTGGAGACTTTTAGAGAGTTTCCCTTATAAGAAATCTTGGAGTCATATTGACTAAATGTTAAGGAATACCGATTAGAGATTTTGGTATTTTCTAAGTGGGGATGTCCACCTTGATTGTAGACTCTATTGGGGGATAATTATTAAATTCATATAGAAGAATGATAATAAGTTTAGTGATATTGGATTTTAGAATCCAATCCCAAATGGGATAACTTTAAAGGTTCATAAAAAGAATTGAACCCTATTATGGATGGAGAATTATAAATGCTATATGATGTGCATATGGATATAGAAATATCCTTATTGATTTTTGATTTGGAAGATGTCTCACACAATGAGAAATGCTAATTGAAGAGCATTAGGATAAAAGAATATCCTTAACTTGAATTGAATTTAGAAACAATTCATAATTAGAAGCTACATGTGAGCTTCAAGTGAGAAATAGTATAGTGTATACTAAGTGGGGAAGATGTGTGAGAACTCACGATTAGTATATCTTGAGGGAAATATACTAAACAATGATATTAATCAAATTGCGCCAATGGGCGTATAATAAATATGAAAATGATGTGACAGGTATACCTTATGTTATGGTATATCTTTATATGATGTGATGATGTATGTATACCTTACATGTTGGTAAATCTACATACAGTGAAGCATACCCCCTCCTTGCCATCATTGGGAAGTTACGTGCGTTAAGGGTGAGCATCCTGGCTCAAAGAGTAGGGTGTGGATATTCCCTAGGTTATAGTCATCCATTGTGATTATTATACGATACATATATGCATTCTTTTTGGGGGTGAGAAGTCAAGGGTATGTGAAGTTCTCACTTGCCGGTTAGGAGCTATGACCGCTTCCAAGGACGTTGTGTGCGTGAGTTGATCACAAGGTGGGTGTCGTTGAACCCCACCAGGTGGCCCCAGTTTGCTACGTTTATGGGCTGCTGGAAGATGATAGCATGCGAGCCTGCGTCCTCGAGCTATAGCTCGATTGGATGGTTATTATTGATTGTGCTTGTACTTGGGTATCAAGGGCATAATGGACCTCAAGGACTAACATTGCCAGGACTAGTGTATCGAGGGGGTTCCTTGTTTGGATTTCGCCTCGACGAGACGTCCCACGCACGAACCACAATGTAATGTTGGAAATTGGGGATAAGTTAGTCCTTAAAGCTCATACTTATATATATATCACCTATCCCGACGATCGACAGTGCCAGGAGTGGTGTGACGGGGGGGTTCCTTGTTTGGATTTCGCTTCGGCGAGACGTCCCACGCATGAAACGCTGTGTACTGTGGAGAATTGGTAATATTAATTAATTAAAAATTGGATAATAATTTGGGTTACATGCATCATGCATTGAAGGCATAATGAACCTCGAGGATCGATACGGTCTGGAGTAGTGTAACGGGGGGGGGGGGGGGGTTCCTTGTTTGGATTTCGTCTCGGCGAGGCGTCCCACGCACGAAACGCAGTGCCGTATTGAGAATCGGGATGAGTTTAGTCCTTAACTCTTGATGCTAATAACTCATATAAAAATATATATACTGTTTACATGCCAAATGAGGGCATAACTAGAATATATGAAATTCTAGTAAATGAGAATTGTTGATACCAAATTTAGTCTGCTGACATGGCTCAATTGAGTGAAGACACGTGGAAATCTGTGTGGCAATAACAAACACTTCCGAACAATACCTTAACTCCGAGGAACCATACTGTAATGAGAAACTCTACTTCCCCGATCAACTCAGACGCTCCGACCAACAAGATTTCCCCGAGGAACTTTAATACACTGAGCAACTTATGAGTACCGAGCTACTTAGGAGGTCCGAGCCGCACCTCGAACAGAGCATTAATAGCAGGATAACCAACAGATTGACTGCGCATTAAATGCTTATTATTATCATACAGATGTATACGCCTAATTAACAGCTATGTATTACCCTTTCACATGTACAGCCTGATGGCTATAAATACATTGTATCATCCTCATTGTAAGGGGACCGGGAATTTCTTGACTAAACTGGTAATCAAGAATTCCCAAACAGTCAGCAATAATAGAAACAGTGGATGTAGGCCATTCTTATAAGGCTGAACCACTTTAAAATTGCTTTGTCTCATTTTATTTTATCTGTGATTAAATAATTGGATATAATCTAATTTTTTACATCAACAGATTGGCGCCGTCTATGGGAAACGACTGGTAATATCATTTTTCATCAAAAACAATTCATTACAAATGGCTGATAATCCATAACCCAACAATCGAAACGCTGGAAGCCCTCCAAATCCATCTGCTCCGCCAAACATTCCAGATCTGGCTGGAATAATGACAAATCTGGCCCAGGGTCAGACAGACATTCAAGAAACTATGCGACAACTCATATAAACCCTTCATGGCGGAGTACCGACCCATTCAGGACATCGAAGTGTTCAAAGAAATATCCATTTACTTTCTTCGCGTACTAGGCGTACCGATTCATATCGTACTAAGGAGTCTAAAGATTTTTCTTATCAACCTGGACGAACTTCGTCAGTACGAGCCAGAGATACTAAACAACGTATCACTCTCTCTCCAGAAAAGACTAGTGCGCTAAAAAGGTTAAGCAGGGTATCTCCTTTTGATCGATTAGGTCCTAGGAGGAACAAAAGTCCTCCTAAGGCTGCGTCGAGGAGCTTTCGACAATCATCAGACTTAAGGGATGGATCTGCCCAGTCGCGACCAGCTCCTCGTCAAGATAAATCACAGGAAGCCACCTCAACGCGATCAGTTGCTCGAACCAACAGGCCCGAGGAAGGAAATGATGCGTGGAAAGGCTCTATTCAGAAGCTGGAAGACAGACTAGGGGAAATAGCTAAGGCCAAGAACCCCCTACAACAAACTTTTGTTCAAGGGACACCCTTTGTCCAGGCCATTATGGATTTTCCCACACCGTCAAAGTTCAAAGCACCTGTTGTGACTCCCAAATATGATGGAAAGACCACCCATGTTCTTCATGTAGAACAATACCAAGCTGCAGCCAACATCTATGCTGTTCCAGATGAGATGAGATGAGATGTAGAGCATTCTCAGGAACTCTTACCGGATCTGCTCAAATATGGTACAATAATCTTCCTCGGGGTAAGATCTTAACTTTCGTTCAACTGGCCGAGTTATTCATTGGAAATTTCTATTTTGGGGCAAAGCCAGTTAAACGAGTAGCACATTTGTTAAGTGTTAGACAAAAAGATGGTGAGAGTATTAGAGATTATATAACTCGTTTTAATAATGGGAAACTCGAAGTCATTGATTATGAAGAAAAGACAGCGATTGCCGCCCTGATGAGTGGGCTGCTGCCCAAAAAATTGTACTACACTTTGGCCAAAGATCCACCCAGAACCATGTCAGAACTGATGGCAAAAGCGGCCAAGATCATGAATGCCGAGGAGGCTATGGCTGCGAAGAAGAATATAGACGCCAAAGAAACCAAGGTGGAAGATGATAAAGTTAAGAAGAAAGAGAATAAGAACAATGGTGGTGATAAACAATCAAAAACAAGGTCGTCATGGGAGGTATTGAAGAAATTTGATAATTACACTCCTTTGAAGATAGACATTAACCATGTTCTAGAAGAAATCAAGAAAAACGAGGAATTAAACTGGCCAGAGAAAATGAAGGCAGACCCTGATAGGAGAAATAAGGCAAAATATTGAGATTTTCACAAAGATCATGGCCATATGAGCAAAAATTTCATAGCTATTCAGAATGAGATTGAAACACTTATTAGACGAGGAAAATTGGCAAAGTATGTTGATCGTAGAAATGAAAGAAGAAACAGCGACCGAACAAGAGAGAGGTCTAGATCTCCTCGTCGAGCAAAGGATAACAAGAAAATAGACCATGAAGTTGATCCAGAAGACGACCCCGATCTTCCCAAGAAACCAAGGTAGCCAGAACGTGAGGTATTTTCAATACCCTTTGGGTCATTTGATTGTAATATTTATAAGGACATTTTTATCCATTATCAATTTATTATGTCGCACGCCGTTACACCGTTGAAGAAATTCAAGATTCATACATTCATCAACGGATCCGAATATCAAAAGAAGAAGAGGAATCAAAGTATTCTGGGAAGCCGGACCGGTCCGCCTCTATACCGGACCGATCCGCCATCGGACCGGTCCGCCACTCAACCGGACCGATTCGTTTGATGCAGATCCAGTATACCCCGGACCGCAAGCAAACCGATGAAGCAGGAATAAAAGAACCGATCCGCCTCAGAATAAAAGAACCGATCCGGTCAATCGGACCGATCCGCCCCCAACCCGGACCGGTCCGCCTGTGATAAACTTCGCCAGATCTGCTCGAGATTTTTTAGGCTCAAAGTTTTCTTATTTAAAGATAACTTCGGGGAGTTGTTTTTTAAGACTTTTCAAGATGAATTTCAGAGTCCTAAATACTCTAAGTCTTCACCTATTGAGCCCAAGACTCTAGGTTTTTTGATTCACACAATTGCCAATCCTTTGTGAATCTTTTTGGTAACCCAAGAACACAACTTTGAGTTTGTTCAACCCTTGTGGAGAAGCCGTTGTCTTCTTCATTACTGCCCTCCTGGAAAGGGAAACTTCCAGCCGCCGACATAGGAACCGACACCTGCGGGTATTTCTGTGTCACACTGTTTCTAGCCGTTGCTTTGAAGGTTTACCGAAGACACCGTGCGTTACACTTGTGGGCGATTATCAGGTTGTATGTAAGTCAATGGTCTTGTAAATTCTTTAAAGTTCTAGAAATAAAAGGTTTTGCCCTTCGGGGATTTTTTCTTAACTTTGTGTCGCATGCTTTATATTTGATGGGTTGATTTAGATGCATTTTTAAGGGTTGATTTTATTTGGTTTAAAAGTAGACGCTAATTAAATAAGGGTTCTTGGAAACTTGCGAATTTAATTTAAATCATTATCACACACCGAACCTATTCGGTTTCTAAAATTGGTATCAAAGCAGGTTGCGCTAATTTATTGCGTATTCCTATTTTCCGCAAAATCGTGTGATATGGATTTTTTTTTTTTTAAAAAATCTGTTTTGTGAAAAATCGCAATTTTTCCTATGGAGCACTTATATAATCAGATGCCTATTTTTTACGGGTCTAATTATGCCTACTGGAAAGCTCGTATGAAATAGATTTTAAAATCTATTGACGAGCGTGTTTGGTTGCGTTGCGAAAATGCTTGGACTCCTCCCACGGTCACTGTTAATAACATCACCACTTTAAAACCCGTGTCAGCCTGGACTGAAGATGATTATAAATTGTCCAATTTTAATTCCCGTGGTCTGAGTGCTATTTCTGGAGCTGTCTCTCCTGATGAGTTTCGCCGAATTATGACGTGCACCACGTCTAAAGAGGCTTGGGATGTTTTGAAATTGACACATGAGGGTACGAACGTGGTTAAAGAGTCAAAATTATAAAACTTGGCCACCCAATTTGAGACTATCACCATGTCTGAGTCCGAATGCTTTGATGATTTTTATGCATGTTTGTCGAACAATGTTAACACATGTTTTAATTTGGGTGAGGTGATTGATAGCACGCGTGTCGTTAAAAAGATTTTGAGATCTCTCCCAAAACGCTTTATTCCTAAAGTCACTGTTTTGAACTCTTTGGGAAATTTGAAATCACTTAAGTTGGAAGAACTTGTAGGAGATCTTCAAACCTATGAGATTGATATGTTTCCCAAAACTATTAAGGCTAAGGATAATGGCATTGCTTTAAAGACTCATTTTAAGAAAAAGTTTGTGAGTCCGATTCTGAGGGAGATTTTGATTTTAATGATATGGCCTTGTTTGCGAAAAATTTTAAAAAATTTCTCAACATGAACAAAAATAATTCTTCCAATAAAAAGATTTTTTTTGAGAAAAATAAAAAGAAAGAGGAGGCCAAAGATAGTGACAAGGAGGATGAGATCAGGTGCTTTGAGTGTGAAGGGAAAGGGCACATAGCTAGAGAGTGTCCTACTCGGATAAGGAGAAAGGGGAAGGAGACTGCTCTGCCCGCCACCCTTAGTGATAGTAGTGAAGGTGAGGGTGATGAGACTAGTGGTGAGAAGTTTGTAGCTTTTTCTAGTCGTGTGAGCACACCCACCTTCTCCCACAATAGTGCACACGAAAGTGATAGTAATGGTTTGAGCGCTTCAAATGAGGGAGAAAGTGAGAGTGAAAGTGGAGATGAAAGTGAGCTCCAAAAAGCTTTTAGAGATTTGTACACTGAGACCTTGAAAACAAAGAAGTACGATCGTGATTTAGGTTATCGGGTTTTAGATTTGGAGGAAGAGAAGGAGGTTTTGAGAAAGGAGAATTGTGATTTGGCCGACACGTTGTCTAGTCTGACGACACATGTATCCCAACTCGAGAGTGATCTCGAACGTGCCAGGGTGAACGCACCTAAGAAGGTTGAAAAGGTGGTTCTTAAGGGTAAAGGTGAGAAGTTAGGAATAAGTCATGACGGTGCTTCTTCTTCCCAATTAGCACCCGTGCCGGTTCCCACTTTAGTGATTGTTTCACATGTGTCTCACCTTAACCCACCTAGGCGTCCCATTCCTATTAGGAAAGTGCGTCCTAGAGTTTTTGAGAGAGGTGTTCCTAGGCCTATTTATGTTTGTTCCCATTGCAAGAGGAGAGGACACCTTAGGGAATTTTACTTTAAGTTGGGTTATGTGCCACGTTTTGCTTCTACACGTGTTTCTGGCACACATGCACCCACACATGATACTTTACATGCTCCCGGAGACTACATGAGAGAGTTTGCACATTTAGGTGAGCAAGTTAAGTTCTTAGTCAAAACTTCACAAGAATTGATGGAGGTTTTTCATAAGTTGTCACTACCTTTGGAAAACCCCTCCGCACCTAATGATTGAGGTTTGACTTATTTACTAGCATAGGGTGATTTTCATGATGTCATTGTTTGCCTATTGCTAGTATGTATCATTTTGTATGTTTTATTTTGAAAAGTACAAAAAGATTTTATTTTGACAATTTTTTTTAAAAAAAATTCAAAAATTCAAAAAAGATTTTTGTTTTTTTTGTTTGCACCGCTTATGGATGATCGAGTCACAACATCATTTCATTTTTTTCATGTGACTATTTGATTGTGTTTTGAGACAATAGGTCAATTCATCCATGTGCTTTATAATGTTTGGAGTCATTAAGATGTATTTAAGTGTTACTTCCTACATGTTTGACTCATGTTTCCTTTTATTGCACACATGCACGAATTTGTTTGATTATTGTGCTTGTCTTATCACATGTTGGTTGGGTGTTTTCACTTCAATCCCGTCCTTAAAACGAACCAAGCGCGATAAAATTTTGATAAGGATATTGTGAATATAAAAACCGTTTTGTGAGTTTGTGTGATTTGTTTGATAATGGGGAGGGGCTGCGAAAGGTAATTTTCTATCCTTTGCGCAAAAGCCACCGTTAAAAAGGACCTAAAAAATGGAGGAATTTTATTATCCGAGGTCCAAAGAGGTTAAAAGAGCCCGAAAAAAATTGAAAGGCAATAAAAAGATATTCATGCCAAAAAGGGGCCATTTAGGTTTTTGCACTAATTCTCCAAAGTTTGAGAATTTAGTTTATACACCTCTAAAAGAAAATATATATGAGGGAGTTTGGTTGGAGAATTAAAACGGGTTTGCACGTCCTTGAAATTATTGAAAATGCGCTATATAGTTTTGGACGTTATTGGTGTGGAAAGCATTTGACTTTGATTTGTCGATTTGCATAAGACGATGTCATCTAAATTCAACAAACTTTTACACCTAAGGATACCTTTGATGTTCATTCGTTAGGAGTACACGTATGCATTGTGCACATATGATTGATTGAGTTGATTTACCTATCGAATGTGTTCACACCCTTTCATTCCGTTTCCATGACTTGGTTGTTTGAGTTTAAATCCATGGTGTGATTTTTGTATCATATTTGTTCATATTGGTATCCTATCTTTGAATGAAAAATTTGAAAAATAAAAAATAGATTGTGTTTTTTTGTATACCGTGACACCCCGATTTTGCTTGATTGATTCATTCTTCTTATTTGTCTATTTGGGGACATCATAAAAAGGGGGAGAAAGAATTTTCTTATTATGGGGGAGATTTGAAAGTTTGAGTTTGCTCATAAATTGGTATATATGTTTATCTCATTTCAAACTCGATATGTCACTTGGTATTTTGCTTTGTCTCATGTGTGTAGGTACTACATGGATTATCATTGGATTGCACACCCTGATGAGAAAAGTGTTGAGATTCCTGAAGAATTGAAGAGCAAACGCTGTAGTCTTATTCAATTGTATCTTTCCAGTTTTTGGGTTCATGGAAGGGTAGATTTGTATAGGCATTTTTAGTTGTTTGATAATTCGGATGTTTTGTTTTTATGTATGTACCGGCATAGACATAGGGGGAGATTTGTAAGGACATTTTTGTCCATTATCAATTTATTATGTCGCACGCCGTTACACCGTTGAAGAAATTCAAGATTCATACATTCATCAACGGATCCGAATATCAAAAGAAGATGAGGAATCAAAGTTTTCTGGGAAGCCGGACCGGTCCGCCTCTATACCGTACCGATCTGCCACCGGACCGGTCCGCCACTCAACCGAACTGATCCGTTTGATGCAGATCCAGTATACCCCGGACCGCAAGCAAACCGATGAAGCAGGAATAAAAGAACCGATCCGGTCACAACCGGACCGATCCGCCTCAGAATAAAAGAACCGATTCGGTCAATTGGACCGATCCGCCCCCAAGCCGGACCGGTCCGCCTGGGATAAACTTCGCTAGATCTGCTCTAGATTTTTTAGGCTCAAAGTTTTCTTATTTAAAGATAACTTCGGGGAGTTGTTTTTTAAGACTTTTCAAGACGAATTTCAGAGTCCTAAATACTCTAAGTCTTCACCTATTGAGCCCAAGACTCTAGGTTTTTTTATTCACACAATTGCCAATCCTTTGTGAATCTTTTTGGTAACCTAAGAACACAACTTTGAGTTTGTTCAACCCTTGTGGAGAAGTCGTTCTCTTCTTCATTGCTGCCTTCCTGGAAAGGGAAACTTCCAGCCGCCGACATAGGAACCGACACCTGCGAGTATTTCTGTGTCACACTGTTTCTAGCCGTTTATTTGAAGGTTTACCGAAGACACCGTGCGTTACACTTGTGGGAGATTATCAGGTTGTATGTAAGTCAATGGTCTTGTAAATTCTTTAAAGTTCTAGAAATAAAAGGTTTTTCCCTTCGGGGATTTTTCCTTAACTTTGTGTCGCATGCTTTATATTTGATGGGTTGATTTAGATGCATGTTTAAGGGTTGATTTTATTTGGTTTAAAAGTAGACGCTAATTAAATAAGGGTTCTTGGAAACTTGCAAATTTAATTTAAATCATTATCACACACCGAACCTATTCGGTTTCTCAATATTATTACAGGTGGAGATGCAGGAGGATGAGACCTTACTGCAGAGAGAAAAGCTTACCTCTATGAGGCTCAAGCTTTCTCATACATTCAACGAATAAATCTAGATGAGGAGGATCGGCCGAGAAAGGTAAACAAAGAGAAATTGGTCACTGGTTTCTCAAAGAACGACCTCGCAGGTGTTCTATATCCTCATGATGACCCATTGGTGATCAAAATGTGGATGAAGGAAGTAATGATTTCAAGAGTGCTGGTAGACAATGGTAGCTCGGCAGACATTATGTTCTACTCGTGCTTTGACAGTTTAAATCTAAAGCTATCTCAACTGGAGCCTTATCATTGACCCCTCCTCGATTTTGCTGGAGAGAAAGTTTTTCCACTTGGGACGATCAAATTGGATATATTCATTGGTAGATGGTCTGCTTGTCGAACAGAAAGAATACGCTTCTTCGTGATGGATAAAAACATTCAATCAGCCTACAATATCATCATGGGAAGGGTAGGATTGAAGAAGTTCGAGGCAGTGCCATCTACGGTACATCAATGCCTAAAATTTCCAACAAATTTTGGAGTAGGAGTTGTGGAGGGTGATCAAAAAGTAGCTCGGGAATGCTACTATTCATCTGCCAAGCAAGAGGAACTGGAGGAATCAAGGAAAAAGACTACTACCTATCAAGTAGAGGAAGGTGCAGAAATTGAAACATTGGATCCTAGAGATGAGTCCCAACTCGTGAAAGGCCAGGTGGTGGAAGCTACTGAAAACATCATTCTGGATGACGAGCACCCTGAACGAACAACTCAAATAGGTTCGTCGTTGGAGGCCTCACTAAAACAGAAATTGATAACTTTCCTAAGAAGAAGAAAGCAAACTTTTGCATGGAGTCATGAGGATATGCCCGGAATAAACCCAAATTTCTTATGTCATGAACTCAACGTGAATAAGGAGATCAAGCCAGTAAAGCAGAGAAGAAGAGTATTCAGTCCCGAGAAGAATCAAGCTATACAGGAAGAGGTCGAGAAACTCCAGAAAGCTTGCTTTATTGAAGATGTTAAATATCCAGACTAGTTAGCAAATGTGGTGATGGTAAAGAGAAGGAACAACAAATGGAGGATGTGCGTAGATTTAACCGACCTCAACAAAGCATGCCCAAATGACCACTTTCCCTTGCCCCGAATTGATCAATTAGTAGATGCAACCTCGGGACAATATATCAGCGGCCGATGAACAAGGTGTTTGCAGAATAAATCAGTTGTAATATGGAAGTCTATGTTGATGATATGCTGACAAAGAGCAAGAAAGCTGCTGATCATCTAGTTGACTTAGGCCAGACCTTTGATCAAGTAGATAAATATCAAATGAAGCTGAACACGAAGAAGTGAATATTTGGAGTACGAGAAGGCATGTTTCTCGAGTACATTGTCAATCAACGAGGCATTGAAGCAAACCCTGAAAAGATCAAAGCTCTGTTAGAGCTGCGATCTCCAATGACAAAGAAAGAAGTGCAAAGTCTTATAGGACGAGTAGCAGCACTCAACATATTTGTATCGCGAGCAACTGATAGATGTCTCCCATTCTTCAAAATGCTTAGAAAGACTTTTGAGTGGAATGATGAATGTGAGAAGGCTTTTCAATACTTGAAGAAATATCTGGGAGCACCTCCACTATTGTCCAGGTAAATGATGGGAGAGAAATTATACTTGTATCTGGCAGTGTCAGAGAATGCAGTTAGCTCGGCATTAATAAGAGTGGAGAATGGAGTGCAAAAACCGATTTATTACACTGGCAAAGCCTTCCAAGGAGTAGAGATCAGATATCCAAAGCTGGAAAAATTGGCACTATCATTGATCGAGGTAAGTAGAAGAATGAAGCCATACTTCCAGGCTCATACTATAGTCGTATATACCTATATGCCATTGAGGCAAGCTCTTCATAAACCAGAAAAATTAGGAAGATTGATGTATTGGGCAATAGAGCTCGGTGAATATGACATAATTTATGAACCCAGATCATCGCTTAAAGGGCAAGCAGTAGCAGATTTTATAGCAGAGTTCACCTATCCTGATACCCCCGAGGAGAAAAAACTGCTCACCGATGAACCTATGGATGTTACAGAATCATCAAACCCAAGCCCAGACCAACTTAGGTTGGTAAAAGGGCAAGTAGATATTACAGAATCATAAAACTCGAGCCCAGACCAACTTAGGTTGGTAAAAGGGCAAGAAGTGATGATCGACGAGCAACAAGAAATATTAGGAGAGGGTGAAAGGAAGCAACAAATTTTCCACCGAGGAACTTTGTCAGATCAGAAATTTGAAGACGAGTTACCTATATGGGGTTTATATGGATGGCTCATCTTGCACAACAGGCTGTGAGGCAGGGATAGTTCTTAATAGTCCAGACGAGGTCGACATGGAATATGCCTTACGCTTCCAATTTAAAGCTTCGAATAATAAGGCTGAATATGAAGCCATGATTGCAGGTCTTAGTTTGGCAAAAACCATGGGGGCAGAGCAGGTTATTGTCTTCAGTGACTCGCAATTGATCATAAATCAAATGATGGGAGTATATGCAGCCAAAGGAGAATTAATGATCAGGTGTCATGCAAAGGCAAGGGAATTAGTATCAGAATTTGCTACTATTCAGCTGGTCAGAATACCAAGAATGGAGAATGCGAGGGCAGACGCCTTAGCTCGATTAGCATCAGCTACTCGCGCCGAGCTACGAAGAATAATCCTAATTAAAGTTTTAGCTGGTCGGAGTATAGATGAAGATTTGATGATGAATTTTATTACCCTTAATTTAGGACCATCTTAGATGGATTCCATCAAGGCATATATTGAGGAGGAGGAATTACCAACTGACAAACTTTCAGCCAAAAAACTGAAGTTTAATGCTGCTCGTTATGTACTGAATAATGGTATTCTATACAGACGAGGAATTATAACAGTCTTGCAAAGATGTGTGCATCCCATCGAGGTGAAAGACTTGATTGAAGAGATCCATGAAGGGTCCTGTGGAGCCCATGTAGCAGGTCAGACTCTTTTGCAAAGGGTGATGACGCAAGGATACTACTAGCCAATGATGAGGGCTGATTGTATAGCCTATGCTAAGAAATGTGATAACTTTCAGCGCTTGATGCGACGCAAATATTGCATTTTTTCACCCGTTAACATACGCGTTATTATCCCCCTCGGGTATCTTAATCCCTATATTTATGCTCGTTAACCAGACAACCCTCGGATTTCTATGTTAACATGTTTTGCAGGGGTTAATTGAGCTTTTGTAGGTGTTTGGATGCTTAGTATGAAGTTCGGTTGCATTCCGGCGAAGTTCCGTACACAATCGCACGTTCGGGGGCATTTTAGTCTTTTCACAGCTTGGGTACCTGGACTGACATCTCACGGAAGTTGTAGCCCTCCTCGCTAGCTTCACGTGGCCGCGAACGGTGCTCGATTCCGATGCATAACGAAGAAGTTACAGCGTTTCTTGCGGAGGAAAAACAAGGAAGCAAAAGAGGAGAAGAGAAGAAGAAGAAAATAAGCAGGGGCTGCTGCTGCATTATTCTGCCCTGCTTGATCGATCGATCGACGTTTCTGGTCGATCGATCGACCTTTCAAGATTGTCGAAATTTTCCCTTGATCGATCGATCGACACCAGGGGTCGATCGATCGATCCCCTGTTTTTCTGCAAATATTTTCTTTTCTTTTCTTTCTTCTTTATTTTTATTCTAACTTACTATATAAGCCAAATTTTGGCTTTGTATTTAAGAGACCAGCCCTTATACGATTTTAGCTTAGTTTAGTTAGGGTTGGAGGGGATTTGCTTGGTTCTTCTTCTTCCTCTCTTGGATTGGCACACTAATTGGTTGTAAGATTAACTATTCATCTTCCCTCTCCATTAATATAGCTTGTTTTCATTCTTTCCTTGCTTTCTAGATAGTTTTCATGCTTTCTAATTAGGTTTTCTTGCTTGGATTTATTTCTTTCTTAGTTAATTAGTTTAATTTAGTTAATTCATTATGCGTCCCTAGATAAATAGGGTCGGGATTGCGTTTCCGCCATTTTCGGGTTCGGACCTCGAAATTTAGGGTTTCGTGTAAAATTGCATTTAATTGAAACCGCGCGTATTAAAGTCGGATTATTATGTGTTTAACTTTCTTTGTCATGCAACGTTAGTGTTTATAGCGATTATCTGAATTTAATCCGCGTGTGACCATTTTTCAGTTAAATGTTTTATCTCGCAACTTTGGGTTAAATTCCTTCTTGCGTGATGTTTATGCTTAATTGTAAATGCTCGATTAAATTGCTTTCGAGCCTTAATTCTAGTTAGTAGTTGTTTCGATCCGTTTGGTAGGATGCGATCCCGATCCTCGCTTTACTTTATTTTAGCATTAACTTCTCTTTTCTTTTGTCACCATAACCACACATCACCTTTTCTTATTTCTTTTACACCCTTTTATTTTCAGAAGTTTTAAAACAATTAAAGTCTAAAATTTAATCACTCCCTGTGGATTTCTTACGACACCCGACTTACCGCTCTACTTGCTTGTCAAGTGTAGTAGTATATTAGGTTATCTTTTGTATCGCGGCGGCGAAACACACGACGACTGTGCACTTACACGCGCACACTTTTTCTGCCGCACCACAAAAATGGCGCTGTTGCCGGGGAGTGTGTTTTAGATAGTAATTGTTTTATTATTTCGTAGTATTTTTTCCTTTGTATTTGTATTCTTTATTTTAATCCTTTTTTCAGGATTTGCATACTTTGAGCGCTAAGAAACTTTGATTCGCGGTTGCTCACTTTATTTCTTGGATTCTCCATCTTTCAACAACGAGGTAATCATGTCCTATTATTATAGTTATTACGGTTATTCTAATGATTCATACTTTGGGGATAGTTTTCAAGTTTTTCATTTTCAAGATTTTCTTGAAAATGAAAGACTTGAAAACATTTATCGGAATGAAAATCGTTATTGGGAGCTTGAGTTGGATTCATTATTCGAATCCAATGACGATTCTTATTTCATTACTTTCGAAGACGAGTTTCAACCAAATGAGGAGTCCGAGGCTCTTGAGCCGAGGAAGCCTACTTTGGAAGAGACTTTACTTCTTTACTCCCAAGGTTTGGAAAGCCTAAATGATGCTGGAATGAGACTTGGTGCACTTTGCGATGAGATGAATTCTTTTGCGCAAAACAACGAGGAGGTGGAAACTTGTGTTTCACCTCAATTTTTCAGAGAATTTCTCATCGAGTGTGCATCTCTCTCCCCAGAAATTCAATCTCCTTCCGACGATGAGTCGATTGAGATTGAATTTGTTTCATCACCATATTCGTTTTCCGTCATCGAACCATTAGAATTACCGGTTGATTCCTATGAGTCGGTAGAAATTAAAACTTCCACACTTTTTGCCGACGAGGACTCTTTGCCGACTTTGTTTGCTACGATGGAACCTATCCCCGTGTGTGCACTATCTCCCATTCCATTTGAAAAACCTTTGGGAGATGAATCGATTTTTCTTGGATCTCTAGTGTACCTTTCCCCCTTGATATCCAAATCCCCCATCGTCCGCCCAAAATTTCAAATTGGCGATGGTTCACATTTTTCACCACCCACATGCCTTCCGTTGTTCAAATGGAATTCTTATTTTCCGGGAGGCATGTTCGCTTTGGAGGGTCCACCGTTGATCTTTCAAAGTCAAATCCATTTTTGGGTGGACCCTCAACTATTTAGACTTCTAGTGTATAGTTAGTGTGAAGACTAAATAGTAGGTTGTAAATAATTAGCTTTTTAATTTTCTTTATTTCCTATTTTTCTTTCCTTTTAATTTAGTCTAGTGTAATTAGTAAACTTTTTGTTATTTGTTTTTGCTATGCTCGGTACTAACTTGTTTTGTAGATTTCATTGGACTCGTGCATATGGAGATCTCTCCAATTTTGGGTAATATCGTTCTTTTCCTCTCTTTGTGTTGTGTTCTTAATGCGCATTGAGGACAATGCAACATTTAAGTTAGGGGGTGTAGGATATTCTATCCATTTCATGTGTAGTCCATGGATTTGCTCACATTTAGTTACTAAGTAAGCCTTTTTGTGAAAAATTTAAAATTTTCAAAAAATATTTTCTTTCTTTTTTCTCCTTTGTTGGGCATTTTGCCTTGTTTCCAGTGATAAATTTCAATAATTGCCCAATCCAATAGACAACTCAATGATGCATGTTCTCGATTTTAGAAGTTATTAGACTTTAGTCCTCAAATCATTGATATTGTGAATAACTTCATGAATTAAACTTTATCCCATGTGCATATGCACTTTCCTGGTTTTATTGATTTGGTTTAAGATTTTTATAACTCGGTAATCTTTTGTTGCATTGTATATACTTACACCGAGTAAGCTTTGTACCTTTCGTCGTTTGTGAGTGTTATACACTATTCTTTTCTCATTGAAAATGTTGAATTCGTTGGTAATCTCTCTATTCTTTCATTTGACCGTTCATTAATTGAGTTCATACTTGAAATGTGTTACTTGATCATGATTTTCATATATTGTTTTGATTCGAGAATTGCATAAACTTTGTGAAATGATCATAGGCCCTCTTTGTTATATCACCCATATTAGCCTTGATCTCACCATATATGTTTCCCTAGTTAACCCCTTGAGCCTAAATATAGCCTTTCGTTTCATAACCAAATTCCCATAACCAACTCCGCATTGGAGTTTTAGCCCATATATACACTTTCCATACCTTTGTTTGGAATGTTACTTGGGATTGAATGATGTTGTTATGATGTCGGTTGCAATTTAGGCATATGAGAGTTTGAAAAGTAAAGAAAAGTGATGTGAAAAAAGTGAAGAAAAAGAGAAAGCAAAAAGCAATAGAAAACAAAAGAGAAAAATGAGAAAAATAAGAAAAGAAAACAAAAGAGAAAAATGAGAAAAAGAAGAAAAGAAAAGAAAGAGAAAGTTGTAAATGTTGTGTATAGTGTTCAATAAGCTTTGATTACTCTCCCCGATGATATGTCTAATGCTGTTTTGGAACTTGTTTTTCCAATTTTGATATTGCCCGCATTTTTTCCATTATCCCGAGTTTTCATCCCGAACACTTTGAATTCATATATACATTCCTTCGTTTCGTACCCTAGCCTATCCTACATCATAACCCTATTAAAGTCCTATGTGATCTTAGGGTGCATTTAATTTAAAAGTCATAATAAGTTGTGATAATCTGTGAAAATGCATTTTGCCACTTTTAGTGTGCGGTATCCTTTCATTGAGATTACAGTTTTTCATTTTATATATAGCGTTCTTCATTTGTGACATGTGTGCGGCCTAGTTTCCATTTCCATTTACTCTTTATGCCCGCATGTCCCGTGTATTACCTCCCGTTTTGAGTGATTTCATTTGTTGAGCGTAATGCCCGTGAGGATTGAATATATGCATGCCTTTATGTTTATCCGGTTTATTTAAGTTTTTACCAAATCATATTGTGCATTTGCTCTCCCCCTCCCACTTTTAAAGTTTCAATTCTATGAGGTGCATTCAACCTGTTAATAACAACGGACTTTTGTTTGAATTCGTTCAATATGCTAATAACATGTTTGAAATCTTTTTCGTTGTTGTTGAGTTTGTCGCATGTTGGGTTGGGCATATTTTGAGGAAACCATGTGATGTTTGTGGGTATCATCCCTGAAAACCCTCACGAGACGACACTCGTCCACTAGGGTAACCTAGGGGTTTAACGGCTTATTGCATACGCTAAATGCAATCGAATCGCCCGCGAAAGTGGCCTTATCTTTTTATTGCTTTTCTACCATATTTTTGTTTTTCTCCTGCTTTTGGTTTTCTCGTAGTTCTTGTTGTTTCCTATTTCATTGCTAGGGACTAGCAATGTGTAAGTTATGGGGTGTGATGCGACGCAAATATTGCATTTTTTCACCCGTTAACATACGCGTTATTAGCCCCCTAGGATATCTTAATCCCTATATTTATGCTCGTTAACCAGACAACCCTCGGATTTCTATGTTAACATGTTTTGCAGGGGTTAATTGAGCTTTTGTAGGTGTTTGGATGCTTAGTATGAAGTTCGGTTGCATTCCGACGAAGTTCCGTACACAATCGCACGTTCGTGGGCATTTTAGTCTTTTCACAGCTTGGGTACTGTGACACCCCGACTAATTAAATACCGGGTAGCTACTCCTTTATAAAAATTAATTCAAAATGCCAAGTTGGCTCAGTTAATAGCATCACTGTCGAAAACATTTTATTATATCTAACCACCTAGTATTTAAAAAGCAAGTTGCCAAATTTTAATTTAAGTCTGATTAACATGCAACAAGTGTAATGAAGAAATAAATAACACCATTCACCATACTGAAGTAAAACGAATAACCATCACAATAGAGTAAATAAAGTCTGGAGGAAAACTCCTCACTCCAATCCCATAACTGAAATGAATAAACTGAAACAATACATGCTAAAGTCTGAAAACTGAAATGTAAAAGATGCTCTAAATAGAAATGGGCAACATGCCCTACAACTGATAGATAGTGACTCTGGAATCCAAAGAGATAGAAGCGTCTACATGCAAATCCCTGTAACTTCCACAAGCAGCTACAGCTCGTCACCTGAATGAGTACCTATGCTTGGTGTCCTTGTGGCTGGGCACCTAAAATGGTTTTACAAAGAAAAAGAGATTTGAAAAGCAAACGGGTCAGAGCCCGAATGTGGAGTTATATTTTAAAAACCTGCAAGTGCTTTAAAAACATTTAAAACATTAAATGCAAAGTACATGTTAGGACGTACACTCGCATGATATTCTCACCTCTCATCTAACTGTGCACTCCTAATGTAAGTACCCATCTATATTCACCCATACTACTAGCTAACTGACAACATAACTAGCTAGCCTGCCAAAGGTTCTACCCATAATACTCGGTTCCGTTTAACATAACAACGCTCGTAATTAAATAGGGGTTTAATGTAAACTCAGTTACTAAATATGCCATATATATAAGTATCAGTTAACTCCTTATAAATCTCGAAACAATACCGTAATACAGTTACAACATTAACATGAGGATTTCCATTAATTAAATGTATATTATTCACATCATAAATATACGATACAAGCACCCCGCAATCTAAGCTATGGTGCACACATACTCTGCTATCCATCCCGGTACATCACGTACATAAGGATCACATATTCCGAATCTCTCAGGAATAGTTCAGATAACACAAATCACAAATAGTGGAGGCGAACACAGTCACCATCACATGGGTCACGCACATACCTACGCTCCCATGGTCAGCGGACTTATTAATATCACAATAAGTCTTTCTATGACCTATGTTCATCAAGTTACCAGTCTATATCCCCCCCGTAGGCACACAAGGATTAGAGGGTCCTAAGCGAACGCAACCTCCCGTGATAGCAAGTATGGTAGGTATGTCATACAAATAATCCATATACCAATACTAAGTAAACACACAACTTAGTAATACCGTATTTTTAATCGTAGTACATATCGCATTCTCGTACTAACTATAATTATCACAATACTATTCCGGTTTGTAATTATACGCGCTATAATTCCTCCTCACATCGTAGTAGACACTCACGTCTCAACCCAAATGGTTCATTGAATATAACTCTCGTATATAGTTTACTCCTCTCAATAATCCAAAAGTCCCAAATCTAATCTCACATCAATAAAGGAAGGTCATCTATATCCTCGAACAAGTTTACGGGACTCCAAAAATCAAAACAGTCCAAAAAGGACCAAACTGTCAACTCGTTAGAAGTCTCGTTCGAACGAGGCTTCGAACGAGTTTGGACTGTCAGGTCGTTAGAAGTCTCGTTCGAACGAGGCTGTTCGAACGAGATCCCAGTTAGTTCGAACGAACTGACCCTTCTAACGATATCTCGTTCGAATGAGATATCGAACGAAAATCCCTACTCGTTAATAACGACTGGTCAACTCGTTAGAAGCTCGTTCGAACGAGCTCGTTCGAACGACCTGGGGGCTGCTTCTAACGAGTGGCCAGTTTCGGCCCAGATTATTCCAAGTACGTTTTTCACCATTTTTATCACTTCTAATCTCTTCCAAGGTTCATCCCAATAACGTTTTAGGGTCTCTAATTCATCCTAAACATATATACATCATCTCCTAACATGTTTTCAAGGATCGAATCATCATAACATCAACTAAATTTACAAATCTCTACACTTTTCCCAATTTCTCTAGAACATGAACCCTATGTTTAAATCATCCTCAAATCCCAGAATTTATTTCGTTTTAATTCCTTTAAATCACAATTAATATAAGGGGAAATCATCTCCTATCATACTACATGCAATTCTCTTCACAATATTCAAGTTCTAACTTCAAACTACATGGGTTTTCATTATCTTCCAAGAACAGTTGTAATTTATCAATCTTCTAACATGGAGGTAACATTCTACGAATTTAAATATGATTAAAACACTTGCCTTGGTTTGATTTCTGGTTTTGATGTGGATTCGGTGTAGAATTTCTGCAGAATTCCTCTCTCTCTCTCCTTCTCCAAGCTTTCTTCTCCAAAAGGCTATAGTGGCTAGGGTTTGCTTTGGGGAAACTTATGAAAACCTAATTTAATAAACCTCCGTAGCTTGTTGGGTTAATAAGGGTTGGTTGGGTCAATTCCTTATCAGATTACAACTCTCTATTTTCGTCACTTTTAATTACCCAAAAATACCAAATTACTAAAATACCCTTTATGGTGCCGGAATGGCCTCAAAATACCCCGGGACCCAAACTATACCCCCGGCTAGTGTTTTCTGACTATCTCGACCCTTCCGGATGCGTTGGCGCACTCAAAACGACTATACGGATTATAGATTTTAAATTCACTTTTATTATCAAAATATTATACCGTGACGCGGCGGTCCCACGCGTCTCAACAAAATTTCTAAAATGCCGTATATAAATCCCACGACAAATTTTATAATACCAAATACATATATAATCATATATGCACATAATCAAATACCAATTCGCATCACATTAGTATTTATAACCCGGATTAATTTCCAATTAATACGCATTTAATTAATTAATCCCAAAAATAAATATAGCCAAAAGTACGGGGTATTACATACTTCCCCCCTAATAACTGAATTTCGTCCCGAAATTCGAAACTAGAAAGTACCTGCTAAAAATAGCTCTGGATAACGTTCGCGCATCTCATCCTCGCGCTCCCATGTGGACTCCTCGACATTGTGATGTCGCCACTGAACACGCACTAACGGGACTATCTTTGACCGCAGTTTCCTCTCGCTTCGGTCCAAAATAGCAATTGGCCCCTCCTCGTAGGAGCTATCCGGCTGGAGATCGATGTCCTCCACAGAAATGTGAGAATGAGCCAAATTATCTCTAAGGTATTTTCTCAACGAGGAAATATGGAACACATCGTGAATCCGATGCAAGTGCTCCGGTAGTCCAAGTCTATACGCAACCGGTCCGATCCGCTCAATAATAGGAAACGGCCCCACATATCTCGGTGCCAACTTCCCCTTCTTCCCGAATCGCATAATCCCCTTCATCGGAGATACCCTGAGCAAAACCTGGTCCCCCACTTGGAACTCCCTGAAAAACCTCTTCGCATCAGCATAACTCTTCTGCCTGTCTTGAGCTACCCGAATGCGACTCCGAATCAACTCAATCCTTGCCGAAGTATCCTGAATCACTTCCGGCCCAAGTAGTTTATTATCCCCCACCTCCAACCAACATGCTGGGGAACGACAAGGCCTACCGTACAATGCCTCAAACGGAGCCATGCCAATCGTGAACTGATAGGAGTTGTTGTAAGCAAACTCCACCAGTGGAAGGTACTGCTCCCATCCACCCCCGAAGTCAATAATGCACATGCGTAGCATGTCTTCCAACATCTGATTGGTGCTCTCTGTCTGCCCATCAGTCTGCGGATGATAAGCTGTACTCAACCGCAATTCCGTGCCCATTGCCTCCTGGAAACTCTCCCAAAACCTCGAAACAAATATCTTGTCTCTGTCAGACACGATATTCAGGGGCACACCGTGAAGTCTCACAATCTCTGAAATGAAGAGCTGGGCATACTGTCCCGCAGTGTAATCAGTCCTAACGGGTAAAAAGTGAGCGACCTTGGACAACCTATCCACAATTACCCAAACGGAGTCGTGACCCCTCTGCGACGTAGTCAACCCCGTGATAAAATCCATGGATATGCTCTCCCACATCCACACCGGAACCTCCAACGGCTGTAGCAATCCTGCTGGTCTCTGATGATCCACTTTTACGAGCTGACAAGTGGCGCATTTCGAGACAAACTCTGCGATATCTCTCTTCATACCGCTCCACCAATACTGCCGTCTCATGTCTTGGTACATTTTGTCCCCTCCGGGATGTACCGCGAACCGTGAGCCGTGCGACTCTGCCATCACATCGTGCCCAATTCTTCCCCTTCCGGAACCACCAATCTCCCATTGAAGCGCAATCCCCCGTCTGAGGTAACGGTATAGGACTCGGCTCCCTCTGCTAGCAATCGAACTATCTGCTCCTGACAGAACGAGTCATTGGCCTGTGCCCGTACTACCTTTGTGACAATCTGCGAGGTAACGGTCATCACAGACATGAAAGATCGGGCCACTGCATCCTGGTGTCCCAATTCCTTCCACTTAGCTTTCCACACCTCTGCCACCTCATCTGCTGGTCTGCAGCTCAACGCGTCTGCTACCACGTTAGCCTTACCCGGGTGGTACTGGATGTCGAACTGGTAGTCCTTCACAAATTCAAGCCACCTACGCTGCCGCATATTCAATTCTTTCTGCGTGAACAGATACTGTAGTGACTTGTGGTCCGTGAACAGCTGAAACTTCTCCCCCAAAAGATAGTGCCTCCAAATCCGTAAGGCAAATACCACTGCTGCCAGCTCCAAATCATGCGTGGAGTAATTCTTCTCATGAGGCTTAAGCTTACGGGAAGCATAAGCTATGGCATGTCTCTCCTGCTGTAATACACCTCCCAGTCCTTGCAAAGACGCATCGGTGTAAACCAAATACTCAACTCCCGGTCTCGGCAATGCTAACACAGGTGCTGAGGTCAATTTGTCCTTCAATTCATCGAATGCAAACTGACAGGCATAACTCCAGATGTAAGGCACACCTTTACGAGTAAGATGTGTCAAGGGACCTGCTATCTCCGAGAAACCCCGAATAAACCTCCTGTAGTATCCAGCTAAACCCAAGAAACTACGAATCTCCGTTGGTGTCGTGGGCTGTCCCCACTCCCTCACCGCTGATACCTTCCCTGGATCGACAGATATTCCCTGGTCGGAAATAATATGACCCAAGAACTGGACTTCCTTCAACTAAAACCCGCACTTCTCGTATTTTGCATATAACTTGTTCTGACGAAGTGTCTGCAAAACCTGCCTCAAATGCTCGGCGTGCTCCTCCTCTGTCTGAGAGTAAACTAGAATGTCATCAATGAAGACAATGACAAACTGATCTAGGAAATTCCTGAACACTCTGTTCATCAAGTCCATAAACACTGCTGGAGCGTTGGTCAAACCGAAAGGCATAACCCGAAACTCGTAAGAACCATAGCTCGACAAGAACGCAGTCTTCGAGACATCCTCCTCCCTGATACGCAACTGATGGTATCCCGACCTCAAGTCAATCTTCGAGAAGAAAGAAGCTCCTCTCAACTGGTCGAATAAGTCATCGATTCGAGGCAACGGATACTTATTCCGTATCGTGACCTTATTCAACTCTCGGTAGTCCACACACAATCGCAGTGAACCGTCCCTCTTCTTCACAAACAAAACTGGAGCGCCCCAAGGTGAGGTACTCCTGCGAATAAAGCCCTGCCCTAATAGCTGCTCTATCTGATCCCGTAACTCTCGCATCTCAGCTGGAGCCATACGGTACGGTGCACGTGCTATAGGTCTCGTACCCGGTAGCAAATCAATAACGAAGTCTATCTCTCGACTGGGTGGTAAGCCTGGTATCTCCTGAAACACATCCGAATACTCCCTGACAACCGGGATTGAATCTAAAGGAATAACAACCTCCTTAGAGGTATCCTCCTCTATGTAATACAGATGAGCGGTCGATCCTCCCTCTGGGCGAGGCATCGCCACTATAAACATCTCTTGCCCCGGAATGGCAAAAATAATGCTCCCGCTGAAGCAATCAATCATGGCCCTATATGCTACGAGCCAATCCATACCGATGATCACATCGTGAACATGCATGTCTAACACTAACATGTCTGCAGGCAATACCAAACCACCGATCTCTACCCCCACTCCCCGGCATATAAAGAAAATAAGTGACCCACTCCCTAATGGTGAGTCGACACACGTCACTGTGCTCTCCGCCGTAGCTAACAATCCTAAAGCTTTCGCGAAGTGTGTAGCAATAAAACAGTGTGTAGCACCCGTATCAAATAACACCCGACCCATAGTGCCATGGATAGGAAACGTACCCTCGATCGCGGGCGGTGCCTGTGGAACTGCAGCCTGGTGAACGTTGTAAACACGTCCATACTGTAGCTGCCCCTGCTGAGCTGGGACTGCTGGAATGGGTGGCAAAGCTGCCATCTGTGGCGGTGCAGGAAGAGCGGCGGGAAACATAGGTCTCTGCGGCTCCTGGCGAGCACCCTGCTGCTGCTGTGGGGCCCTGCTCTTATCAGGACAATCCTGTTTCTTATGGCCAGTCTTGCCACAAGTGAAACACTTCCCCGGGAAGTTCCCTCCCCTCTGCCCCTGCTGTCCCCGGCCCCGGTGGCCGTTACCATTCCTCCCTTGGCCCTGCTAGCCCTGATGAAACTGCTGCCCATTCTGTCCCTGTTGGCCCTGATGGCCGTTTGGACCCTGATGGCCCTGGCGGAAACCTCCCTGTCCCTGCCTGTAGTTCCCTGACCGGAACCTCTTATTGTCCCCCTGCTGGGTACCCTGCTCATTCTGTTTCTGCCCCTGACCGGTTTGTACCCCGCTGGCACCATGTCCTCCAGTCCTGCCCTGATGGCTAGACTCCCCCGACCGCTTGCCCTCGGCCATGTGAAAACGGTGGTCCTAGCAGTGCAATAATGCAGCGTTAACCACATCAGAATACGTGGCCAACGATAGGTTCCCTAGCAGACGCTGACGGATCCTCTAATTCAACCCATCAGTGAACTTCTCTATCTTCTTCTTCTCTGTTGGAATCTCGTCTGGAATGATGTTCAACAGGTTAGTAAACTCGGCCTCATACTCGGCCACTGTCTTGCCCTCTTGCTTCAAACTCATCAGCTTCCTCCTCATCTCTGTATGAACTGCGGACGGAAAGTACTTGCGGTCGAACCGCACCCAGAACTCCTGAATCGTGAGGGTATCCCTCTCCTCCGCGGTGGTAATAGACTCCCAACACTGTAGTGCAGATCCCACTAGCTTGAAAGTAGCTAGTACCTGTTTCTGAACATCTGTGCACTCATGCATCCTCAAATTCCTCTGCATGTCCTTCCTCCACTGGCTCGAGACTACTACATCTGAGCTACCTGCAAACTCTGGCGGATGAGCTTTCTGAAAAGCGTCACGTACACGTTCCCAAGCAGACGGGAATGCATTAACCTGTGCTGGCGCGGCAACTGGCGCCTGAGGCGGTGCTTGCTGAATCACGGTAATCGCGGCATTTACCTCTTGGGCTACTATAGCAGCAACCTCAGCGGCGTTCAACATACCCTGAACTGGAGCGGGCTGGGGTTCGGGCGTTGCATTCCTGGGAACTCGTCGTGCACGTCGTGGAGGCATCTGAAATAAGAACAAAGTTTATAAGTTCACGGTTATAAACTTAATATAGCTGAAGAACGAAGCATACACAAAAAGAGTACAACAGTCCTAAAATATAGGGCTCTATATCAAAGAAAACGTAGCGGAAACATAATAGCCGTACAGATCCTAAAGGACACTAGAACCTGGCTC
Source organism: Sambucus nigra (assembly GCA_949130495.1). Lineage (NCBI taxonomy): Eukaryota > Viridiplantae > Streptophyta > Magnoliopsida > Dipsacales > Adoxaceae > Sambucus > Sambucus nigra. The sequence continues at coordinate 455,749,979 of OX422214.1, forward strand.
TGATACCACCTGTGACACCCCGACTAATTAAATACCGGGTAGCTACTCCTTTATAAAAATTAATTCAAAATGCCAAGTTGGCTCAGTTAATAGCATCACTGTCGAAAACATTTTATTATATCTAACCACCTAGTATTTAAAAAGCAAGTTGCCAAATTTTAATTTAAGTCTGATTAACATGCAACAAGTGTAATGAAGAAATAAATAACACCATTCACCATACTGAAGTAAAACGAATAACCATCACAATAGAGTAAATAAAGTCTGGAGGAAAACTCCTCACTCCAATCCCATAACTGAAATGAATAAACTGAAACAATACATGCTAAAGTCTGAAAACTGAAATGTAAAAGATGCTCTAAATAGAAATGGGCAACATGCCCTACAACTGATAGATAGTGACTCTGGAATCCAAAGAGATAGAAGCGTCTACATGCAAATCCCTGTAACTTCCACAAGCAGCTACAGCTCGTCACCTGAATGAGTACCTATGCTTGGTGTCCTTGTGGCTGGGCACCTAAAATGGTTTTACAAAGAAAAAGAGATTTGAAAAGTAAACGGGTCAGAGCCCGAATGTAGAGTTATATTTTAAAAACCTGCAAGTGCTTTAAAAACATTTAAAACATTAAATGCAAAGTACATGTTAGGACATACACTCACATGATATTCTCACCTCTCGTCTAACTGTGCACTCCTAATGTAAGTACCCATCTATATTCACCCATACTACTAGCTAACTGACAACATAACTAGCTAGCCTGCCAAAGGTTCTACCCATAATACTCGGTTCCGTTTAACATAACAACGCTCGTAATTAAATAGGGGTTTAACGTAAACTCAGTTACTAAATATGCCATATATATAAGTATCAGTTAACTCCTTATATATCTCGAAACAATACCGTAATACAGTTACAACATTAACATGAGGATTTCCATTAATTAAATGTATATTATTCACATCATAAATATACGATACAAGCACCCCGCAATCTAAGCTATGGTGCACACATACTCTGCTATCCATCCCGGTACATCACGTACATAAGGATCACATATTCCGAATCTCTCAGGAATAGTTCAGATAACACAAATCACAAATAGTGGAGGTGAACACAGTCACCATCACATGGGTCACGCACATACCTACGCTCCCATGGTCAGCGGACTTATTAATATCACAATAAGTCTTTCTATGACCTATGTTCATCAAGGTACCAGTCTATATCCCCCCCGTAGGCACACAAGGATTAGAGGGTCCTAAGCGACCGCAACCTCCCGTGATAGCAAGTATGGTAGGTATGTCATACAAATAATCCATATACCAATACTAAGTAAACACACAACTTAGTAATACCGTATTTTTAATCGTAGTACATATCGCATTCTCGTACTAACTATAATTATCACAATACTATTTCGGTTTGTAATTATACGCGCTATAATTCCTCCTCACATCGTAGTAGACACTCACGTCTCAACCCAAATGGTTCATTGAATATAACTCTCGTATATAGTTTACTCCTCTCAATAATCCAAAAGTCCCAAATCTAATCTCACATCAATAAAGGAAGGTCATTTATATCCTCGAACAAGTTTACGGGACTCCAAAAATCAAAACAGTCCAAAAAGGACCAAACTGTCAACTCGTTAGAAGTCTCGTTCGAACGAGGCTTCGAACGAGTTTGGACTGTCAGGTCGTTAGAAGTCTCGTTCGAACGAGGCTGTTCGAACGAGATCCCAGTTCGTTCGAACGAACCGACCCTTCTAACGATATCTCATTCGAACGAGATATCGAACGAAAATCCCTACTCGTTAATAACGACTGGTCAACTCGTTAGAAGCTCGTTCGAACGAGCTCGTTCGAACGACCTGGGGGCTGCTTCTAACGAGTGGCCAGTTTCGGCCCAGATTATTCCAAGTACGTTTTTCACCATTTTTATCACTTCTAATCTCTTCCAAGGTTCATCCCAATAACGTTTTAGGGTCTCTAATTCATCCTAAACATATTTACATCATCTCCTAACATGTTTTCAAGGATCGAATCATCATAACATCAACTAAATTTACAAATCTCTACACTTTTCCCAATTTCTCTAGAACATGAACCCTAGGTTTAAATCATCCTCAAATCCCAGAATTTATTTCGTTTTAATTCCTTCAAATCACAATTAATATAAGGGGAAATCATCTCCTATCATACTACATGCAATTCTCTTCACAATATTCAAGTTCTAACTTCAAACTACATGGGTTTTCATTATCTTCCAAGAACAGTTGTAATTTATCAATCTTCTAACATGGAGGTAACATTCTACGAATTTAAATATGATTAAAACACTTGCCTTGGTTTGATTTCTGGTTTTGATGTGGATTCGGTGTAGAATTTCTGCAGAATTCCTCTCTCTCTCTCTCCTTCTCCAAGCTTTCTTCTCCAAAAGGCTATGGTGGCTAGGGTTTGCTTTGGGGAAACTTATGAAAACCTAATTTAATAAACCTCCGTAGCTTGTTGGGTTAATAACGGTTGGTTGGGTCAATTCCTTATCAGATTACAACTCTCTATTTTCGTCACTTTTAATTACCCAAAAATACCAAATTACTAAAATACCCTTTATGGTGCCGGAATGGCCTCAAAATACCCCGGGACCCAAACTATACCCCTGGCTAGTGTTTTCTGACTATCTCGACCCTTCCGGACGCGTTGGCGCACTCAAAACGACTATACGGATTATAGATTTTAAATTTACTTTTATTATCAAAATATTATACCGTGACGCGGCGGTCCCACGCGTCTCAACAAAATTTCTAAAATGCCGTATATAAATCCCACGACAAATTTTATAATACCAAATACATATATAATCATATATGCACATAATCAAATACCAATTCGCATCACATTAGTATTTATAACCCGGATTAATTTCCAATTAATACGCATTTAATTAATTAATCCCAAAAATAAATATAGCCAAAAGTATGGGGTATTACAGGTACCTGGCCCGACATCTCACGAAAGTTGTAGCCCTCCTCGCTAGCTTCGCGTGGCCATGAACGGTGCTCGATTCCGATGCATAACGAAAAAGTTACGGCGTTTCTTGCGGAGGAAAAACAAGGAAGCAAAAGAGGAGAAGAGAAGAAGAAGAAAAGAAGCAGGGGCTGCTGCTGCATTTTTCTGCCCTGCTTGATCGATCGATCGACGTTTCTGGTCGATCGATCGAACTTTCAGGATTGTCAAAATTTTCCCTTGATCGAACGATCGACACCAGGGGTCGATCGATCGATCCCCTGTTTTTCTGCAGATATTTTCTTTTCTTTTCTTTCTTCTTTATTTTTATTCTAACTTACTATCTAAGCCAAATTTTGGCTTTGTATTTAAGAGACCAGCCCTTATATGATTTTAGCTTAGTTTAGTTAGGGTTGTAGGGGATTTGCTTGGTTCTTCTTCTTCCTCTCTTGGATTGGCACACTAATTGGTTGTAAGATTAACTATTCATCTTCCCTCTCCATTAATATAGCTTGTTTTCATTCTTTCCTTGCTTTCTAGATAGTTTTCATGCTTTCTAATTAGGTTTTCTTGCTTTGATTTATTGCTTTCTTAGTTAATTAGTTTAATTTAGTTAATTCATTATGCGTCCCTAGATAAATAGGGTCGGGATTGCGTTTCCGCCATTTTCGGGTTCGGACCTCGAAATTTAGGGTTTCGTGTAAAATTGCATTTAATTGAAACCGCGCGTATTAAAGTCGGATTATTATGCGTTTAACTTTCTTTGTCATGCAACGTTAGTGTTTATAGCGATTATCCGAATTTAATCCGCATGTGAGCATTTTTCAGTTAAATGTTTTATCTCGTAACTTTGGGTTAAATTCCTTCTTGCGTGATGTTTATGCTTAATTGTAAATGCTCGATTAAATTGCTTTCGAGCCTTAATTCTAGTTAGTAGTTGTTTCGATCCGTTTGGTAGGATGCGATCCCGATCCTCGCTTTACTTTATTTTAGCATTAACTTCTCTTTTCTTTTGTCACCATAACCACACATCACCTTTTCTTATTTCTTTTACACCCTTTTATTTTCAGAAGTTTTAAAACAATAAGGTCTAAAATTTAATCACTCCCTGTGGATTTCTTACGACACCCGACTTACCGCTCTACTTGCTTGTCAAGTGTAGTAGTATATTAGGTTATCTTTTGTATCGCGGCGGCGAAACACACGACGACTGTGCACTTACACGCGCACACTTTTTCCGCCGCACCAGCGCTTCTCCTCCATCCGAAGAACTCCCCAAGCATTGTTGACACCCATTACTTCCCCTTGGCCATTTGCCATGTGGGGAATTGACTTGGTCGAACCACTTCCAACGACTAGAGGAAGATTTAAATATCTCTTCGTCGCAGTGGATTATTTTACTAAGTGGGTAGAAGCTGAGCCTCTTTTCGACATGACATACGGAAAGGTGTATTAATTTATTTAGAAAAATATCGTCTGTAGATATGGTCTTCCACATGCATTCATTACTGACCATGGAACACAATTTGACAATGAGGAGTTCGTTGCATATTGTCATCAGTCAAATTTCTTAAAGATCCACTCGGCACCAGGCCATCCCCAAAGCAATGGACAAACTGAAGTAACAAACAGAACGCTACTGAATGGCTTGAAGAAAAGACTGAATGACGCGAAAGAAAATTGGATCAACGAGCTACAATCAATACTATGGGCTTACCGAACTACTCCCCGAGCAGCAACAGGGGAATCTATATATATGCTGGCATTTGGAAGTGAAGCCGTTATACTTGCCGAGTTGGGTCTCCCGACACACAGAGTACTGAATTTCAATTCCCCTGTCAGCGACTTAATGAGAATATTGGATTTACACATGCTCGAGGAAGTTAGAGAAGAAGCAGCCATCAGGAATGCTGCTTACCAACAACGAACAGCTTTGTTCTACAACAAGAGAGTAAAGAAGTGCGACCTGAAAGAAGGAGACTATGTACTAAAGAAAGTGATTCAAAAGCACAACAAATTGGAACCAAACTGGCATGGACCTTACCAAGTTACAGAAGTTGTTCGACCAGGAACCTACAAAATAGAAACTTTAGAAGGTCAAGAGTTTAAGAATGCATGGAATGCATAACACTTGCACAAGTATTATCAGTGATGTAAACTCTCATGAAATACATTTTCGTTAGTATGAATAAAGTGACAATGTTCTGCCCAGTTCTCTCCCTTTGTTGGAAATTTTTTGCGGAATACTAGTGCTACACACTACTCAGCAAAACTCAGACTACTCAAGATTATTCCTAAAAATGCCAACTAAGGTTGGTTAGGAAGTAAAACTATTCCTAAAAATGCCGACTAAGGTTGGTTAGGAAGAAAAACTATTCCTAAAAATATCAACTAAGGTTGGTTAGGAAGTAAAACTATTACTAAAAATGCAAACTAAGGATGGTTAGGAAGAAAAACTATTCCTAAAAATATCAACTAAGGTTGGTTAGGAAGAAAAACTATTCCTAAAAATGCCAACTAAGGTTGGTTAGGAAGTAAAACTATTCCTAAAAATGCCAACTAAGGTTGGTTAGGAAGAAAAACTATTCCTAAAAATGCCAACTAAGGTTGGTTAGGAAGTAAAAATATTCCTAAAAATGCCAACTAAGGTTGTTTAGGAAGAAAAACTATTCCTAAAAATGCCAACTAAGGTTGGTTAGGAAGTAAAATTATTCCTAAAAATGCCAACTAAGGTTGGTTAAGAAGAAAACTATTCCTAAAAATGCCAACTAAGGTTGGTTAGGAAGTAAAACTATTCCTAAAAATGCCAACTAAGGTTGGTTAGGAAGAAAAATTATTCCAAAAAGTGCCAAAGTTGGTCGGTAAGAAAAAATCCACTAACTGTAGTTGGTCGAGAAGCAAAATTTACCGACCTTAGTTGGTCGAAAACATTTTATGAGTATGAGAAAGTGATCGAGCAAAATTTTTGATACTCGTAACTTTTTAAATTACTACCAAGTTGATCGAGAAACAAAACATCATTAAGTTTGGTTAGTTGTCAAATGATTACCACAAATTCAAACTAGTCAACAATAAGTTTTAATCAACTCTAAGTTGATCGACAAATAACACAATGTTGTTATCTTTTTAACAGATATACATATATAAAGTGTTTTACAACCACAAGGCAATGGCAATCAAGATTGCGAACAAAAATAAAAGTCTTTCATTAAATCCAAAAACAGAATACATTTAGAATGAAATACAAATTAATTATTACATCAAGATTCCTATTCTATTGGTTTCTTCCCCTCTGCTTTTGAAACAGGTTCCTCGCCAGCAGGAGGATCGTATAAAGCATAAGGGGATTTTATGAAATTAAAATCTTTAAGCATCCTGATGTTCATCACAGATGGTCGATCGAGTAGGTGCTCGGGGCGAGATATTTTAGCATTGGAATGGAGACTATAATTGCCAAGGTATTTGGAAATCAAACACTGAGGGATTACCCAGGCAGGGATCCAGCTCATATCGAGTTTGAAGGGTGGCACTGGCAAGTCGAGCAACCCAGGATTATGATAATCCCACAAGTAGTGACCTTGTTCCAGTTGCAGTACACCCAGGGCATTCAACCACTCTTGTTTGTAACCTTCATTATTCGCATTTTGTATCCGATCATCCAAATGGTAAAGAGCCTCATTGTAGCCAGCCATCCAAAATTCTCTGGGCTGCTTGTGGAACTGATAAGTCAACCTTTCCAACTGCTCGTGAAGACTTTTTATAAAGAGTTCTTTATTCTCCAAGGTAAACTTCTGTGTAGAAAGCTGCTCGTCCAGATGCCTGATCTTCTTAGACATCTCAGCCAATGCCTGGTTCTTTGCCATCAGTTAGAAGGCCTGGTTCTCAAGAGCAGATTGAGTTCTATGTTCCTTGACAGTAATCCGAGCAGCTCTTGCTCGTCCCTGAGGAGATCTTGCTCGTCCCCGAGTAGATGTAGAAGGGCCAACTCTCTTCAAGGTTTTTAATTCATCCCTCAGGTTGGCATTTTCAACTTCCAAGAAAGAGAATCCCTCGTCTTTCACAGGGATCAAAGAGTTTGAGGTGGAAGCTGCAGACTTCAATTGAGACACCTCTCTTTGCAGGTTATTATTTTCCTACTCTAACAACTCAGCTATCTGTCTGTGCTCTTCGACGTCAGCCTTCAAAGTTATCTCCCTCACATCATAAGCAGCAAACAGTTTATCGTATCCCTTATCAGCACTGAGTTGCTGATACTTCTTCTTGTATCCTTCGTGCAAAAGGGCTGTAGATTCCTTATATTATTGTTGAAGCTCTTCAAGAGTTCCTTAGAGATCTTCTATCATTTCATAATATGCTACATTATTAGCCACTGCACGGTCAAGCAGGCACTTCAAATACTGGTAGGATAAAATTGCTTGCTCTGAAGCACCTTGACCGAGGATGTCAATGATTTGTGTTGCACTCATTTCTGTATGACCAGCTTTGAAGTACTCATTGAATTTCCTCAAAAATTTTGTATCATGAGCAGACAATAACTCCATCCTAGCCATAAACTACTAAAGGAAGAGAAAGTAAGAATCAATAAGAGTTCAAACAGAGCATGAAGAAGAGAAACAACAGTATGAATAGGCGAAAATTTAAATTTTATTACATCATAAAGGAGAAGTACAAAATTCAGAGTTACATTTGATAAAGAAAAATAAACAGAGAGAAAAATCTGAATAACTCTACACCTTTTCCTTGTCTCCCAAAACTTTCTCGGGAGGCTGGAACGAGGAGGTAGGTTGCTCGGATGGTACAGATGGTTGCTCGGGGAGTGCTGGAAGTTTCTCGTTTGAAACAATGGATGGTTGAAGTTGCTCTCTGGTGGACTGGATAGCTGGGGAATGAGGAATTTGATCTCCCATCACCATGGAGGATTCCTCAAAGGTGGATTCGTCCTCTTCTTCTTCTTTAGGAGTTGGAGGGGGGCCCGGGATGTGTCGCTGAAACAGGTCAGAATTTTCATCAACCTTCATCTCTTGCAGAGCAGCGACCCATCCATCCCTAAAGTATTTGTGGCTACCATATTCCACCTACGACATCATGGCAGCCAGACCTTTATTCCACCCCTTATCCCAGCCAGTGTTGAAGGACTTTTTTACAGCCAACTTCCTTTTCGCCTTCTCCGAGGAAAGCTTCTCGAAAAGAAGATCCTCGACAGCCTTCAATTTATTCTCCACTTCCTCCTTCTGACGACCTATTTCACGAAGTTGACCCAACTCTTCCTCAACAACTTTGAGCTTACTTTCACGCTCCCCAGCATTTTGGAGCTTCTCTTCGAGCTCTTTATTCTTCTCCTCCAAATCTTTTATTTTCTTCTCCAACCCTTTGGAGACCTCAACAACCTGATCCTTCTCCTGTTCGATGGAGTTTATCTTCTTCTCCTAGGCAGCTTTATCATCAACATACTTCTAAAGAGAATCTTTCAAAGACTGCGTCAGACCCACCAAAGCTTCCTCTAGCTTGAAGCTTTAATAGCTTCATCTTTCTTTAAAATGGTATTAAAACAGGTCACCAACTGGGAAAAGAAAATGATATCAACTCAGTACACAGATGTAACAAGGGAAAAATGAAAGTTGAGGACAATGATACTTACAGAAGCTATATGACGAGCAACTAATGAGGTAACCATGTCCCAAGAAAGATTTTCTTCCATACCTTGGATCTATGCAATGATCCAAGACTTCACCGAGCTCATGGCAGAGCTCGGGGCAACAAAAGTGGGAACACCACTTCCAGTAATCGGGGGCTGAGAGATGGATTCATCCAAATTGACCGAGGAGCTCTTCTTCAGCTTACTCGGGGGAATAGGAATGGTCTTGAGTAATGATGTAGTCTTAGTCGGAGAGATAACAATCACCTCGCTTGGAACATCGGCCTTGCTCGGAGCCACTGGGGGCTTCTCGGCAACCTTCACAGTAGTAGCCGTATCAATCTTCTTTGTCCCCTCTTCTGGAACATCATGTTTACTTCTCTTTGCCTCTCCAGAAACAGAGGCAGATTTCTCGAAGATGGGAGGAGCTCTTAGTTTCTTCATTCTTTCACTCATAGGGATATGAGACTCAGGTGAAGAACTTGCAGAAGTAGGTACTGGTTCTACCTCACTTATCACCGGACGAGCAGTAAAAGATGAGGTGTAACTCGTATACTGCAACAAATATGAAGCTGACCTGATATGCTCGTCAGCAACAGTCTGATGCAAACCCCAGGTAAGTTTTAGATGTTTTAAATTAACTTTTGTCTCTTTTGGAGACCTTCTTTTGCTGTCAACTCCAAATAAATGAAAATTTAAATATCAGTGACACATTTTATCAAACACAAAGGAAGCATAATTTCAAAAATAAAAACAACCTATCCCATTGCCATAGGGAGGACATCTAGGACCCTGGTACATATCATTTCCAGTCAGTGGAGGGTGTTGCCAATTTTTCATAACAACCCCGTGCTCGAAGTAGTCCCTATTGGCATCTGGGAGATTGACCACTAAATCCCTATTTAAAAACCTAGTTTTTAAATAAAAAGTATTGTCACCAACAGCCCATCTATAACATAACATAATTTCTGGAATTCCTATACGATTTCCATGAATTTGATTTAATCTATGAACTCCGTTAACTATTCTCCACGTATTGGGGGCTATTCTTGCAGGAACCACGTTAAAATATTGACAGAATTCCAGACATAAAGGGTTTAGGGGAAAAGAAAAGCCACATTCAGCGACAAAGAGACTGGGGAACCAATGTCCCTCATCCAAACAAAAATAATTTGAAGGCTCAGAAAGTTCCTCCAAAATAACCCATGAAGGAATAGAGAAATCAGAACGAAACTTATCAAGCGACTCTCTAGTGTAAACCATGATGAGTAAAGGAAATCAAAGAGAAAGAAGAGGATCTTACAGGAAAAAAGATGAGTCTGTTGACAACGAATGATGAAAGGGATGAACGCACAGGAGAGAGAGACAATGGAAAATACAAAGAGACAAATTTGAAAAGTAGAAGACGAGGGAATTTTCTGCAATGCTTAAATACCCTGTCTTGGGACTGGGTAAAGATAATGTTTACAAAAAGAGACGGTTACGTTAACAGAGGCTAAAAAGACAAAAAGGGCATGGGAATCGAAGAGGTTATAAAAATTCAAAAAGTCCGATTCTATGAATTTGGAAGGAGAAATAAATACAAAAGAAAATACTCCTAAATTTCAGGATTACCATTTAAAACCGCCATATTTCGAGAAAGAATGTTCCACACTCCTCAAATTTTGAACTGTGAAACATTGGGGGCTTCTGTTGATACCAAATTTAGTCTGCTGATGTGGCTCAATTTAGTGAAGACACGTGGAAATTTGCGTGGCAATAACAAACACTTCCGAACAATACCTTGACTCCGAGGAACCATACTGCAACGAGGAACTCTGCTTCTCCGATCAACTCAGACGCTCCGACCAACAAGAGTTCCCCGAGGAACTTGAATACACCGAGAAACTTATGAGTACCGAGCTACTTAGGCGGTCCGAGAAGCTTAGGCGGTCCGAGCTGCACCTCGAACAGAGCATTAATAGCAGGATAACCAACAGATTGATTGCGCATTAAATGCTTATTATTATCATACAGATGTATACGCCTAATGGACAGCTATGTATTACCCTTTCACATGTACAGCCTAAGGCTATAAATACATTGTATCATCCTAATTGTAAGGGGACCGAGAATTTCTTGACTAAACTGGTAATCAAGAATTCCCAAACAGTCAGCAATAATAGAAACAGTGGACGGCCATTCTTATAAGGCTGAACCACTTTAAAACTTCTTTGTCTCATTTTATTTTATCTGTGATTAAATAATTGAATATAATCTAATTTTTTACATCAACAAGAATGTTGATGTATTGTGATGATGTGGTTGATTATGCAACCTTACATGTTCAATAAATGAACAAATATAATGAGAGCTATGACACATTAAATGTAAATAAATGTTTTAAATGGGAATGTAGATAAGTGTAGATTTCGAGATAAGTTAGATAGCATAATCTAATATTTATTTTGGGATCTAGTTAGATTTAATTGCCTAATTAGATTTGGGCATACATTTGGAGATCACATGCATACCTTTAGTTGCGCGCTTTAGTTGAGAGGTGAGTCGGATTTTAAAGGAGAGTTCGATTCCACCTTAATCATATAATAATGCATTTATAATTATTATGCATTTTAATACACTTGCTATAAAATGTTTTTCAACTCGGGCTCTGACCCGTTTATATTTTCTCTCTCCATGTATATATATTGTACTACTTTAGGTGTTCCTCTGCAAGGACGCCATTGGTGTTCATCCATCAAGTATTCGTGGAGCTGTGGCATTGCAGACTGTCGCAACACTTTTTTTAGTCGATTCCTATCTTTGTATATCTAGATTAGGATTTATTTTGTATATTAAGTTAGTATTCAAGTGTTGTAGATTAACACTTTCATATTTTTATCTCTCAGATTATTCTATTGTTTGTTACCCGACAGCATATTCGGGTATTTTATTTGTACACTGTATTGTACTCTTGTATATATTGGAGCTTGCACATATCACTCACTTTAGTTAGATGCATATTGTGGGTTATGTTTGCATTATTGGTTTTCTTGTTATTGTCAAATAAAAGTTTTAAATTTTTGACAATCCACTTTCAATGATTTCAGGTAGTTAGCCTTATATTATTAGTATTGTCAGTTGATGTTGAGACTGTGCCATCTGAGATGCCTGATTTAATGTAGTATAGGGCTGGCCACCCATTATTATTCTGAGCGATTGTCACAGATTGTATCAGAGCATCAGGTTCTAGTGTCTTTAGGATCTGTATGCGTTACTACGATCTTTCGTAAGCGTTCTTGATGTAGAGCCTTATTATTAGGATGGTCGTATTCACACGTCAATATTTCTTCTGTGATTTGAAATCATTTGAAAGGCGTTCTGACACAATTGTTCTTGTTTCAGATGCCACTGAAGGGAGGTCGTTCAGTTAAGGCAAATAAAGGGAATGTACAACCCCAAATGCCTCAAAGGAACATGACTACGGATGAAGTTGCCAATATTGTGGCACAAGCAGTAACTGTTGCCATTTCCACGATGGCGCAGCAATCTGTAGTTCAAGCAACCCAATCCCATTTAGGATTTTCTTTATGGGAAAGAGTGAAGGAAGATTTTAGTAAGGGGAATCCTCCCGAGTTTGCAGGGAGAGTTGATGCAATGGCTGCAAGTCAATGGAAGAAAAGTATACAGAGGCACCTCCGTTCAGTTGAGTGTAGTGAGGTGCATAAATAATTTTTAGCCACCTTTAAGTTATCGAGTACAGCTCTTCAATGGTGGGAGTCTGTCACCACATCTGAACAGAGAGATACTTTACCTATAATAGAGTTTTGGTAACTTTTCAATCGAAGGTATTTTCTTTCCTCTACTAGGAATATGGGGATTTTTCAAGGAAATAGAACGGTGGAAGAATATGAGCATGATTTTTCTAGATGGGAAAAATAAGTATCTGATGAGGTAAATATGGAAGATAAACGTATATCGAAGTTTGTTCGAGGATTAGATTGGAAAATCCGGCAACATTTGTTACAGAGTCCTAAGTTAGTGACTTTCGTCGAGGTAGTGAATGCGGCACTACTAAAGTGTCATGAATATCGTCTTCGTTCGCAAGAGGGTAAGAACTTTGGAGATTCAAGTTCATCAAGTAAGTTTGGCGATGAGAGTGCCAGTAATGCGAGTGGGCAAAAAGGATTTGTGGGTAAATGTTTTTTTTTGTAAAGAAATAGGTCATAGAAAGAGAGATTGTCCTAAAAGAGGTAAAGGACCACGTTTTGATGAAGTTTTGGAAGTGCAGCCCCTACAACAGATTCGAAGTCATTTTAGATCGGGGGACTTTATTTGGGAGCCCATAGATGAGGTTGGGCAATCGGACTAGAGATGAATGATGTAAGTTAATTTTCCTTTATGAATAGGAATATTAAAATATGAAGTTTTGATATATCGTATGGGAGATATTGGTAAATGGGTAGTGCTATAGCCCTATTATGTATGTAATGACCCTAAGGGAGGAATTTTGAGCAAGTTAGGCTCCTATGTTATTATCTTTCGATAGAATAGATAATTTTGTGATATGCTCAAAGAGAGCTATAAACCTTGTGGTAAATGTAAGAATGGTTGTGGTGTGATAAGTAGTAATGATAAAGCTACTTCTTTTTATATAGTCATGATAGATTTATATAATTGTTGTATTCCAGCTATGGATGAGCCTTATAAATGGCAATATATTGAAATGATGTAAGATGTTGTTTTTGATTAAAAGTTTAGATTGTGGATTGTCGGAACGTAGGAAAGTTTAGCTCACACTTATGCTAATTTTTGTGAGCTACATATTGTTATATGTATGATGATTTAAAAGACCATGTGTGGGACGTAAGGCACTTTATGTAAATATTGTAAGACTTAAACCAAAATATTTTTATAAACTGTTTTCAAAATAAAGCTTTTTCTAGGCCTTGGGCCATATCAAAATGATTTTTACCCAAAATATTTTCAAACTTTAGTCCGGATTTGACAAACTCTCAATCCCCGACGTCGCCTCATAGTAGTGTATTGGGAGGGTTCCTTGTTTGGATTTTGCTTTTGCGAGATGTCACCCGCACAAAATTGGCGAATGTCATGAATTGAGAGGAGTTATTTCTTGGACCATTTCAAAATTTTTATACTAATAAAATGTTAGTATTATATTTATGGAAATGTGGAACATTGGAGGTAAATTAAGCCTTATCATGATTGGTACGAGCGATAGCTCGAATACAAAGGGTGTATGGGCGCCCTAGTTGTGGAAATTGGTTTTATAAGACTCAAGATCAACTTAAAATAAAATTAATAAAATTAATTCATAGTGGGAAGTTAGAGATTTGGAGATAGGATTAGTAAGGATGGGTGTAGTAGAACTAGTTGAGATTTGGAGAATTAGGCTTAGCTAAAAGTTTCGAGGACGAAATTTTTGTAAGTGGGGAAGTTTGTAACAACCCGAGGTTTTGGAGGCTATGATTTATTTATTTTGGGAGAAATAAATATTATTTTAATTGGAGATTAATTAAATTGGCATTTGAGGTCAAAATTTGGAGTCATTTGAAAGTGTGTCAAATGGCGATTCTGAGGGTACCATTGTGTCCGAAAGGGTCGAGAAAGTCGAAATGACTGTACTTGGGGTCTATTTGGGTTCCAAAATAATTTAGGACCGTTTGACTCGAATTAAAGTTACCGGGCCATTTAAAGTGTGTATTATCATTTAAAGATGTGTATCTTGGGAGAATAGTCTTACTAAGCCTACGGGAGATATTTCTTTAAAGAGAGAAAGAGAAAAAGAAAGAAAGAAAGAAGAAGAAAAGGAAGGAGAAAAGAGAAAGAAAGTGGAGATTTTCGGCATATACGAGATCTCAAGGCGGATTCAGACCCTACAAACCCGAGGCAAGTGATTAAACTTGCTAAATAATTATTTTGTACCATTATTGCATGATTTGTGGATGGAATTTGTGGGTTTTAGGTTTCTCAAAATCTAACTTTTGGTAAAACCTTAGATTTGTAGTGTATAAATGGATTTAAGGTTAGAAATTAGTTTATATGTGTTCTTGGATGAATATTGATGATATATATGTGATTGGGTTGAAGATAAATGGAGAGAAAATGAGAAAAATGAATTTTGGGTATTTTAGGCTTACAAAAAGTAGCCATTTTCGAACCTCCATGTAGGACGAATCGATTCGGTCCCCAAGCCGAATCGATTCGGAAATATGCAGGTGCCCAGGTATGAGTGACCGAATCGATTCGGACCCCAGCTGAATCGATTCGGCCTGAGATAGAGTCCCAGGTCTGATGACCCGAATCGATTCGCCTTCCTGAATGAATCGATTCGCTGGGCCGAATCGATTCGGAATTGGCCCGAATCGATTCGGACCAGGGATTTTCGACGGGTGTTTTTCTAAAGAGAATTTCATTCCTTTTTGTTCGAGTTTATCGATTGGGGACCTCTATAGGAGATAATTGGAGTATGTTTTGGAGACTTTTAGAGAGTTTCCCTTATAAGAAATTTTGGAGTCATATTGACTAAATTTGAGGAATACCGATTAGAGATTTTTGTATTTTCTAAGTGGGGAAGTCCACCTTGATTGGAGACTCTATTGGGGGATAATTATTAAATTCATATAGAAGAATGATAATAAGTTTAGTGATATTGGATTTTAGAATCCAATCCCAAATGGGATAACTTTAAAGGTTCATAAAAAGAATTGAACCCTATTATGGATGGAGAATTATAAATGCTATATGACGTGCATATGGATATAGAAATATCCATATTGATGTTTGATTTGGAAGATGTCTCACACAATGAGAAATGCTAATTGAAGAGCATTAGGATAAAAGAATATCCTTAACTTGAATTGAATTTAGAAACAATTCATAATTAGAAGCGACATGTGAGCTTGAAGTGAGAAATAGTATAGTGTATACTAAGTGGGGAAGATGTGTGAGAATTGACGATTAGTATATCGAGAGGGAAATATACTAAACAATGATGTTAATCAAATTGCGCCAATGGGCGTATAATAAATATGAAAATGATGTGACAGAAGGGTATATCTTTATATGATGTGATGATGTATGTAAAATTTATATGTTGGTATATCTACATATAGTGAAGCATACCCCCTCCTTGCTATCATTGGGAAGTTGTGTGCGTTGAGGGTGAGCATCCTGGCTCAAAGAGCAGGGTGTGGATATTCCCCAGGTCATAGTCGTCCATTGTGATTATTATGCGATATATAGATTCATTCTTTTTGGGGGTGAGAAGTCGGGGGTATGCGACGTTCTCACTTGCCGGTTAGGAGCTATGACCGCTTCCCGAGACGTTGTGTGCGTGAGTTGATCACAAGGTGGGTGTCGTTGAACCCCACCAGGTGGCCCTAGTTTGCTACGTTTATGGGCTTCTGGAAGATGATAACATGTGAGCCTGCGTCCTTGAGCTATAGCTCGATTGGATGGTTATTATTGATTGTTCTTGTACTTGGGTATCAAGGGCATAATGGACCTCAAGGACTAACATTGCCAGGACTAGTGTATCGCGGGGGTTCCTTGTTTGGATTTCGCCTCGGCGAGACGTCCCACGCACGAACCACAGTGGGGATTAGTTAGTCCTTAATTCTCATACTTATATATATATCACCTATCCCGACGATCGACAATGCCAGGAGTAGTGTAACGGGGGGTTCCTTGTTTGGATTTTGCTTCGGCGAGACATCCCACGCATGAAACGCTGTGTACTGTGGAGAATTGGGAATATTAATTAATTAAAAATTGGATAGTAATTTGGGTTACATTCATCATGCATTGAGGGCATAATGAACCTCGAGGATCGATACGGTCAGGAGTAGTGTAACGGGGGGTTCCTTATTTGGATTTTGCCTCGGCGAGACGTCCCACACACGAAAAGCAGTGCCGTGTTGAGAATCGGGAGGAGTTTAGTCCTGAACTCTTGATGCTAATAACTCATATAAAAATATATATGTTGTTTACATGCCAAATAAGGGCATAACTAGAATATATGAAATTCTAGTAAATGAGAATGTTGATGTATTGTGATGATGTGGTTGATTATGCAACCTTACATGTTCAATAAATGAACAAATATAATGAGAGCTATGACACATTAAATGTAAAGAACTGTTTTAAATGGGAATGTAGATAAGTGTAGATTTCGAGATAAGTTAGATAGCATGATCTAATATTTATTTTGGGATCTAGTTAGATTTAATTGCCTAATTAGATTTGGGCATACATTTGGAGATCACGTGCATACGTTTAGTTGCGCGCTTTAGTTGAGAGGTGAGTCAGATTTTAAAGGAGAGTTCGATTCCACCTTAATCATGTAATAATGTATTTATAATTATTATGCATTTTAATACACTTGCTATAAAATGTTTTTCAACTCGGGATCTGGCCCGTTTATATTTTCTCTCTCCATCTATATATATTGTATTACTTTAGGTGTTCCTCCGCAAGGACGCCATTGGTGTTCATCCATCAAGTATTAGTGGAGCTGTGGCATTGCGGACTATCGCGACACTTAGTTTTAGTCGATTCCTATCTTTGTATATCTAGATTAGGATTCATATTATATATTGAGTTAGTATTCAAGTGTTGTAGATTAACATTTTCATATTTTTATCTCTCAGATTTTTGTATTGTCTGTTACTCGACAGCATATTCGGGTATTTTATTTGTACACTGTATTGTACTCTTGTATATATTGGAGCTTGCACATATCACTCACTTTAGTTAGATGCATATTGTGGGTTGTGTTTGCATTATTGGTTTTGTTGTTGTTGTCAAATAAAAGTTTTAAATTTTTGACAATCCACTTTCAATAATTTCAGGTAGTTAGCCTTATATTATTAGTATTGTCAGTTGATGTTGAGACTGTGCCTTCTGAGATACCTGATTTAATGTAGTATAGGGCTGGCCACCCGTTATTATTCTAAGCGGTTGTCATAAAATTAACTTACACTATCATCGAATGACTTAAATTCTTAGTTAGTAATGAGTTGAGGGAGCCACTATTCAAGGAGATATAGTGGGGTAATAGAGCCTTAGAGAAAAGTTATATGTTGGAGTAATAAGTTGAAGTGTTGCAATAATGTGAACAGTAAAGACACTAATACTATCTATAAACTCGAGCAATTGGGTTGCGAGAATGCCTATTGTACATATATTAAGTTGTGTGTATGCTTGTTAAATGAACTATTATATGTGTAACGTACCTACGCTGCTTGCTATCGAGCGGAGGTTGTGTGTTGTGGACAATAATGCCTTGAGGAGCCTTCGAGTGGGATATTGATTGGTACCACTAGAGCATAGAACCTAGGTACGGACAATCTGCGAGAATAATAGTAATGACAGTCGTATGGGTGCGTAGGTATGTGCTTCGTACATCGACTTGGGACTATGTTCGCCTCCAATATATGTGTTTTATTTTGATGGTTCGCGAGAGACTGATCCTTTTAGTCCTTTATGCAAATGAGCGATGCAATAGGACATGATAGTAGAGTATGCGGGCACCGTAACTGTGTCTCGAGGTGCAATATTGTATATATATATATATATAATGTGTGAATTGAGTAGGTAGAATTAATAATAAAATCTGAAATAAATTAAGTAGCAAACACTTAATTATATTAAACTGAAAGTGCCTATTTAAGGTAAAGAGGGATATGTTCTATTTATTATATATTACGAGGGAAAATAGTTTGGAACGATATCGGACTATAATGGGTAATTACACAGGAAGAACTAGTTAGTATGGGAATAGAATTAGTGGGATTTGAATATTTACTAGGCGTGCACACTAGATGAGAGGTGAGAAACCAAAGTCAGTTCGATAATTTAACATGATAAATATATGTGCTAATAAATCATTTTAAGAACTTGCTGATTTTTAAACTGTTTTCAACTCGGGCTCTCACCCATTTTTTGCAAATCTCTTTTCTTGTCAAATTATTTTAGGTGCTCATCCACCAGGACACCAAACTTAGGAGTTCCATTCATTCGACGAGCTATAGCTGCTATGTAGGCTACATGATTTTGGTAGGAGACACCTCGGAGTCTATCATTCCTTACTTTTGAGTTGTTTGCATCAATTGGACACGTTGTTCCTACTTATTTACATATTCAGAGATTTGAGATTTAGTTCATTACTCTTATCAGTTGTTGACTTTATTTAGTTGGATTACTGTATTTGACTTTTGACTGGAAGTGTTTACTCCAACTCCCTTACATTATGTTAGTTATTTCATTTCTTATGAGTTGGATTGAATGGTGAATGTTTAGTTTTCCTTAAGTGGTTCTATATTAATTGAAAAGATAAAATTTTGATATCAACCCTTTTAAATATTAGGTGGTTAGTTTTTAATAATAAATGTTTCGGCAATAATGCATAACATGAACGAACTTGATATTCTGATTTAATTAATAAAGGACGGATCACTCAGTATTTAATTAGGCGGGGTGTCACATGAATAATCTAAGTGTAACACGTGAAGTAATACGTAAGATGGCGTATTATGTAAATGCTTTAAATGGAAAAAATACCAGGATCCATGTGTCGCATTAATGCGTGTTTAATCTCTAATAGTATTGGCTAGGATTAAGTTTGAGGGAAAAATATCAATGAACGGAAGTGACACAGATAAGGTTAATACGACGCAACATTTAAATAGTACAAAAAGCAAAATATCGCAATATGGATTAAACGAGAAAGTTTTATGCATGGTTCGTATCAGTTTTATTTTGAGTTTATATTATTCTTTTAAGTACTTCGGTTAAGTTTAACGCGATTCGGACAAGCAACGAGCGATACGTGAGCCTGGGTACACATTGTCGGATGATGTGCGGCACTGCGAAAGTCCAATTTTGCGCGAATTGTTTAGGACAATTGGTAAGTCAAGAAAATATTCCAACCATATATTTAGACTCATAAAAATATACAGAATATTACCATGCGAAGAAAAAAAATATGTTTTGTGCGGAGGTCCCGATTCTTGCGAGCCTTGTATAGGATAATCCGGGAGGCCAAACGACTATTGTAAATATGATTTTTTTAGCCAAAAAATTAAAGGAATATGAATATCAAGTTAAAAATTGCAAAAAAAAAATTATTTTTAGAGACAAAATGATTCAAATCATCCTTTTAGGTTTAATTTTGGGTGGGTCTTGAGTGTCACATGTGTCAAGATTTGTTTCATTGTATTGTCTCTTTCCCACTTAAATTGCAGACCTTAGGAACCTTTTTTCCCCATATGGGACACACAAACTCTTTGATGGTTGGTCAAGAGTGGAAGACTACCACAAATACCTTATAAGAGAAATGGGAGGGAAAGTGAGTGGGCCATTAATATCTTACTCTTTTCATTTCATTACACCAAATCTGTCGAATTGTCACGGTCAATGATCTTGATAAGTTGGACTTGTCAAGGTCAATGACTGTGACAATTCTGGGGGTGACAAATTTTTTTGTCAGGGACTTGTCACGGTCACTGGCCGTGACAAGTTCGTTAGAATTGTCACGGGATTTGATCGTGATAAGATTTGTCACGATTAAGGACCGTGACAAATCCGTGACAGTGTTTAAAAAATTATCACTATCAATGACCGTGACAATTCTGGGCAGAATTGAAAAAAAATTTGCTGGGTAGTATGGCCACTGCCACTGCCCAGCAATATATATTTACCTGTTATAGCAATGTTGTACGTGTTCAAACATTATATATTCAGATAAAATAGAGATAGTGCAAATATAAATTCAAAATAGAGAGAATATACATCACCATATAATCCAAATATAATTCAAATGTAATAATTTAAAACAATTCAATTCAAACTTAAATCAACATCAATAAATGTCTGGGGTATGGTTAACGCTTAGGATGTGAGTAGGCCACACGATATACGAATTAACACATCCACTAATATATGTCGTGCCGCATTGTTTACGCAACCCCAATTGGGAGTTCTCCTTCCCGGGCATCATATGCATGACGAGCACCCTGGACTCGATGTCTTAAAGCTCACGTCCATGAAGTAGTGCACCCTGGACAATATTCGGGTCCCTCAACCCCCGACCTATCCAATGGCCATCAAATATGTCCATTATAAACACGCTCACCCAACCAAGTGTCGACATCGGTCTGTTGAAGGGAGCCAAATAGGGAAGTGGATCATCAAAGTCCACACGTGTTGGCGATGAAGCAGCGAGGTCCACATCCTTGTCCTCGTCCTCCCCCACCTCCTCCTCCCCCACCGCTTCTCCTTCCCTTTACCCTTACGGTTTTCACCCAATGAACGCTTCACGAATGAGTACATATCCTGGACTGTCGCCTCCAAATGGGACAGCTTCGCGTCATGTGAATCCACCGTTTGAGCTAACCCGGTGTCGCTCGTCTCCAATCCGATGATCCTAGATTTTGCCACCCGCGAGCTCACCCTCTCGTCCTCCCCTTGCGATCAGAGATAAGCACTTGGCTGAGTGCGTCTGTGGACAAAGATGCCTTGTCGGCATCAGACTGCAACTCATGTACTTCCTTAAGCTTTGCCTAAAACGACAAAAAGCACATGATTAGTAAAATAAGTAAATTAAAAAATTATAACATAATTAACATAAAGTAAACTGGAGGATTACTTACAATCGTGGCCGCGACGCTTGGGGACACCTCCTTGCCCTTCCCCTTCTTCGTTCGAAGATCCACATAAGTATCGAGCCTATGTGGCCTACCCCCGGGGCCACTCCCTGTCCCCTGAAATAAAATAAAGTAAAATTAGTATCGGACCCACAAAGTAAAATAATGCAGAATAATATATTTTATGTAGTTATAGAAAAATTAAATCTTACCATCATCCTATGCTCCACCTCGGTGTAAGACGTCCGACCGGAGTAGTGCACGTCCGTCTTTTTTTCCCGATTTTTCCTTCTCGATTGGCGATATGCCAATTGTCTCTCCCCGATCTCATTGTCAATGAACCTTTGCCATTGTGCCAATGAGATCGGCTCCTTTGGCGGGACGGATTCACGCCTTTGGATAATGGACTCTCGTGTCTTTCCAAAGTACCGGGTCCACATATTTTTCTTCCACGTCTTGTGTTGCTCCCTCAACTGCTCGAAGATGGAATCGCATAGCTTTGGATCCAGGTTGAATTATTTCTGTCCAACAAATACAATATTAGTTACAAATAAATATAAATATAAATATAAAAGGAAATTGAAATCGAAATTGAAATTGAAATTGAAATTGAAATATAAATATAAATATAAATATAAATATAAATATAAATATAAATATAAATATAAATATAAATATAAATATAAATATAAATATAAATATAAATATAAATATATTACCTGTAGTGCCACCCAAACAGCTAACTTGAGCTCATATGACACCTCCTTCCAACTAATGTACCCCAGGCCGATGATCGTCTTTACCAGCTCGAGGGATCTCGCTCCGACTTTTTCTCGATGGGCATCCCTAATTTTCCATATTTGGGGAGACTAGGGGCTGAGGAGCCCTCGTTGCCTCCGCTACCACCGAGCCCAGATGACATCATCATAACTAGCATCATCATCCTCGCCTTACTACCTGAAGGAGACATTTGCTGTAAAAAAATGTTATTAGTACATGTCAAAATGAATTAAAAGAAGACATGCAAAACAACAACATCTAGCTCATAATATGTACAAGAGTGAAACATCCCCACCCCCACCCCTACTGCCCACACACACGCACACTACACAAGAGTGAAAATGATAAAGTGCAAATCAATGAGGGGTAATACTACACACACACACACACACACACACACACACACACTTATACACAAAATCAAACAAACATGCACACTACACACACATATACACACACGCGCACATACACACACACGCAACCCCCACCCCTACCCCATCACCCACCCACCCATCCCATCCCCCTCCCCCCACCCCACCACCCACCCATCCCTGCCCCCACCTCTACCCCATCACCCACCCATCCATCCTTGCCCCCACCCCCGCCCCTACCCCACCACCCACCCACCCATCCCTGCCCCCACCCCTACCCCACCTCACACACACGCAGCTCCGACTTGTACTCAATTAACTTTATCGTATTTTAATTTTTTTAGTTTCAAATAAAAAAGCTTCAAATTTCGGTGTTCAAACATATAGTCTTTTCATCTTCTTTTTAACATGGTAAATTAAATTATCTCGAAGTCACTTTCACTATATATATGTGTAATACCCCACAAATCTAAGCTAGAATGGTCAGGTCTAAAATGAATAATACATGAGTTTAAAATAATTGAATATCATTCCAAGCATAATTGAATTAAAACTACAACGAATAATATAAATAACTAAACATAATAAGAGTGAACAACATAATCTCCGATACCAATATAGTCAACAATAATAAACCCAATGCCAACTGAAATAGTAATACCGACTCCAATAAAACTAAATACAAAATTCGACTCGACATGAATGTATAGGAAAGTAAAATGAATGATCATGCGAGCTTGACTGAATTAAAAAATTGGAGTATAAAATCTAAGATATATTGATCGGATCTAAAATAAATAATACAAGATTCTAAAACAATTGAATATCATTCCAAGCATGACTGAATTAAAACTACAATGCATAAAATAAATAAATGAACATAATAAGAGAGAACCACATAATCTATGATACCAATGTAACCATCAATAATAAACCCAGCTCAGGAAATACAATTGTCTCACATACACACACACCCTGCCCCACCCCCCCCACACACGCACACACACACACACAAACATGCCCCCACCCTGCCCCACCCCCTCCCCACCCCCACCCATCACACACGCACACACATGGAAAACCCCCCACCCCCTTCTCCTCCCACCACACACGCACACACACATATACACACACATGCACATACACACACACACACACACACACACACACACACACACACACATATATATATATATATATATATATATATATATATATACACACATATATATATAAATGGAAGAGAGAGAGAGAAAGTAACCTGGAAGTAGAGAGAGAGAGAGCAGTGTAGAGAGGGAGAGAAAAAAGCAGGGAAGAATGGCGGGAGAAAAAGAAGGGGAAAGGGTTTTTTACTGCGACATTTGTCACGGTCGTATCACAGTCATTGACCGTGACAACATTATAAGGATTAACACGGTCAATGACCATGACAAATATAATTTTCACGGACTTATCACGGTCATTGACGGTGACAAGTCGTTATCACGGACATGTCACGGTCATTGACCGTGATAAAAAACGCGTGTTTTTTATCACGGTCAATGACTGTGACAAGGCTAGCCGCTGGAAGGGTTCCAATTTATCCATTTTGGTGTAGTGTTTCAAGAGCTCTTCCTTCACCCCAAATTCGTAACTCTTCTTCCCCACCATCTTTACACCATGAAAATGCCATTTTAGAGGTAACAAATACCATTAAAAGACCTTGGAGATTTTGGGACAACTTGTAGGGAGAGTTTTTGAGAAACTTTTGATGAGGTTTGGGAGTTGTAGAAGGGGTTTTTGAGCTTGTAGATGTAGGACTCTTGGAACTTTTTTTGGATAACCCTTCGAGGCCACCTTTGGAGGTGGGGGTTTCTCCTGCTACACTACCACTTCCATCACCATTTTGGAGATACTTAGGTGGGAATACTAACCTTGGTTTATGTTTGAATTTGAGCATAATTTTAGATACTTTAATTACATGTATTAGAATTAATATATGTGTGATGTTAGTTAGTTTGCATCTATGGGGTTAACTAGTTGAAATCTATGATTTTATGTACAAATGGGTTTCAAGGATATATTTTAAATGGGTTTTGAAATTGATAAAAATTCACATTATTTTTCTACACATTTTGGGTGGAATAATATGTAACAAAGTGGGTATAATGCATTTATGAGTTTACCATTTTCACCCATAGTGTTTTGAGTAAAAAGAGGCATTTAAAAGAAGGTTTTAAATTAGTTCTAAAAGTGTTAAATTTTCAGAACACTATTCATAGACATTTTATTTCATAAAATGGGTTAAAAGTGTGTTTTAAATAAAGAGAATGTGATTTGTATGATAAGTGATGTTTGAGCTTTTTCATGGCATTTGGTAACTTGAATATGCATTTTTCTACATTGAATAAAGAGTTTTATATGTGAAGGAATGCTTTCATTTTAAAGGGATATTTTAAAGTGTGTGAACTCATCATAAGTAAATAAAGTGGGTTTAATGAGTAAACATGTGAAACTAAAGTCTTCATGTAAATAATGAAAGTAAAGAAAACTAAGTGTGAAATAAATGACTAAGTATTGGTCCTTATGCAAAAAGTCATGATTAAAGTATGTGACACTATGTTTGAAATGTAGAGTGTCAAATGTGTAAATGTAGACTAAAATGAGTTTTTAGTGTTAAAACTCAAAATTAAAGTGTGTAATACTAAGTCTAAAAGTGTAAATATGTCAAATGTTTGAATATTGACGAAATGGATTTTAAGTAGTGAAAAGACATAATTAAAGCGTGTAGGCTTAAATATGAGAAATAAGACTTTAATATGTGAAAACAACGTGATTTTATATATTAAAAAGGGTTAAAATGCAAAATATGTAATTTTGGCAAAGTGAGAAGTTGAACGAGTGTGTTAATGACTAAAATGCCTAAGTGTTGAGCTTAGAACTTGAAGGGGTATTTTTGTGAATAACACTTGAAAAAGGATAAGGTTGCAAGTTTTGGAAAAGAAAAATGGTAAATTGGTAATTTACTTTGAAGTGTCAAAATACCCCCAATTTTAAATTTTACAGAAAGTAATTTCCTTTTAAAGATGCGAAATATAGATGGCTCAACACAACACACACAAACAACTAATTTTAATTTCTTTCAAATTAAAATAAACAAAAGACAAAGTGAATTTTAAATTAGACAGCACAAAATATTCACTCAAAACCATTTTAACCCAAGTCCTATAAATTTGCCTACCATAATTAATTAATACATTTTTGCAAATTAGATCAAACCAAATTTTATCCAATAAAATTAATGACTTGAATTAAATTAAATTTTTACCCAAACAAATTTAGCACCAACTTAAATATACCAAAATTTTATCTTTTTACGTACGCATGCTTCTAATGTGAATTGGCAAAAGATAAAATAAAAAAATAACCATTACGCCGCGATGTACAAGGAAAAACCCACAGAGGGAAACAACCTCGGACGACCCTAGCCTCAAATCCACTAAGTACGATTTTACAAGTAGAAGACAAAAAAGACTTACAACACTAGACTTGACTCCGTCCAATCCCCGATGCTTCTTCTTGTACACACCTCTGCCTAGAGAATAACCACGGAGATCCACCGCGGTCTCGAAATCCACCGATCAGACTTTATGAACAACCATCAAGCACACATGATGCCTTTCACCATATGAGAATGCCGCAAAAAAAATGAACTTCTTCCTTGTGGGATATAGAAGTAAATCCAAACGAACTCTTAATTTTGGTAGAGTAAAATCCGGTGCCATACACTCCAAGCAAGATATGTATATTGTAACTTGGAATAAAAAAACTATGGGTGTAAACGAAAGTGTTTGAGAATAATGTTCTTGAAAATACAAACACTTAAAACATGAACTTTTGAACTAAGAAATTTCTCTCTAAAAATTTTCTCTCAAAAATGTGTTTAGAAAATGTCAAAAGTTAGTTTTTCAAAGTGTGTTCCCACACATATAACTCCTGTCAAGAGTTAGAGGGTAAAAGTAAGTGGGAACATGGAGAAAAACTGATAAAACTGCCAAAACATTTCCCGCCAAAAATCTCGTTCGAACGACACTTCTAACAAAGTTCCAGAGGCAAATGGAGAAAATTCCTTGACAAACTCATTTCAACGACATTCTCGTTCGAATGAAAAACTCGTTCGAACGACAATTTTGAACGAAGTCCCAGAATGGTCAAAATTCGATTTTTAGCCCAGAAACTTTATTTTAAAGTTTTAAAGAAACCTTCTGAAAATAAACATCAGTTTAAAATAAAATTACACCCAATAAAAATTGTTCCAACCTCCTATTTATATAATGCATTCATACCTTAGGCGGAATTATAACTAATGTTGTTGACATAGAAAGGAGGCACAATAAACCCGGCATATGATGAAGCTTAATAATCTTGGCCTCTACGTCTTCAACTAACACGTCATAGGCTTGAATGGATACACTTGAACACTATCCTATGACTCAAATGATTTTGTCCAGAATTGAGCAAACACTACATTGAGACTCAATCGGAGACTTGTGTCCTTACAAATCTCCCCCTTTGTCTATTCCGGGACAAAAACCAAAACAAAACCCTAAAGGGCCGTCAAGCTCTACTAGACTCACACATCCCACCCAAACTTGACTCAAGACCCAAGGATTAATATCTTTGCCGATGAGGGTTGCCATTTAGAAGAATTCCTGCACACTTAAGCAAACTATCAAACACATAGGGAATATCAACATATGATAATTGCATGTAAAATAAACACTCCCCCTAAATTAATTCTCCTTTATCAACTATGATCAACCTAAGAAGATAGCGCTCTCCTCCCAAGATAAATCTCATAAACTTAGATAAGATAATAATAGGATTAAATACCATTTCTCCCCTATCATTCTCCCCCTTTTTGTTCAAGAATTGACAAAGGTGATATAATTAATAAAACAAAAGTGCATACAACACAAAGAACATGAAAGCATATGGGCAAAAAAATCATAATTAATCCATACAAATAATAAATGATACCAACTAAGATTCAAGAAAATGATACCAATATGACACATGAGATATTAATTATGTGATATCAACAAAAATGCAACAAGATAGATACCAAATATGAAGTAGAAGCATAGATGGACTAGAAAGCAAGGCAAAGATAAAATAGAATACCTCGGATATGAGTACATATTAAATATCATTAACGCACACGCACATATACTCGGTATAAACACCACACATGACACACAATAAAATAGACTTTTCACACTCGTATGGTAAAAATGTGTCATATGGAAACTGAAGTTTAGGGGTGTGAATTAGTAACAATTAAATTTAGACCCAATCACTTAAAACATGTTCACGGAGCTCTCAATTGATTGCAAACTTTATCACATTTGAATATAACCTCATGTGACAATATAAATTGAACTCAATGAACGAACACACCCAATGCATACAAACCTAGAATTTTGATGATTCTACAAACCAATAGAGTCATGACACTGAAAGGACAACTAGGATAAATGGACATTATGCAAACCGTTGATATACCATCCAATCTCCCTCAATAATCATATATATTTTTGAATGAATATATCAAATAAAAATAGGCCTTGGCAATTATTTTTTCTTTTTAATGCCATATTTTATTTTTAGGCCTTTGGACCATGTATTTCTTTTAGGTCCATTCCAAACGGTGACTTACTCACAAATGATGATATTTCCTTTTGGAGCCCTTCCCTGTGCAAATTTATATATATGGTTTTTATATCTCAGACATATCTCACGTGCAACGGATTTTAACATGCACTAGTCCTCCTAGGTCGCACAGTATGTAGATGACTAGATTGGAAGGAGAACACCTCACAAATCTCAAATATACAGGTGAAGTTAAAATTTCAAGAGAGCTCATGCATGTGTGAATTCAGGTATATAAAAATAGAATCCATTATAGCAACACAAAATCCAACTACTCCATGTAAGCATGGTAAAGAACATTTTAAGGATTGACAATCTTATCCAAAAGTTCTAGCCATATGGAAGTGAAAAAGTAGGGATTAAAACACAAGTATATGCCACATACAGTGTGTCAAACTAAAATACACACATAAAAAAATCTTTTTGAGTTTTTGAAATTTTTTTAACAAAAAAAGTACTCTAAAGACACACAAGAAATCATTTGTATTTTTCATAAAGCCTAAATTACTAACAAGGTAAAACACAAATGATAAACCAAAATCTATTTGTAGTTTTCATTTAATGCAAACTAAAATGAAAGAAGTATAATACAAATGATAAAGAAAAATCATTATTCTAGCATGTGATTAAGCATGGAGCATAGACTAGAAAATGATTAAACATGCATACAACTAGTAATGATATAGCACAAAAAGCTAGAGTATTCAAACAACTAACACATTCAACTTTTAGATTTAGAAATTGAGGAATCATATGAAAGTAAATGAGAATCAAAAATCCTATTTTGCAAAGCTACCAAGTCGGATCTCCTAACCCAAACTAATGACGAATGATGATCTCAGGGTGTAGGAATCTTGACTACCTCGGTTGCCTTACGATGGGATTTTCTAGGACCTCGTTTAATATCAAAACAAAATTTCTTAAGATGACTTTTTCGACCACAATGTGAACACCTAAAGACTCGACGAAAAGACTTTCCTAAGGAATGATCTATAGCATTGTTCCTAGAGGATTCTTCTAAAATACTGGTTTTGGCTTTATGAGTTGATTCATTATAAGTATCGAAGCCTAAACCACAAGTGTCGTTTTTAATTTGGACCGTTCCTAATATTTTATCTAATTTCTCTGAATGACACTCCAAATCAAATTTGACTTTACTAGAGTCTTTTAATTTATTTTTTAATTCTAAAATGTTATACTCTAATAAAACATTTCTCTCTTCAAGAAGCTCTTTTTTCATTGACACCATTAAACCCCTAAGGATATCTCCCTCTCTCCTTCTACATACTCAAGCTTCTCTCGAAGAGCTCTCTCTCGTGCCCTAAGGTCTTCAACCAACACCCTATCATCAACGACCTTGCCACTCTCTCTTAAACTCGCTTCTACCTTCAAATTTTCTCTTTTTAATTTAATAGATTCTTCGTATAATTATTGAAATGCAAATTGAAGTTCACTCACATCAACCTCAACATCAGTTTCTCTCTCTTTTTCACTCTCACAACCATAAAAGCCAAGGGAATCGTAAACTTTGACTTTGGAAGTGTCATGTATTAAAATTTCATCAATAGAGGAGTGCTCACTTTCACTCACATGACTTGCCATAAAAGCCACAAAGTTGGGCTTAGTGGGGGAATCGGGTCCCTCTTCCTTATCACTATCACTAAGGGTTGCATTATAGGAAATTAATTGCTTACCCTTTCTCCTTAGTTTAGTGGGGCACTCTCTCGCCCTATGGCCATAACCCTCATAACCGTAACACCTATTTGACTCGTCTCTATTTAAATTTTCTTTAAAAGTTTTAGGGATCTTTTCGGCTTTGTCATGCTTATAATTTTCAAATTTCTTAAAATCTTTTTGAAATTTACCTTTGTTAAATTTAAGAAATTTATGAAACTTCCTAGCAAACATAGCCATATCTTTCGAGTCACTCTCTACTACTTATTTTTCCTTCTTTCGGACTTTCAAAGAAATTCCCTTATCTATTTTCTTTTCAGTTTTAGAGGGAAACATGTCTAGTTCATATGTTTATAAATCACCTACAATCTCTTCTAATTTCGTAGAGGCTAAAGTGGCTAAATAATTTAACATGGTCACCTTAGGAATAAATTTATCGAGTAGGGACCTTAAAATTTTCTTTACTACTCGGTTGTCAGGTATTTTCTCTCCCAAGTTAAAAGATGAATTTGCTATATCGAAAGTCTAGAATTAAATTCATCAAATATTTATTTTTCATTCATTTTGATGGTTTCAAATTGAATGGTGAGGTTTTGGAGTTTAGAAGCTTTAACGACACTAGTTCCATCGTGAGTGAGTTGTAAAATATCCTAAGCTTCTTTAGCGGTTTCACACGTCATAACGCATTGAAATTCATCCAATGTGACCACGCTAAACAAGGCATTTAAACCTCGGGAATTAAAATTTGCAAGTTTAAATTTATTCCCACTCCATCTATCGACGGGTTTGGGAACACGCTCGTTTTCTGCTAAATGTGTGGGTGGGACCACCTATTAACAACAGACAACAAAAACCTCTCATCAATAGACCTAAGTTTCGATTTCATACACGCTATCTAATACGCGTAATGGGAACCATCGAAAACAGGAAATTTTAAAAGTGAGAAAAAATCCATTTTTGAACAAAAATATTTAAAAGGATCTTAAACACAATAATTTAGAGATTCCTCTCTGATACCAATCTGAAGTGTCAAAATACCCCAAATTTTAAATTTTACAAAAAGTAATTTTCTTTTAAAGACGCAGAATATAAATGGCTCAACACAACACACACAAACAACTAATTTTAATTTCTTTCAAATTAAAATAAACAAAACACAAAGTGAATTTTAAATTAGACAACAAAAAATATTCACTTAAACCAATTTAATCCAAGTCCTAGAAATATGCCTACCGTAATTAATTAATCCATTTTTGCAAATAGGTCAAACCAAATTTTATCCAATAAAATTAATGACTTGAATTAAATTATATTTTTACCCAAACAAATTTAGCACCAAATTAAGTATACCAAATTTTATGTTTTTACCTACGCATGCATCTACTGCGAATTTGAAAAGGATAAAATAAACAAATAACCACTATGCCGCGATGTACGAGGAAAAACCCACAATGGGAAACAACCTCGGAGGACCCTAGCCTCAAATCCACTAAGTACGGTTTTACAAGTACAAGATAAAAAAGACTTACAACACTCGACTTGACTCCGTCCAAGCCCCGATGCTTCTTCTTGTACACACCTCTTCCTAGCGAATAACCACGGAGATCAACCGCGGTCTCTAAATCCACCAATCAAACATTAGGAACAACCGTCAACCACACTGATGCCTTTCACCATGTGAGAATTCCGTAGTAAAACAACGAACTTCTTCTTTATGGGATGGAGAAGTAGACCCAAACGAACTCTTCAATTCGGTAGAGTAAAACCCAGTGCCACACACTCCATGCAATATATATATATATATATATATATATATATATATATATATATATATATATATATTGTAAGTTGGAATAAACAAACTATGGGTGTAAACAAAAGTGTTTAAGAATAATGTTCTTGAAAATAAAAACACTTAAAACATGAACTTTTGAACTAAGAAATTTCTCTCTAAAAATTTTCTCTAAAAAAAGTGTTTAGAAAATGTCAAAAGTTAGTTTTTCAAAGTGCGTAAAAGTAAGTGGGAACATGGAGAAAAACTGATAAAACTGCAAAAAAAATTTCCACCAGAAATCTCGTTCGAACAACATTTCTAACGAAGTTCCACAGGCAAATGGGGAAAATTCGTTGGCAAACTCGTTCGAACGACATTCTCGTTTGAACAAAAAAATCATTCGAATGATAATATCGAACGAAGTCCTAGAATGGTCAAAATTTGTTTTTTAGCGCAGAAACTTTATTTTAAAGTTTTAACGAAACCTTCTGAAAATAAACATCAATTTAAAATAAAATTACATCCAATAAAAATTATTCCAAGCTCATATATATATATATATATATATATATATGTATAATGAATTCATACCTTAGGGGGAATTGTAACTAATGTTGTTGACGTACAAAGGAGGAATAATAAACTCGACATATGATGAAGCTTAATAATCTTGGCCGCTACGTCTTCAACTAACATGTCATAGGCTTGGATGGATACACTTGAACACTATCCTATGACTCAAATATTTTTGTCCGAAATTGAGACTCAATCGGAGAATTGTGTCCTTACATACTTAAAGTGTAACATTTTTATGAAATAAACTACTAAAGCGTGTTTTGGCACTAATATGGAAAGAATAATTTAAGTCCTTAAAGCGGAAATGATTTTGGGGATAAAAATCAATGCGTGAGTGAGAACAAAAGACTTTAGTGGAATATAATGATTTCTCCTAAATGAATAATGGAAAAATGGACGGTTAAGTCAAAGGATCTAGCCTCACCTCGAAATAGAAAAATTAATGTGAACATTATGACAATGTTGAACACATTGGCAAGATAATTATATTGGATGGTGCCAGGATAAATAATTAAGCAGGGCTATGCTGTCCCTAGTGGTGAAAGACCCCAAACCAACTACAGTAGTATATGGAGGCGAAGACCAATGGTGTGAGGCAACGAAGTCCACGTGTGTTTGTTGGCAGAATCCCTAAAGATAGTGCTAAGTAATGAATTGAAGATTCATGAAAGAGGCATAAATGGATGGTATTGATCCATTAATTTATTAAAACAGGAATAACGCATTAAATGTTGAAGGTTCATGTGGTAACATGAGATGGTTAAATAAGGTAACTTAAGATACTTATGCTACCTAATGAGGCTCAAACAATAATAAACACAAGTGTATGTTATATGAGGCTTTCAATAGAAAAAAGAGTAGTTTTCTAACACGATGTGTGCGTGTGTTGATGAAAGTCTTATGATAGGGTTAAATAACTTGAGCGTGAGTTAATTGAATGCAGAGAAATAAATGGTCCTAATGAAAATGAAAGATTTCCCAAACAAAGGAGATTTGTTGATTATGCGTGAGTTAATGGGAATAAGTGCTAGTCTTCGAAGCATGATAATACAAAATGACTATCTTGTAAGGCCAGAAAGGCCAAATGGAACCAAATAACGTTTTTGTAATAAAAATGATTAAATACATTGGCACATGTATTTTTTGAAGGTATATATGTAGATATATACTTATTTTCACATGCATGTAGTTTAGCGTGTGAGTATTACTTTCTTCCGTTCGTTTCTACTCTGCATTTTTATATGTTCCCACTGAGCATTCGACTCACATCTCTCCTTTGTTACGGCATGTGGCATGTCATTCTATATTTTGAGAGCGCTGTACAAGTAAGTGGTTACTTGCTTTACAATTAGTAGCTCTATTTACTTGACCTTGGGGGCACTCCCTTTGGGTCACATCAAGTAGTAATTATAAATTTTACTCGCATGCTAATAAGTATAACATTAAATACTATTTAAATTGGATTAGAAACATTAAATAGGGTGTTTCATTTCACTTCACAATTAATATAAGAATCGGATCAGGGGAGTCCTTTAATTGTGACACCCCGACTAATTAATTACCGGGTAGCTACTCCTTTATTAAATTAAATCAAAATGCCAAGTTGGCTCAGTTAATAGCATCACTGTCGAAAACATTTTATTATTACTAACCACCTAGTATTTAAAAAGTAAGTTATCAAATTTTAATTAAAGCCTGATTAACATGCAATAAAAGATTTAAAGCAAGAATAATATCACCATTCACCATAACGAAATAATAGAATAACCATCACATGATATAAATAAATCCGGAGGAAAAACTCCTCACAACAAATCCCACAACTGAAATAAGTAAGGAAATACTGAATACTGAATTAATACATGCCAAAGTCTGAAAAACTAAAATGGAAATGTCTCTAATAGAATTTGGGCAACAGGCCCTACAACTGAGGAATACTGAACATGGGATCCAAATGATAGAAGCGTCTAAAAGCAAATCCCTGTAACTTCCACAAACAACTACAGCTCGTCATCGGAATGAGAATCCTATGCGTGGTGTCCTTGTGGCTGGGCACCTAAAATGGTTTTACAAGAAAATAGATTTGAAAGCAAACGGGTCAGAGCCCGAATGTGGAGATATTTTAAAAACCTGCAAGTGCTTTAAAAACATATAAAACATTAAATACAAAGTACATGTTAGGACGTGCACTCACATGAAATTCTCACCTCTCATCTAACTGTGCACTCCTAACATAAGTACCCATTTA
Source organism: Sambucus nigra (assembly GCA_949130495.1). NCBI lineage: Eukaryota > Viridiplantae > Streptophyta > Magnoliopsida > Dipsacales > Adoxaceae > Sambucus > Sambucus nigra. The sequence goes on from OX422214.1 coordinate 455,784,381, forward strand.
AAATGACACAAACCACTAGCTAAGTGACATCATATCTAGCTAGACTGTCATAGGTCCTACCCTTTTTACTCGGTTCCCATTAACATTATAACGATCTCAATTAAATAGGGGGCTTAACGTAAATTCAGGTTCTCATATAAAAGTAATACAACTCGTTATAGATTATCCCTTTTATGTTATTCCGTAGTTATACACACAATACCATATGAAAGTTCCCATTTTACTAAGTGTATATTTTCCACAACATAAATATACAATATAAGCACCCCGAGACTAAGCTGCGGTGCACACATACTCTGCTATCCATCCGGGTACATCACGTACATAAGGAATCACGTATTCCGAATCTCTCAGGATTAGTTCAGATAACACAAATCACAAGCAGTGGAGGCGAACACAGTCACATCACATGGGTCACGCACATACCTACGCTCCCACGATCAGCAGACTTATTAACATCCCAATAAGTCCTTCTCTGACCTATGTTCTCGAGGTAACCAATCTAAATCCGAGCAACACAAGGATAAGAAGGCCCTAAGCGAACGTAAACCTCCCATGATAGCAAGTATGGTAGGTATGTCATACAAATAAAATTGTATGCTAAGCATTCACACATCTTAGATATCACAATATTAATAAAGGTATACTCTACATCCTTATACCATTATTCCAAATTATATATTTTAAGTCTCTTGATAATATAAAAGTTAAACTGTCGACACGTCTCACGTCGTAGTTTCTTATACTTAAAACCTATCTCAAATAGATTATTAAGTTCCTAATTTTTCCCACATATAACATCTTCATTCCTAAGGTCTTTACTTCTGCCCAAACCTCATTTCATCAAATTATTCAACTTTACACTTTTATCCCAAATATTCTCTCACTTATCGAATTTCATGAATTTAGAATAATTCCTCAAATCGAATTCTAATTAAGGTCCAAGTTTCATAATCATGCCTACTGGTCTTCCTTAAGTTTAGGGGCATTCATAAGGTCTCCAATAGCATTTTCCAAGGGTTACTACCGTTAAAATTTAAATAGGGAAAAACTTTACTCATTCTGGGAAGGTCGATCGATCGACCTTTTCCTTCAATCGATCGATTGTGGTCGATCGATCGACTGATGAACATCGATTGATCGAATGCACCAGGTATGGCTACGGACTGCTTCGTTTTGCAGTTTTCAAATCATCCCAAAACATACTTTTAATGCATGAATCTCTAATATAACGTTATAGTATCATCATACAACCATCCTACAACATTAATAACGTTCTAAAACCAATAATTCATCAACCAAGGGCTATATATGGATCAATCTTCATCAAGAACCCTAGTTTTCTAATTTTTTTAAAAACATTCAAAAACCTCTTCTTAAATCCGTTTTTGTTTCTTGTAAGATATATCAACATCAGATTAGTCCTCTAAATACGATTCTACATGCAATCCTTTCCTCAAAATATAGTATTCTAATTCCAAACTCATGGATTTTTCATTAACTTTCAAGAACAAATGTCAATCTTAGGATTATCTAACATGGAAGAAACATTCTCTGAATTAAACGGAATTAAATCACTTGCCTTGATTCAATCTCTGATTTTGATGACGATTTGAAGAAGTTCCCTCTCTCTTTCTGCAGAATTCCTTCTATCTCTCTCTCTCCAAGCTTCCTTCTTCAATGGCTATGGTGGCTAGGGTTTGTTTTTTTTGGGAAAGAAGTTAGAAACCTAATTCTAATAACCTACGTACCCTTTATGTTGTCGGTATGGCCTAAAAATACCCCGGGACCCAAACTAAACCCCCGGTTAGTGTTTTCTGACTATCTCGACCCTTCCGAATGCGTTGACGCACTCAAAACGACCATACGGTTTATAGAATTTAAATTCACTTTTATAATTAAAATAATTATATCCTGACGCGACTGTCACACGCATCATAATAAAATGTCCAAATTGCCGTATATCAATCTCAGGACAAATTTCATAATTCAATATTCATATGTCATTATATATACTCAATATAGTCAATATAGTCAAATACCAACTCACATCTCGCTAGTATTTTATCCGGATTAATTCCCAATTAATTCTCATTTAATTAATTAATCCCAAAAATATATATCGCCAAAAATACGGGGTATTACATTAATAACCTTTAAATCCGTGTCAGGGCGTTACAATAAGAATATAACTCTCTATCGCATTTTCCTGAGTATTATTCTCTACCCAAAGGGCCCTAGTAAGCTCATATTAATACCAATAGTTAATACAATCCTACTCTACTGGTCGGGATTATAGGTTCATTTATCTCGTTTTGATCCGGTCTTACTTTCTCAAGTTTACTCGCATTACAAATTATGTACGATTAATCTTAGCCTTAATTCTTTTCACTTGTGACTAAGCTCCAATCCTTACATTTGGCCTACCGGTGATCACTATATCCCTCAATATAATTTAAAAGAATCCCAAAAGTCCCCCTGATCCTTATTCACATAACTAAGGCTTAAAAAGGGGAAAATAGCCAAATCTAGAAGAAAAAAATCTATTCGGACCTGACTCGAATCGATTCGCCATCCAAATTGATTCGGCTAAGGAACCGAATCGATTCGTCATAATAGGTCTTCATCTTCTTCGTTAATTGTTACGACTTTTTACCATGGAGCTTCCTCAAAACTCCATTAAACTTCTTTAAACTCTCAACCAACCTAACCAATCATTTTTTATAGGTGTAGGGATAACTTTGGACGTGGTAAAAAAAATTTAAGGATGTGATAAAAAATTTGGGGAAATCCTCAAAAAATTAATTCAAGAATAGATAAAAACTAAATATGCACCAAAACCTAGTTTCTCATGTTCTTCCTCTCATTTAATTCGAAACTCATATTTCCTCCATTTTTAACATCACATATAATCTGATTTCATATTACTTACATACATACATAGGTTCAATCTACATGAAATTCTACCCAAGATCATGTGTTTAAATCATCAATTATTCAAAAAACTCATTTAAAATCATCAAATATAAGACCCTACACTATATATGTATTATAACCTTTTAGAGATAAGCAAGATAAACACTTTCCTTATGATATGTAGGTCTGATTTCGTTTATGAGATGATGGATCCTCGCTCCGATCACGATTTTGACAACTTTTGTGGATGAATCAAGGTGCTACACCTTCAAACTCTTTTTTCTTACCCTCTAATGGCCTCTCTTCTCTTCTCCTTGTATTCTTAGGGTTTTCAATATGATATGATGCTTCCCCAAATGGTTAATCTTAGGTTTCAAATCCCAATTCCCGAAATTAGGCTTACGGGCCTAGCCCAAGTGACTTGAACACTCCCGTGTTGGATCGATTATAACTGAAGAGGCCCTGAAACCCAATTACAACCACCGAGTACACTATTCTAATTATCTCGATCCATCCGGAATCAACTGTGACCTCGAAATTAACATCTGAGTCACTTTACAATAATTCCCCTTCGAGTCCTCAAATAGTCTACACGCGACTCCCTGGAGAGATTCCACGCAATTCCGTCGATATTACTCTCTACAACGTATAATAATTATCACACAAATTATTCTATTAACAATAAATTTCTATCTCTCCCAAAAATATTTAGTTCCATCAACTTACGGCACACGTTTAATTTAAAATTAAATTCAAATAATTATTGAATCAATAAAATTCCAATTACTAAAAAATACGGGGTATAATGTACTACCCTCTTACAAAGGAATTTCGTCCTCGAAATTAGGATAATCCCGGTACTCAATAGTTTCGGATATATTCTTGCACAACATCTGTCATTTCCAAAAATCTAAATCGTTATGTTGTTCCCGCTATATCTCTACTAACGGTATTCTTTAGTCCAATGGTCCCCATTTACCGATCATTCTAGTGGCTAATTTTCTTTATCCATCTCATACAAAAATACTTCATCATTTAATCTACCAATTCACCTTAGTGCCTATATGACACTTTGCAATTTTGTCCCCTTTTTGGTCACTGCTATGAGCTTATCTACTAACGCTAAAGTATTTCCTTTACCGGGAAAAATTCCAACATCCCTATGTGTTAACTCCTTTATTCATTTACTCTCACTATACATTTAGTCCCACATCTTTCGACTGTGGAAGATACTAAATATCCAATTAACTAGGGCACTCATACTCCCTATACACATTCATCACCGCACAAATTAAATTATCATTATATACTTGTTTTAAGCTAACCCTCAGGTACTAGACATGACCGTACACTAAGGTAATACTCAACCACACGACTACTTGCAACTTACTTATTCTCTAAGTTGCCCCACAGATCTACTTGTGGTGTAACCATTCTACACTGGTTTTCACATCAGAATTATATGGCTCTATCGGCCCTAAATCATGATATAACAATCAACTCTCAGTTATAACCACGTACACATACAATAACTAAAGTACTAAATTACTTCCAAAAGACCAAAATCCTCTCAACTTCCAACGTCACTAAGTTTCATTCGTGGGATGTCTCGCAAAGTGAAATCCAAATAAGGAACCCCCCGATACACTACTATCTAACATCATCGGTCGTTGACATCCGTTAGGCCCTCAGCCTGTACTACTTACCCCCAAATTCCCGTATGTTGAAATAAAAATTCTACTCATCCACTCTTATGATACTAGATATGATGTACATCATGATGCTCTCACTATCTCAAGTTCTTAGTGCTATGTAAATAACGAGCTATATCTCTCCACTCGACAAGGAACACAACTTAAATTGAATCACATTTGTAAAAAGTCCCTATGCATTGGGATCAAATATAACCAGACAACATACTCACAGAAGTCTAAGATACAATATATATATATATGCTCAGCCCTCTTTTAGGTGATGCCTCGCAAGAACAATATATCTTACCCTAGAATACCAAGTAGGACAGTCTTATCTCACAATATACTGCTGTTCAAACTATTGGTATAAAACCACTATACATTTCATGATAAGTTCTACTTTACTAACTCTCAAAAGTAGTAAAGAATAACATAATAATTTTCTTAGTTCCCACACCCGCTCCTCTACAGGTGTCACCGAAAAGTCCTACTACCTAATGGTAAATTCATTCGTAATAAGGCTGATACCACCCACGCACCCACTAAACTCGACTTGCACTCAAATTCTATCACTAACAATCATATATTGTGATGTAACCATGTCACATGAACTAATCCCGTACTCGTAAGGATGAAGAAAAAATATTATCTCCATTTGCCATCTACCTTGCCTGATCGTCGGGTCCCTGAACAGAACCCTCGTGCCGGAACTAACCCATGATCTATTGTAATGGTTCTATATCTAGGATCTCATCCTGTACTTTCCCTCTACCTTGCCTTGGTAAATCCCTTATTTTATGACCTATACATCCATAAGTGAAAGACAGGCTCAAAAATCTCTCTCCCTCTTGTCACGGCCCTATTCGTCTCCCCTATTGTTCCCTTGGCCCTAATGACCCTAAGGAAGACATATGCTATTATTACTGAGGACCCTGCTGGTACTGCTTGAACCCAATTATTCTCATGTTGGTACACTTTGGGCCTAAATCTCATAGACCCATTCTCCTGTCAAAAATCTAGCTTCTCTTACTGATGTGACCCACTGGCATCGTTCTCAACTACTTTCTCAGTCGGACTAATATCCATTTCTCGTTGTGGACAAGTTCAATCCTTGTGGCCTTATTCTCCCATATAATACATCTCTCCATGACATCCCACCATATCTTGCCCCACTAGACATGTCGGGGTGTCCTTCTCTCACACCTAGTAGTCTTGGCCCCGATTGCTAGCCTCGTTGTACCTTTAGTTCCGCTAGCCCTATGGAACTTGATACTGGACTTGATGAACCTAACTCAATCCACCATCACTGAGTAAGACTTACAGTGATCTTACTGGGTATACCCTCATATGGTGCATCACTAGCATCGTCTAATCCAATCCTCTTCTTTGGCTAGATTCTCCAACCCCCTTGGCTCCCTTCTCATGGAAGCATTTATATAAACCTATAAATGTATGTCCTTGATGACATTGGTAATAGTCATCCTAGATGTATTTTCCATACATGCTTGAGTATTTTACTCACTAGTTCATTATTAACTTATGGACCCTTTTTACATTTTCCATCTCCCATTCGTCGAGTACAAATTTTGCTAAACTAGTCAACTTTTCTCTCACGACCAGTCTGTATCTTGCCCATTTGATAAGTTTCCCAAAATTCATTTGCATCTATGTTCGAACAACATATGAAAGGTCTTATGATCAAACCATTTTCAAATTCCTCGTTTAATTCCATATATATTTCTCTATATGTGGTGACTGCCTCTCATCACTCAATGCTTATCCTATAAGCTAAAAATCATCGTCCGAAATATAATCCTAGGTGTCGCTGCATTCCACCCTATAAAATTATATTTGGGATCTCTCCTTCCATTAGCCCATTACACTTCGTCTCTCCCCCAAATCCTTATAGAAGTCTCTTCAAAAGTGTCTTTCCAACACCCTCCTCTTGTCGTCCATGCTGGGTGAGTCTGAACTTGCACTACCGTTATCTACAATGGTGCTTGGGGAAAATTATTGTTCCTTAGTTATTATCCTATTGTCACCTGTTTGAACAATAATCGTTGTGACCTCAATCTCAATTACCATTTTCAGAATACTCTATGTCTTTCGTTGAGGCTCCCCTCCTATAGTCCTTTTAATGGCACTCGTTGGTTGTCCCCTATCGTTAGACGTACGAAACCTAATCGAACTCGTATATGAATCGCATCAACTATACTTAATAGTAGGTAAGTCGCATACGTAGAGGAATACAACAATCCTATAATAGGGCTCTACATCAAAGAACGTTCAACATAAACGTAAAAAGTTGCACAGATACTAAGGACACTAGAACCTAATGCTTTGATACCATCTTTGACACCCCGCCTATTTAAATATCGGGTGATCAGTCCTTAATAAAAATAAAACAAGAGTTTCATCTAGTTCATTCTTAGCATCACTATCGATTTTTTTTTAAATAACTAACCACCTACGTTTTAAATAAAGTGGTGCCAAATTTTTATCTTTTATTAACACACCAACATGTGGAAGACTAATTACAAGGGAAATTTACAATTAGGTCCCTTGGTAACAATTTTTAAACCTTTAAGGACAATTTACAATTAGGTCAACTTGTTATACCACTAGCGTAGACTTTTACGAGACAAGAATAAGTGAAGCCAAGTGTTTAAAATTTGTCAAAATTATTTTAGTGTTTAAAATTTATTTGTGAGGGACCTAAGAGTACTTTCCTATAATTACAATCACTAACCATCCATGCATATATAATATAAGTCCATCACAAGGTAATTACTCGATAAAAATAATACCGAATAAACCATCGGTTCCAAAGTCTAATATAAAGTACATCAGAAGAATATAAACCTGAGTACAAAGTCCAAACTGAAATAAAAAAATGCCTAAGGGGGAATCACGCCCAAATGAAATAATTTAACTACATCATACTCTAGGAATAAAGTAACTAAAGCATCTAATCCAAATCCTGCAAGCATCCACAAGTGTTGAAGCTTCGCATGCCTTGAACATATCATATATCTTGGCGTCCGTGTGGTTGGACACCTAAAAGGTTTTGATAATATTTTGCAAGATGGGTCAGAGCCCAAAGCATTTAAAAATATTTTGCAAATGTTTAAGTGACAATTTAAAATCAGTTATTGATTACACATGTTAGTTTAACGTATACTCCCTTGAGTCCCTTGCCCCTCAACTAATGTGCTCGCCTAATGTCATATACCTAGCTATGCTACCCAGCCCCACTAGGTCTCATTAATAATTATCTAATCCCTAACAGTTTTGGCTCCCCGTACCGCCCATACAATATACTTATTGAATACTAATTATTAGCATTACTCGTATGTTATTAATATATCATAGTTATCATTTCACGTATGTTGTCATTAAACCATATCATTAAGTTGCTTGACTTAATTCATCTTTAGATATACGCTATCCAACTTTACTACTATCACACACTTCATATCTTATCTCATAATCAAATCACTTTTAGATATACACTATCTATCCTTCCTACATTACACACAAGTCGGATAAATCACATTTGTATATAGACATATCACACATATCATATATACAACTATAACATCTACGGAATGATTGCTCGTAATGCGGAATACTTTATTATTTAGTCCATGTACCTCCCTTACTAAAATAAGGACTCTTGGTTCGACATGTCCCCTCGAACCCAAAAATAAAATACCAAGCGATGGAGGCAAACATAGTTTTAAGCCTTTGGGATATGTACATACCTAACTTACCTAAATGACCAACCACTCTCACAAATACACGACACATAGTGAACCACTTGAAGTTATATATCTTGGGGCACAATTCCAGACCTCCCTGGAATCAACAAAATGGGATCACCAATTACGTGGGACCTCCATGATAGCAAGTAGCGTAGGTATGGTAACATACATAGGAAATGAAATAATAGGTATACACACAGCCTATCCATATGTCTGATATAGGCATACACACAACCTATAATAAAATTCGTATAGGCATACACCCATCCTATTAATATAATCCGTATAGGTATGCAATCACCCTATAGATATAATCCATACAGGTATATCCCCACCCTATATATATCATCTGTATAGGTATGCACTCACCTTATAAATATAATCCGTATAGGTATGCACTCACCCTATAAATATAATCCATATATGTATACACTCATTTCATAAATATAATTCGTACCTAATATATCTCTCAAATACTCACGTACTACTCATTATATGAATATAACTCTCTATCGCATTTTTCAGAGTATTAATCTCTACCCAAAGGGCCCTAGTTATCCCCGGATTAATATCAGTAGCTAATACAATCCTACTTTACTGGTCGGGATTATAGGTTCACTCATCTCTTCATGAACCATCCTTACTCTCCCAAATTTATTGGCATCACAAATTATTTTCGATTAACCTTAAACTTAATTCTTTTCACGTATGACTAAGCTCAAATCCTAACATTTGGCCTATTGGTGATCATTATATCCCTCAATATAATTCAAGAGCATCCCAAAAGTCCCCCTAATACTTATTCACATAACCAAGGCTTAAAAAGTGTAAAATAGTCAAATCTAGCAAAAACAAATCAATTTGGCCCGAATCGAATCGATTTGCCATCCGAATAGATTCGGCTAAGGAGCCTAATCGATTCGTCGTAACAGGTCTTCATCTTTTCTTAACTGTTACAACTTTTCACTATGGAAATTCCTCAAAACTCCATTAAACTTATTCAAACTCTAAACGAACCTAACCAATCATCTATTATAGGTGTAGGGACAACTTTGGACTTGATGAATACTTTAAATTCTCAAAAATTTAATTCAAGAATAAATTAAAACTAAATATGCACCTAAAACCTAGTTTCTCATGTGCTTCCTCTCATTTAATCCGAAACTCAGATTTCCTCCATTTGAAATGTCACATATAATATGATTTTGTATTACATACATATGATCAATCTACATGGAATCCTACCCAAGATCATGTGTTTAAATAATCAATTTTCCAAACACCTCATTTAAAATCATCAAATATAAGACCCTACACTACATGGGTATTATAATCTTTTAGAAACAAGCAAGATAAACACTTTCCTTATGATATGCGGGTCTGATTTTTTTATGAGATGATGGAGTTCATCCTCCTTGCTCCGATCGCGATTCCAACACTGTTTGTGGATGAATCAAGGCGCTACACCTCCAAACTCTCTTTTCTTCCCTTTTAGTGGCCTTTATTATCTTTTCCTTTGATTCTTAGGGTTTTAGATATGAAATGAAGGTACCCCAAATGGTCAGTCTTAGGTTTTAAATCCCAATTCTTGAAATTAGGCTTATGGGCCAAGCCCAAGTGAACCGAACACTCCCGTGTGGGCTCGGTTAGGACTAAAAAGGCGCCGAAATCCATGTACAACCCCTGAGTACACTATTCCAACTATCTCTACCCGTTCAGAATCAACCGTGATCTCTAAATTGACATCCGAGTCACTCTACAATAATTTTCCATCTAGTCCTCAAATAGTCTACACGCAACTCCCTGGAGAGATTCCACACAATTCCGTCAATATTACTCGCTACAACATATGATATTTGTCACAAAAATTATTCTATCAACAGTAAATTCTTATCTCCCCAAAATATATTTATTTCCATCAAATTACAATACACGTGTAATTTAAAATTAAACCCAGATAATTTTGGAATCAATTAAATTCCAATTACTAAAAAATACGGGGTATTACAAATATCCCACCATTAATACTGCTACCTTGTCTAATTGTCCATAACTAGGAATAACTCTCTTCTGAGTAATTACCTGGATTATAAAACCTCTAGAACGAGTTGCAATCTTGATTTGTGGTTTTTGAGTCTACATAAGAGGTTACCATATATCAGACCATAAATCATGCACTTACTTTTAAGTGATAAACTATTACTTTGTCATTTTCCTTGAAATACAAGGAAAATTGGACACATTTTCTATAATAGTTCTAACTAGATGTGGTGGTAATGCCTTCCTTATAGGATATTTCACTAATATCGATGAATATGGACCTTCCTAACCCAAATTGTTGTAACTAAAACTTATCCTCCTACCTCCCTTTTGGGAGAGTAGTAAAGATATTCTCAAACAACAAACACCAATCTTTGGATACCGATGATCCTCACTCCCAGATTATAAAATAGTGCCAGGTTTTCCCACTATATCTAATCTAAATAATCATTTGTTCAACTAATGATAACATCATTCTGAGAACATGATTCTTACTTGAATGTAATCAAACAATCTAGGTGTCTATGAATTCTCATTGGTCAATTCTTTAAATAAAACATGTGCACATAGAATTTTCCTGGGGGAGGGGGGGGACCAAATCCATGTAACACATAATTTAAAAAATTACTATATGTTTTAAAATATCATTATTTCGTGAATAAAATCATTCGATTGGGGGGGGGGGGGGGCAGATCAAGCTGACATGATGAATCAATCGCATCATAATTTTAAAATAATGATTGGAATTGTGGGTTAAACAATTTATTACCACTTAATCAAGAACAATGTCCAATTATATTTGCAATCCCTAAAACTTATACTAGTTAAAAATTTCACGACTAAAATAGTGAGGAAAAATTGAATTCATTGTTGGATTTTTAGAATCAATAAATTTTAAAAAATAATTTCTAATTAATACAAGAGAATTAATTCGATTAAATTTTAAAGTGGCATCCCTCGTCCGCGAAGTTTAAAAAAATAATCTCCTCGCACGTCCTAGTTCACTTATGATGTGATATTTCTTGATCGAAGCTTAACCCACACCGACTTAAACAAAACCAACTTTCATATTTCATTATGTTACTAGATAGTTTAAGAACTTTTGTCCAATATAGTGAATAGTCGATGACTTTTGGTTCCACTCCTATTGACAGTGACTTTGATGAAGAGGATATCAAAAGTTGTATCGAACTATATAACATTGGTTTATTAATTGAAATCAAATCTTCTCGTGTAGAACTTCCTCGATGGGAGGACTGAACTCACTCATATTCAATTTTAATTAACTATCAATTAAGAATTTTAAAATTTTTATGATACAACGATTAAAACCATTTGATGATGAAATATTAATTTCACCACAATTTTAAAATGCCGATGGATACTGTGGGGTCCATGTTGAAACCCCTCTCTATCTTTGTCTTTTAAAACTTAAGGGTTTTGAAAAAAATATTTATTCAATTCTAAAAGGCTGAATTTAAATTCTTAATAATTTTTAATTTACTTTTACAAATTAAATTGTCAGATCTCATTATCTCAATTTTTGAAAACATAATACCATTTTTACATTAAAATAAAATCCAGAGTCCCAAATTCAATTTATGCCTTTTAATTAGTTACCTTAATTTAATTTGACTTCAAAAATAATACATAAGACGCATTTTCCAAAAAAAAATGGTAATCTAGGCCGATCTCAATATTTAATCCATGTTATCCATAAATTGGTGCTCCTAATTAAACCGACTAGCATGCCAAATTATGCAATGTAATAATACAAAGACATACAAGTAAAAGACAAATTTTCAAATGGTGTCAATATGTATGTATTGGCATTATTTCAAACAAAAACCACTTTGAGTCATAGATATATTTTACTTTTCACGATTCCCATATAGTCTATGACGTTGTGTTGAAGACAGAGTGACTAAGCTTCAAAGATAGATCATGCCATAGTTTTGGTGAACGTTTCACATCTTCAAAATTAGTTTTTCGAGATTCTATTAAGTATAACACTCGGTAAATATTTTTTAAGCATGTTAATTTGTTTAAAATGTTTTTAAAATCGGGTTTTCTGAAAGAATCTGTACGTGCTGATTGGGGTGAAGAAGTGATGGACTTCGTGTTCTTAATCGTAGATGATTCCCTAGTTGTATTGATGGATACCGAGGTACATGTAGACTCGTGTGTTGTGAACCTAGTGTAGTTGAACTCCTGCATTGCGGTTTAAGAATATTAGAGCGTCAAGTCTTGTGATGATCGAATCGTTGAGTAAGTCTACTATTTGTACTTTGTAAAATCGTATCATAGTGATTTTTTGGCTTAGTTTGTCCGAGTTTTTTTTCATTATTGTTTCCTCATACATCGGCGCGTTTTGTGGACTTTACCTTATTTTACTTGCTGAATCACACTAGATGCATGTTTAGAATTAACAAGATAAAATTAGGTTAAGTAAAATTAGTTCCCAAAATTAGTGCATATTAAAATTGGAAAAATGTTTTGAAAAAGTGTTTTCACGTAAATGACACACAAAAGTGGCATTTACAAATTAGTATCAGAGCATGTTGCACTTACTTATTGTGTAGATCCTTATTTAGTGCATTATGGGTGATTATTTATTTCTCTCTCTTAGGTTGTTGTATTTTTCTCTCGATGGATTCTCCTATCTTTGACGAATTAAATCTCTTGAATTTGAAATTTGCAAAAAGAATTGAAAACCTTAGAGAAAAAAATTCTCATTTTAAACATATGATTGAATGTTTGCAAATGTTTCAAACTCAAAGAGATATCATTCGTAAGAAGTTTGTTGCTTTGTATGATGACTTTAAATCTTTAAAATTGACCAAGGAATAGAGTGATAATACTCATAGTGTTGGACGAAAAGTTAGAGGAATTTAAAAATTCTAGTGTTTGTGCCGTTGAAGAAAATTAATTGATTAATGATTTTAAGGCACATGAGAGGAATCTTAGGGATAAGTTTGCTTTCATTGAGGAGGATCAAGATAACTTTATAGGAGTAATTGAAAATTTAAAGAAGGAGTCCCTAAAAATTGAGGAGTCTAACTATTTCCTTGAATCCAAGCATCTGAAGTTAAAAAATGATTTAATCGACTCAAGTAGTGATGTTAGTGGCTTATCCTGTTCTAGTGTGTCAAATGTTAGAGCCAAAACCATAGTTTATTTTAGAGGGTAAACCACATCCCAAGGTTTTAGAAAGGTCAACTCGAAGGTTACATTCCTCGTCATATTTACTCATGTTTGCATTGTGGTAGGCAAGGTCACTTTAGAAGTTTTTGCTTTGATCTTAGAAAAGATCCTAGGAAGTTTAAGCATAGTGTCCCGTCGGTTCCCAAAACTCGTCAAGTTAGTTATACACCTGCTTGGGTTAGGAAATATATATGTGTCACATTCTATTTCTTATGGATGATTGCTTGCATGATCATGTTTATCATACGCTAGTTTTGCTTCATGATATATATTTGCTAGTGATATGACATGTTTATCTATTTGTATATATTTTTAATTTATTTGAGTCTTATGAGAAAAATAAAAACAGAGTTTTTAGTTTCATATTTTTTCAAGAATACGAAAAAGAATTTTTGGGGTTAAAAATATTTGAAAACATAAAAAAGATTTTCAATTTATTTTTGTGTCTTGATTTTACATTTTTGATGTGGCATATTGATGTGCTTGGACCCCCATAGTTTCATTATCCATGTGGCTAGGACATTTGATCATAATTATAGATGCTTAGAATGATCTTAACCATTAATTAATGGGGTTGTTTTGAAGTTGATTTGAATTTTGATTCGACTTTGTAGTAAGGACAAATTTCCAATCGAGTCATTTGTAGTATTGGCTACATTCTGTTGGACAAAAAACTTTTAGGTCATTCCCCATCAAGCTTCATACAACCTTAGATAATTGAGCATCGCATCCAAAGTTCACGCGACATCAATATGCACTCCAAGTTCATTCTTCTAAAAGGTATATGACCAAAAACATTTTATGTGTTGGAGTATTTTTCATAACGAGAAATTTTCATATAGAGTAATGTTCATAAAAAAATAATTTTCATAAAAACCTTTTTTGAAATTAATTTTAACCTTTTTTTAATGAAATAAAAACCTCGTTCTAAGTTTTCTCCAGGTCGTTCGAACGACCTGGATCTAACGACATGTCCCAGAACTCACTAGAAACTCGTTATAAGCTCCTTAGAAATGTCATTCGAACGACCTCCTTCGAACGAGATTTCTAACGACTTATCTAACTCTCCTCTGGAATATCGTTAGATAACTCGTTCGAATGAAAAGTCATTCGAATGAACTCATTCGAACGAGATCTTCCAGTTTTTAAAATTGTTAACTTATTTTCCAGCAGTTATTTCACACAACTGCTATTGTCCACTATTATAGTTTCAATATATGGACGAAAATCAGTTATTTTCAAGAAGGAAGTTTTACATACTCTTGAGAGAAAAATTTCATATCTTCCCTTTTTGGTAAAAATCCTTCTCCAACACAATTTAATCTTTGAATCAAAACCCCACGACATCAACTTGAAATTCAACAAGCACACTTACGGTGGATCTCTGCCTTCATGCTTATTGGAGATGGTACTTAGGGCTTCGGTGGATACCGTGACACGAGTAGTGTCGAGCAACGCGTTAGAGCTTCGCGTACTATAAATTCGGAGGTAGAGGATGGAATCAACATGTCTTGATTGAGTCAAAGTCTGTAAGTCTTTTGAGTCCTTTGTAAAACCTATTTGTAGTGGATTTGTTTAGGCCCGGCCGTCCGAGGCTTTTCCCATTTGGGTTTTCCTCGTACATTGGCATGTTGTGATTGTGATTTTTGTACTCTACTTTATTAAATCACCTTGATGCATGCATAGGATAAAATGGATAAAATTGGATAATTTTATTTCACTTAATCAAGTTATCAATCCCATCGCATTAACTGGAAATTGTTCATGCTAACTTTTAAATTTGCAAAAGAAATTAAAATTCGAATATATTTCTACTTGGAAATTTTTTAATAGCGTTGTGTGTGCGTATTATACGAAATAAACTAAGTAAATATAACCTTACAACTTCAAATTGGTATCAAATCTAGTCTCTAAAAGTTATTTAGATGAATCTTGGAGGTTATATGGAAAGTTTTTCATTGAATAAACTACCTTTGTTTGATGGAACTAATTACGTCTATTGGAAAGCACGTATGAAATCTGTCCTTAAATCAATTGATGAGCGTGTTTGGATTATTGTTAAAAGAGGATGGTCCCCTCCTACTATGGTTGTTAATGATGAAATTATTTTAACACCTGTAGAATAGTGTGTGAGGAAGAACTAAAATGGTGTAACTTTAACTCTAAAGGTTTAAATGCCTTGTTCGGTGCGGTGACCCCCAATGAATTCCGTCATATAATGACGTGTGAGACGTCAAAGGAAGCTTGGAATATTATCCAAGTTACTCATGAGGGAACTAATGTAGTTAAAGCTTCAAAGCTTCAAAACCTAACTACTCAATTTGAAACCATCACCATGAAAGAAACTGGAACGTTTGATGAGTTTCATGCTCGTATATCTGATATTGTTAATTCTTACGTTAACCTAGGTGAAAAAATACCTGAAGATCGTGTTGTTAAGAAAATTCTTAGTTGTCTTCCAATGAGTTTCATTCCTAAAGTCATTGTTCTTAATTCCTTAGGAAATCTAAATATGTTGAAACTTGAAGAGCTTGTTGGTGATCTTCAAACATATGAATTATATATGTTTCCTAAATATAATAAAAGAAAAGATAAAGGTGTTGCTTTGAAAGTAAAGAAAGTATAAGTGTCTGAATCTGATGAGTCTAATATAGATCCTGATGATATATCTCTATTTGCTAAAAAATTTAAAAAAATTCTCAAGTTCAAAAAGCAAAACTCAAAATTTGAAAAACCAAAAGTTGATAACAACAAAACCAAAGGTAATAGAAAATTTAATAATCAGGATCCTAAGAAGTTTAATAGAGATAAATTTAAAAAGGATGATTCAGATAGATGCTTTGAGTGTGAGGGATGTGGTCATAGAGCATTTGAGTGCCCTACTAAACTTAAGAGACAATGCCACTCTAAGCGACATCGACAATGAGTCTGAAGACTCTATCCCATCTAGAAATCATTTCCATGCTTTTATGGCAAGCCATGATAGTATATCAAGCGAGTCACACCCTAATGTTGACAATTCCGAGCAAAATCTTCAGATTGCTTCCAGTCACTTTACTAGTAGTGATGAAAAAGGAAGTGAAAGTGAAATAGATGAGAGTGAATTGAAATCCGCCTATTCTAAACCATACACCGAGTCTCTTCATATTCAAAAAGTAAACAAAAGATTAACCTTTAAAGTTTTAACTTTAGAAAAAGAGTTGAAAGGCCTGAAGGAGAAGGAGGCTTTAGTTAGTCAACTCGAGGAAATTAATATATCTCTTTTTGAAAAGCTTATCTTGGTAGGTAAAGAAAAATGTGACTTAATTATCTCCTTGTAAGGTGTCAACAACGATCTTCATGAGTCATTAGAGATTAGAAAATATCTCGAAACTAAAATTTCCCAACTTGAAAAAGATCTCGAGTCCTCTCGTGAAGTTAAAGTCACACTCGAAGATAATTCAAGAAGAATGGAAAAATTATTTCTAGGCCCAGTTTTAGGATAGAAGGATAAAGGTTATGAAGAGAGAAAGGGTATAGAATATGAAGAATATGAAGAAAGAGAGTCATCCAAGGTCAAACCCAAACCCGTAGCTAAGTTTGTTAGAAAATCTAACTCTCATAAACCTTTTCTACCTAAAATAAGTCATCCTAAGAAACTTTCAAAAGCTAATCCAAAACAACCCTATGTGTGCATTTATTGTCACAAACGGGGTGAACTTAAAGTTTTTTATTACAAGCTTGGAAAGAACTCTCATTTCATAACTTCTAAACAACACTATAGCTCCTTAGCTAGTCTTAAGAGCCAAGTTGAGTATCTAGTCAATACTTCTAAAGGTATAATTGAAGAGTTTCTTAGGTTTTCTAAAGTCCAAGGAAATAATTCCAATCATAACACTAGAGCCAACAAAGGAAAGAAAACAACTCAAGCTTGGGTTAAGAAAAATCATACCAATAAAGCATTTGTTGCCCATGTTTCACTTAAGACTCAAAATACCTCTTAATGGTACTTTGATAGTGGTTGTTCGAGACATATGACTGGTGAAAAATCTTTGTTTACCACTCTTGAAAACTATAAAGATGGTAAAGTCACCTTTGGGGATGGAAGAAAATCTTGAATCATGGGTAGAGGATCTATTGAAATCTCTGGGTTTCCTAAATTTGAAAATGTCCTTTATGTTGATGGTCTCAAGACTAATTTGATAAGTATTAGCCAATTATGTGATGAAAATCTTAATGTTAAGTTTGGTCAATCGAAATGCACCGTATATGATCAATAGAGTGAATCTATTTTACAAGGTGTGAGAATTTGATCTGATCAAGTGTCCTTATGTCTTTATGGTCTGTTCTTTCAATCCGTCTAGAAATATAATAAACATGACAATTTCTACAGAATAGTTCCTAAATCTTCTCTGGTTTGCAATAGTGCAAAAGCCTTGTCTACCGATCTTTGGCATCAAAGGTTAGGTCATGTCAACTTTAGATATCTTGATCGATTAGTGAGAAAAGAAAGAGTTCGAGGTTTACCATCTCTAGGAAAGCCAACCTCCACTATTTGAGGGCCTTGTCAATTAGGAAAGAAAATTAAGAATCCATATAAAAAGTTAAACTCAATAACTACCTCTCGTGTCTTAGTATTGATACACATGGAGCTTATGGGTCCCACTCGTACCGCGGGCATAGGAGGAAAGAGATATATCTTAGTAATGGTGGATGATTTTTCTAGATACTCCATAGTAGGAAAAATATGAGAAAGTTGATTTTCTCACTATTAAGTGTAGAATTCTTCAAAATCAACACGGTGTTACCATAAATCGCTTTAGGAGTGATAATGGAATAGAATTCAAGGAATCTTGTGTAAGTGCATTTTGTGAATAGGAATTAAACATGAATTCTTGGCCCTTCGAGCTCCACAACAAAATGGTATAATTGAAAGAAAAAATCGAATGATCCAAGAAATGGAAAGATCTATGCTCCTTAGAAGAAATGTGCCCCGTAGGTTTTGGGCCGAAGCAGTTAACACTGCATGTCACACCGTAAATTGGGTTTATTTGCGTCCTAATACTAATAAAACTCCATATGAATTGTGTATGGACAAGAAGCCTAATTTGGCCTATTTTAGAGTTTTTGGTAGTCCTTGTTATATACTTCGAGAGAGAGAACTTCGAGGTCAATTTGACTCATGGAATGATGAAGGTATTTTCCTAGGATATTCTCAAAATAGTATAGCTTTTAGAGTTTTCAATTTAAGTAGCTCTAAAGTCATGGAATCAATAAATGTTATAATAAAAGACGATGCTCTTGCCATATCTATTGAAAATGAGGAAGATCTGTCATGTGAGTGTGATGTTGTTTCCAATGTTGAAAATATTTAGTCTCATAATGACTTCGTTGTTCCCACTACTGAGAAAAAGGATCCTTCTCCTTGGGTTCGTAAAAGTCATGACACTTTAAAAATTATTGGAGATCCCGAGGTAGGTGTCAAGACTAGGGCTAAATTAGAAAATAAAGTTACCTATTTGTGCTATACTTCTAAAATTTAACCTAAAAACTTTAAAGAATCATTACAAGATGAACATTGGATTAATGCCATGCAAGAAGAATTGTTTTAATTTCAGAAAAATGATGTTTGGGAATTAGTCCCTAAGACTGTTAATATAAACGTCATTGGCAACAAATGGATTTTCAAAAATAAAATGGATGAAAATGGTGTCATTGTTTGTAATAAAGCTAGGTTGGTTGCCTAAGGATACACTCAAATAGAAGGTGTTGACTTTGAAGAGACTTTTGCTCCTGTTGCTAGGTTAGAATCGGTTCGCCTTTTACTCGCCATAGCATGTCACCTTAAATTTAAATTATATCAAATGGATGTAAAAAGTTATTTTTTAAATGGTACTCTTCAAGAAGAAGTGTATGCTGAACAACCGAAAGGGTTTGAGGAGTGAAAGCATCCTAATCGTGTCTTCTTCCTAAAGAAAGCGATATATGGCTTGAAACAAGCACCCCGTGCTTGGTATGAAAGTCTCACTTCTTATCTACTTTCTCTTTGCTTTTTGAGAGGGGGAGTAGACATGACACTATTTGTTCGTCATGATGAGAAAGCTATTATAGTTTCACAAGTGTATGTCGACGACATAGTGTTTGGTTCTACGTGTGATAAAAATACTCAAATTTTCTCAAAAGAAATGCCCGATGAATTTGAGATGAGTATGGTCGGTGAACTTACTTTATTTCTAGGTCTTCAAGTTCGTCAACTCGAAAGTGGGAAATTTTTGTCCCAAACTAAGTATGCTAAAGACCTTGTTAAGAAATTTAAACTTGAATCCGCTAAACATGCACGCACTCCTGTGAGTTATTTGATTAAACTTAGGAAGGACATCGAAGCAAAGGATGTAGAGCACACTCTCTTTAAAAGTATGATAGGTAGTTTACTTTACCTAATCGCTAGTTGTCCGAATATTTCCTTTAGTGTAGGAGTTTATGTCCGCTATCAAATGTGACAACCCGCTCTCCGAAATAAGGGGTGGTCAGCCCGATACCTCGACATAACGGAATCATGAATGGATGTCATCCTCACCATCATAACAATAATTAGGTATATGGGTAAGCCACTCCATAAATCAGAAAGCAGGTTGTCAAAATGTTGATTTAAAAATATTTAAGAAATAAATTAAACAACCCAAATCTGACAAAAGTGGAATTTCCATGGAACATATTTATAGCTAACCAAAACAATAAACAATAAAAGAACCGAATAATCTGTCGGTCCAAAGATACATCACAGAGTTTCACAATCTAATATATGCTACATACACATCCATTAACAATTACAAAATATGGGCCACTAGCCTGAATGTAAGACCCGATCATAACTAGATTCCAAAAAAAAAGGGCGTCTAACAAACATCCTGTATTAATCCGCAAGGTCATACAGCTCGTCACAAGCACAAGGAAGGAAATTCATAACGGGCGCCCTCGCGGAGGAGCACCTGAGCGGATACAACCACATGCACAAAATAGAAAGATGAACGGGTCAGGGCCTGATTTGTATATAATTCCCAAAAGAGTAAGAACATGATAGATATGGACAATGAATCAATAATAATGTGAATGAAAATCTAACAACCTAAACATAAAATGTAATGATGCAATTATATAAGTTTCTAACAATTATAAAATTCGGCAAAAGAAATTAAATTAATTCTCATTTCTTCCCATACCTTATCATTTTCCATTCCTTAGCAAGAATATAATTACCATCATATATCTTATGGCAATTTACATACCTCAAGTCCCACTTGAGTTAGAAAGGTTATATTCATATACATATAACGTTTCTAAGACCTCCCCTCCGAGTTTCCCCACTGGGCGCGCCCCTAAATGACTATCATCTTCCAGGGCCTATCTATACAAGACAACCTGGGCACCTAACGCACGTTGGGAATTGGCCATATGCCTGCGAGTGAGTCATAACCACACCCGGAATTACCTCACTAGCGCAGAAAAACATACACAAAACCCGCATATGGTCGAGGACTATAGTCAGCCTGCATTCAATAGTTAGGGGACATCACCTCATGCGCGAGCTTCCCTTATGAAAAACATTTAGAGAGGTGTGTTTAAGTAATTTAAAAATTACCAATTTATCCCATTTTTCATTATCATGAATCTCATGTGTTTCATTTACTTGAAACATTTATCTTTGAATATTTCTTATTCAATTTCATCATATCATTATGTCCCAAAGTATTCCCTAAACCATTTCTCGAATTCTCATAAGACCCAAGGTTTTATATTCCACCAAAGGGCTTCTAACATCTCCCCATATGGGCTTAGAACTCTAATTTTAACTAATTACCCAAAAGAGAAGTGATACCTAAGCATCACTTC
Organism: Sambucus nigra; assembly: GCA_949130495.1. NCBI lineage: Eukaryota > Viridiplantae > Streptophyta > Magnoliopsida > Dipsacales > Adoxaceae > Sambucus > Sambucus nigra. The sequence goes on from OX422214.1 coordinate 455,805,868, forward strand.
AAGTACCCCTGAATTAACCCCAAGTGTTCCCATTCAACTATAGGGTAACGACCAAACTCGACTAAAACTCTAAGTTTACTTCATGCAAGAAGGACCCTATACCTTATGAAAAGGAAAGCCTAGGAAATAAAAGAAAATAAAGTTTAAGTGAAAAACAGGGGACCGGTCGACCGGTCCTAAGGCTGCGGTCGACCGCGTCTCAAATCTTTTGCCTTCGTAGGAAAGCAGAAAGTCCAGGAAGAGGGGGTCGATCGACCGGTCACGGACCGCGGTCGACCGCACGCCAAAATCAGGCCTTAGTGAGAAAGCAGTGTGCCCTCCCCCGAAGGCCCGGTCGACCGGTCCTGGACACGCGGTCGACCGGTCATAGCAGACCCAAAAACCCTTCTTCTTCAACAACAAGTCCCACACCATATTTTTCTAACAAAAGATTTTATAATGCTTCCAACACCCAAAAATATATACTAATAACAATTCAAATCAACCTCCAAGGAGTTAAAACCCCTAATATCCATAAACCATACATACCCATAACTATCAATGCAAATTACTCTACTTAAACCATACACTAGCAAGTAGAAAACTTGCCTCAAAGTTGTAACTTCAGATTTGGTGAGGATTGTAGGCAAGATCAACACCCAACTTCAACCTCTCTTTCTCTCCATAGGTTTCTTCTTCTTCTCTCTATGTTTACTAATTTAATTAAAGGAATAGTAACTTAGTTGAAGACAATAATCGTGGCTTATGCTTAAAAATTCCAGCTTAAGTGATTTACATGCGGTAAAACAATACGCATCTACTCATATAAACTATAACTAGTCAAAAGTGCCCAGAAACTAGAAATACAATATGGCACAAAATTTGACTATCTCATACCTCCCGGAACTAATGGCACCCTCCAAATTATCATTTGGAGATTTTATAATTTAGTTTAGGTTCCGGTTCCATTTTAAGCCCAATGTCATCTTAAATTGTTAGGACATAATAAAACATATCGTAGCAAAATTTACCTCTACATACGGTAAATATGCAACATCATAGTAGATATTAACTTATCCCTCTTAAATTAATACCTACTCCACAAATCAACATCTTTATCTAATCACTATAATTAGCAGATTAAATATAAAATAGAATCTCAAAAGCGTGGGTTGTTACATACTTCCCCCCTTATGAGAATTTTGTCCCCAAAATTCAAGCGTACCTCGTATAAAGAGATGGGGATATTTCTCTCGCATGTCCTTCTCGCACTCCCACGTAGATTCCTTAACATTATGGTGACTCCATTGAACCCGCACCAAGGGCAAGACACGAGATCTCAATCTACGCTTCCCATGCTCTAATATTGTAACCGATTGTTCTTCATATGAAACATCAGGTTGCAAATCAATATCCTCGAAAGGAATGTGCCATAGCGCACCTTCACACCTCCTATACTTCTTTAGGGAGGAAACATGGAACACATCATGAATTTGTTGCAATGGTTCCGGTAAAGCGAGTTGATATGCCACGGGACCCACCTTTGCAATAACTGGAAATGGTCCAACAAAGCGCGGCACAAGTTTCCCCTTTTTACCGAAACGCTTTATCCCTTTCATGGGCGACACTCTAACCAAAACTTGGTCCCCAACCTCCAATTCCATGTGTCGACGACCCTCATCGGCATAGATCTTTTGACGATCTTGGGCTATCCGAATGCGATTCCGAATCAACTCAATCTTCGAGGAAGTATCTTGGATCATTTCAGGCCCAAGAAATTTATTATCACCCACTTCCAACCAACAAGCGGGTGATCTACACGGCCTCCCATACAAAGCCTCGTAAGGTGCCATTCCAATTGTGAATTGGTAAGAGTTATTATAAGAGAACTCAACCAATGGGAGATATTTTTCCCAACCACCTTTGAAGTCAAGCATACACATGCGAAGCATATCCTCTAACATTTGATTTACCCTTTCAGTTTGGTCGTCTGTTTGAGGATGGTATGAAGTGCTTAACCTCAATTCGGTCCCCATCGCTTATTGGAAACTCCTCCAAAAGTGGTAAATGAAAATTTTATCTCTGTCGAAGACTATATTCAAAGGCACCCCATGGAGTCTCACCACCTCCTCGATGAATAAGAGAGCATACCGAGCGGTGTCATAATCTATCCGCACAGGTAGGAAATGTGCCGACTTTGTCAATCGGTCGACAATTACCCAAATAGAATCACACCCTCTATGTGATCTCGGCAAGCCTGTGATAAAATCCATCGATATACTTTCCCATTTCCACACGGGGATATCTAGCGGTTGCAACAAACCTGTCGGTTTCTGATGATCGATCTTGACCAGTTGACAAGTAGTGCATTGCGACACAAATTTTAAAATATCTCTCTTCATACCCGACCACCAATACTGACGGCACATATCCTGATACATTTTGTCCCCACCAGGATGAACCGTAAACCTAGACCCATGAGATTCGGTCATCACTGCCCGCCTCAAATCTCCTTCCTCTGGAACGATGAGTCTTCCATGGAAGCGCAACCCACCCTCGGAACCATTCGAGTAGGACTCTGCTCCCTCGAACAGCAATCGGCGAATATGGTCTTGACACTCCTTATCACTTCCTTGAGCTTCTACCACCCTTGCCACAATGGTAGGAGTAACAGTCATTACCGACATGAATGCTCTCACCATCGCATCCTCCTGACTGAGTTACTTCCATTTAGCTTTCCAAACCTCAGCTAATTCTCCATTTGGCTTCCTACTCAAGGCGTACGCTACCACGTTGGCCTTACCCGGATGATAATGAATATCAAATTGATAATCTTTCACGAACTCTAACCATCGGCGCTGTCTCATATTCAAATCCTTTTGTGAAAACAAATATTGCAGCGATTTGTGGTCCGTGAAAAGACTAAACTTATCTCCTAGGAGATAATGCCTCCATATTTTCAAGGCAAAAACAACTGCGGCTAGTTCTAGGTCATGCACCGGATAGTTTCTTTCATGGGGCTTCAACTTACGGGAAGCATAAGCGATAGCCCGTCTCTCTTGCTGAAGTACACCTCCCAATCCTTGAAGAGATGCATCGGTGAAGACTAGATATTCCAATCCTGTTTTTGGCAAAGCAAGGACCGGAGCCGAAGTTAATCTATCTTTAAGTTCATCAAATGCAGCTTAGCAAGAATCATCCCAAATAAAGCTCATCCCTTTCCGGGTTAAGTTGGTCAAAGGGCTAGCAATCTTAAAGAAACCCTTGATAAATCGACGGTAATACCTCACCAATCCTAAAAAACTACGAACTTCGGTAGGTGTCGTGGGTTGACCCCACTCCCTCACCGCAGCTACCTTGCCTGGATCCACTGATACACCCTGGGACGTCATCACATGACCCAAAAACTGTACTTTCTGTAACCAAAATCCACACTTCTCGAACTTGGCATACAGATGATGGTCCCGTAGTCTCTGTAGGACCAATCTCAAATGCATAGCATGATCAAACTCCGTTCGAGAATAGACTAAAATGTCATCGATGAACACAATAACAAATTGGTCCAGGAAATCTCGAAAGACCCTATTCATGAGATCCATCAATACAGCAGGGGAATTGGTTAGTCCAAAGGGCATAACCAAAAATTCATAGGATCCATACCTCGTAAGAAAAGCAGTCTTGGATACGTCCTCCTCTCGTATCCTCAATTGATGATACCCCGTCCTCAAATAAATTTTAGAGAAGTACATCGCTCCTCAAAGTTGATCAAACAAATCATCGATACGAGGTAAAGGGTATTTATTCCGGATGGTGACCTTATTCAATTCTCTATAGTCCACACATAACCGGAGAGAACCATCTCTTTTCTTAACAAACAACACTGGAGCACCCCATAGCGATGTACTACGCCGTATAAATCCCTGCTCCAACAACTTTTGAATTTGATCTCTTAGCTCCCTCATTTCAATAGGAGCCATACGGTATGGAGCCCTCGCAATAGGCCTCGTTCCTGGCGCTAAATCAATCACGAATTCAATCTATCGACTAGGAGGTAAACCCGGTATCTCTCAGAAAATATCCTCAAAATCTTTCACAACTGGAATGGAATCCAAGGGAACAACTGCATCCCTAGAAGTCTCCTCGGTAATGCAATACAAATAAGTACAAGTACTCCCCTCTAAACGAGGTAAAACTACCAGGAAAATTTCTTGTCCCGGCACGGCGAAGACTATACTCTTCCCGTAGCAATTTACAATAGCATGATATTTCATCAGCCAATCCATACCCAAAATCGCGTCATACCCGACCATATCCAGGACGAGTAAATCGGCCTCAAAACATAAGTTACCGAGAGAGATTTCTATATTTTTACAAACAAAGAAGATGAGTGAACCATCACCCATAGAGGAATCCACACTAGTAAAATTTCTTTCGGCAGATTTAATCAACTCAGTAGTCTGAGCAAAGCTCCTAGAAATAAATGAATGCGTTGCACTGGTATCAAATAAAACACGACCCATATGTCCCTGAATAAGGAACTTACCCTCAATAGCTGGCGGTGCAGGCGAAGCTGGAGGAAGCATAGCATCCTGTATATGGTAGACCCTACCATATTATAACTGACCCTGATGTGGAGGAGCAACTGGGTTAGGTACCTATGGAGGGAATTGAACGTACGGCTGCTGTGGAGCTCGAGGAACTGTCCCCCGATCAACTGAGGACATTCCCTCTTATAGTGACCCACTTCCCCGCATTGGAAACACCGACCTATCATATTCTCGGCATTGCGACCACGGTTGTTTCTAAACTGATTTACACCCTGGCCCTTCTGGCCTCTGCCTCCCTGACCACCCCGGCCAGCTTGCTGTTGTGGGGCACCCTGACCTTGTCTATTATTTTGGTTCCCCCCATTAAACCCCCCAGAACGCTGCCTCTTAGACAAGTTCCCCTGTTGGGAATCCCTTTATTTCTGTTTATTGCCCGAAGGTTGGGACGAGGGAAAAACTCCTCCTCTAATCCCACCCCCTCCCGGCCTTCCACCCTGCCCCACTACGTAGGTCTTCTTACCACTTTGTAAAAAGAGTCTATGCTCTTGGCAATGTAATAGAGATGCATTCATCACATCCCCAAAAGTCTGTAAAGCAGGATTACCCAGCAAGTGTTGCCAGATCCTCCAGTTCAACCCTCTCAAAAACTTTGAAACTTTCTTTTCTTCGGGAGTCACTTCATCCGGTACGAAGCTTGCTAACCGGGTGAATTCCTCCTCATATTCTGCTACTGACCTCTCCCCTTGTACAAGGTCCTACAATCTCCTTATCATCTCCCCTTGAATTGCGGGAGGAAAATAATTATGATCAAATAAAACCCAGAATTCAGAGATGGACATTGTATCCCTTTGTTCTGGCGTAGTCACAGACTCCCACCAGTGTAATGCGGCACGAACTAATTTAAAAGTAGCAAGGACTTGTTTCCTATCCTCACCACACTCCACCATACGTAGATGGCGTTGAATATCCTTCTTCCATTGATTCGCCTTTATAACATCCGAGCTCCCGTCGAATTCCGGGCGCTGGCCCTTCAGAAAAGATTCCCTAGCTCTCTCCCACGGAGAAGGTCCAGTAGGAACTTGGGCATCTGGCTCTCTCTGCTGAGCCTGTGGCGCTTGTTGGGCCACTGCTGTCATGGACGCATTAACGGCTTGAGCCACTATATTCGCCACATCCGCGGCATTAAACGTCCTTTGTGGCGGCGGAGGAGGACCAACATCCTCATCTAAGATCCTATTGTATCTCGCCGGGCGACCTCTTTTAGGTGGCATCTGAGAGAGAGAACAATAGAGTTAGAATTTCACTCAAAACAATCTATAGTTGCAGAAGATCGTAAGCATAAACAACAAGTAGTCCTAACATTAGGCTCTATATCCAAGAACGCTACGGTAGAACGTGACAAGTCCACAAGATCCAAAAGACTCTAGAACCTGATGCTCTGATACCATTTGTGACAACCCGCTCTCCGAAATAAGGGGTGGCCAGCCCGATACCTCGACATAACGGAATCATGAATGGATATCATCCTCAGCATCATAACAATAATTAGGTATATGGGTAAGCCACCCCATAAATCAGAAAGCAGGTTGTCAAAATGTTGATTTAAAAAGATTTAAGAAATAAATTAAACGACCCAAATCTGATAAAAGTGGAATTTCCATGGAACATATTTATAGCTAACCAAAACAATATACAATAAAAGAACCGAATAATCTGTCGGTCCACAGATACATCACAGAGTTTCATAATCTAATTTATGCTACATACACATCCATTAACAATTACAAAATATGGGCCACTAGCCCGAATGTAAGACCCGATCATAACTAGGTTCCAAAAAAAAAGGGCGTCTAACAACATCCTGTATTAATCCGCAAGGTCATACAGCTCGTCACAAGCACAAGGATGGAAATTCATAACGGGCGCCCTTGCGGAGGAGCACCTGAGCGGATACAACCACATGCACAACATAGAAAGATGAACGGGTCAGGGCCCGATTTGTATATAATTCCCAGAAGAGTAAGAACATGATAGATATGGACAATGAATCAATAATAATGTGAATGAAAATCTAACAACCTAAACATAAAATGTAATGATGCAATTATATAAGTTTCTAACAATTATAAAATTCGGCAAAAGAAATTAAATTAATTCTCATTTCTTCCCATACCTTATCATTTTCCATTCCTTAGCAGGAATATAATTACCATCATATATCTTATGGCAATTTACATACCTCAAGTCCCACTTGAGTTAGAAAGGTTATATTCATATACATATAATGTTTCTAAGACCGCCCCTCCGAGTTTCCCCACTGGACGCGCCCCTAAATGACTATCATCTTCCAGGGCCTATCTATACAAGACAACCTGGGCACCTAACGCACGTTGGGAATTGGCCATATGCCTGCGAGTGAGTCATAACCACACCCGGAATTACCTCACTAGCGTAGAAAAACATACACAAAACCCGCATATGGTCGAGGACTATAGTCAGCCTGCATTCAATAGTTAGGGGACATCACCTCATGCGCGAGCTTCCCTTATGAAAAACATTTAGAGAGGTGTGTTTAAGTAATTTAAAAATTACCAATTTATCCCATTTTTCATTATCATGAATCTCATGTGTTTCATTTACTTGAAACATTTATCTTTGAATATTTCTTATTCAATTTCATCATATCATTATGTCCCAAAGTATTCCCTAAACCATTTCTCGAATTCTCATAAGACCCAAGGTTTTATATTCCACCAAAGGGCTTCTAACATCTCCCCATATGGGCTTAGAACTCTAATTTTAACTAATTACCCAAAAGAGAAGTGATACCTAAGCATCACTTCAAGTACCCCTGAATTAACCCCAAGTGTTCCCATTCAACTATAGGGTAACGACCAAACTCGACTAAAACTCTAAGTTTACTTCATGCAAGAAGGACCCTATACCTTATGAAAAGGAAAGCCTAGGAAATAAAAGAAAATAAAGTTTAAGTGAAAAACAGGGGACCGGTCGACCGGTCCTAAGGCTGCGGTCGACCGCGTCTCAAATCTTTTGCCTTCGTAGGAAAGCAGAAAGTCCAGGAAGAGGGGGTCGATCGACCGATCACGAACCGCGGTCGACCGCATGCCAAAATCAGGCCTTAGTGAGAAAGCAGTGTGCCCTCCCCCGAAGACCCGGTCGACCGGTCCTGGACATGCGGTCGACCGGTCATAGAAGACCCAAAAACCCTTCTTCTTCAACAACAAGTCCCACACCATATTTTGCTACCAAAATATTTTAAAATGCTTCCAACACCCAAAAATATATACTAATAACAATTCAAATCAACCTCCAAGGAGTTAAAACCCCTAAATCCACTAAAAATCCCTAATATCCATAAACCATACATACCCATAACTATCAATGCAAATTACTCTACTTAAACCATACACTAGCAAGTAGAAAACTTGCCTCAAAGTTGTAACTTCAGATTTGGTGAGGATTGTAGGCAAGATCAACACCCAACTTCAACCTCTCTTTCTCTCCTTAGGTTTCTTCTTCTTCTCTCTATGTTTACTAATTTAATTAAAGGAATAGTAACTTAGTTGAAGACAATAATCGTGGCTTATGCTTAAAAATTCCAGCTTAAGTGATTTACATGCGGTAAAACAATACGCATCTACTCATATAAACTATAACTAGTCAAAAGTGCCCAGAAACTAGAAATACAATATGGCACAAAATTTGACTATCTCATACCTCCCGGAACTAATGGCACCCTCCAAATTATCATTTGGAGATTTTATAATTCAGTTTAGGTTCTGGTTCCATTTTAAGCCCAATGTCATCTTAAATTCTTAGGACATAATAAAACATATCGTAGAAAAATTTACCTCTACATAAGGTAAATATGCAACATCATAGTAGATATTAACTTATCCCTCTTAAATTATTACCTACTCCAAAAATCAACATCTTTATCTAATCACTATAATTAGCAGATTAAATATAAAATAGAATCTCAAAAGCAAGGGTTATTACATCAAGCCACCCCAAGAGAGTCTCATTTACTTGCCGTTAAATGTATTATCAAACATGTTAATGGGACCCTTTCGTTTGGAATTTGGTATTCCTTCGACACAAATGATTGTCTATCGGCATATTTGGACGCCGATTGGGCAGGATATGTTGATGGATGCAAAAATACTTCTGATAGTTGTATCTATTTTGGAAGTTCACTTGTCTCATGGATGAGCAAGAAACAAAATTCTATTTCTTTGTCCACGGTGGAGGCCGAATACATAGCCGCCAGGATTTGTTGCACTAAACTTATTTGGATGAAACTAATGTTGGAAGATTACGATATTTCTTAAAGAACTATGAGTATCTATTGCGACAATACTAATGCCATTCACATTTCCCGTAATCCC
>OX422214.1:455842302-455849802 GCA_949130495.1 Sambucus nigra
GTGTTTACTTAGTATTGATATATGGATTGTATGTATGACATACCTACCATACTTGCTATCACGGGAGGTTTCGTTCGCTTAGGACCCTCTATTCCTTGTGTGCCTACGGGGGGGATATAGACTGGTACCTTGATGAACATAGGTCATTGAAAGACTTATTGTGATATTAATAAGTCCGCTGACCATGGGAGCGTAGGTATGTGCGTGACCCATGTGATGGTGACTGTGTTCGCCTCCACTATTTGTGATTTGTGTTATCTGAACTATTCCTGAGAGATTCGGAATATGTGATCCTTATGTACGTGATGTACCGGGATGGATAGCAGAGTATGTGTGCACTACAGCTTAGATTGCGGGGTGCTTGTATCGTATATTTATGATGTGAATAATATACATTTAATTAAAGGAAATCCTCATGTGAATGTTGTAAAAATATTACGGTATTGTTTCGAGTTATATTATGAGTTAACTGATAGTTATATCAATGGCATATTTAGTAACTGAGTTTACGTTAAACCTCTATTTAATTACGAGCGTTGTTATATTAAATGGAACCAAGTAAAATGGGTAGAACCTTTAGTTGTCTAGCTAGTTTACGTTGTCACTTAGCTAGTGGAAAGGGTAGTTATAGATGGGTACTTACGTTAGGAGTGCACAGTTAGTCGAGAGGTGAGAATTTAATGTGAGTGCACGTCCTAACATGTACTTTGCATTTAATGTTTTAAATGTTTTTAAAGCACTTGCAGGTTTTTAAAATGATTTCCACTTTCGGGCTCTGACCCATTTGCTTTCAAATATATTTTCTTGTAAAACCATTTTAGGTGCCCAGCCACAAGGACACCAAGCATAGGATTCTCATTCAGGTGACGTGCTGTAGCTGGTTGTGGAAGCTACAGGGATTTTCTCATAGACGCTTCTATCTTTTGGATTCCAGAGTCACTATCTATCAGTTGTAGGGCATGTTGCCCATTCCTATTTAGAGCATTTTTACATTTCAGTTTTCAGACTCTAGCATGTATTGCTCAGTATTCAGTTTTAGTTATTTATTTCAGTTTACATATCAGTTGTGGGATTTGTATTGAGGAGTTTTTCCTCCAGGTTTTATTTACATATTGTGATGGTTATTCTTGTTACTTCAGTATGGTGAATGGTGTTATTTAGTTATTCATTACTCTTGTTGCATGTTAATCAGATTTAATAAAATTTGGCACTTACTTTTTAAATACTAGGTGGTTAGTAATAATAAAACGTTTTCGACAGTGATGCTATTAACTGAGCCAACTTGGCATTTTGAATTAATTTTATAAAGGAGTAGCTACCCGGTGTTTAATTAGTCGGGGTGTCACAAGTGGTATCAGAGCATCAGGTTCTAGTGTCCTTTAGGATCTGTACGGCTATTATGTTTCCGCTACGTTTCTTTGATATAGAGCCCTATATTTTAGGACTGTTGTATTCTTTTGTGTATGCTTCGTTCTTCAGCTATATTAAGTTTATAAACCGTGAATTTATAAACTTTGTTCTTATTTCAGATGCCTCCACGACGTGCACGACGAGTTCCCAGGAATGCTACGCCCGAACCACAGCCCGCTCCAGTTCAGGGCATGTTGAACGCCGCTGAGGTTGCTGCTATAGTAGCCCAAGCGGTAAATGCCGCGATTGCCGTGATTCAGCAGGCACCACCGCAGGCGCCGGCTGCCGCGCCAGTACAGGTTAATGCATTCCCGTCTGCTTGGGAGCGTGTACGTGACGCTTTTCAGAAAGCGCATCCACCAGAGTTTGCTGGAAGCTCAGATGTGGTTATCTCGAGCCAATGGAGGAAGGACATGCAGAGGCATTTGAGGATGCATGAGTGCACTGATGTTCAGAAACAGGTGCTAGCTACTTTCAAGCTAGTTGGATCTGCGCTACAGTGGTGGGAGTCTATTACCACCGCGGAGGAGAGGGATACCCCCACCATTCAGGAGTTCTGGGTGCGGTTCGACCGCAAGTACTTTCCGTCTGCAGTTCATACAGAAATGAGGAGGAAGCTGATGAGTTTGAAGCAGGAGGGCAAAACAGTGGCCGAGTATGAGGCCGAGTTCACTAACCTGTTGAATATCGTTCCAGACGAGATTCCAATAGAGAAGAAGAAGATAGAGAAGTTCACCGACGGGTTGAATTGGAGAATCCGGCAGCATCTGCTTGGGAACCTATCGTTGGCCACGTATTCTGATGTGGTTAACGCTGCATTACTACACTGCCAGGACCACCGTTTTCATATGGCCGAGGGCAAGCGGTCAGGGGAGTCTAGCCATCAGGGGAGGACTGGAGGACATGGTGCCAGCGGGGCACAAATCGGTCAGGGGCAGAGACAGACTGAGCAGGGTACCCAGCAGGGGGACAATAAGAGGTTCCGATCAGGGAACTACAGGCAAGGACAGGGAGGTTCCCGCCAGGGCCATCAGGGTCCAAACGGCCAGCAGGGCCAGCAGGGGCAGAATGGGCAGCAGTTCCATCAGGGCCAGCAGGGCCAAGGGAGGAATGGTAACGGCCACCAGGGCCGGGGACAGCAGGGGCAGAGGGGAGGAAATTTCCCAGGGAAGTGCTTTACTTGTGGCAAGACTGGCCATAAGAAGCAGGATTGTCCTGATAGGGGCAGGGCCCCACAGCAGCAGCAGCAGGGTGCTCGCCAGGAGCCACAGAGACCTATGTTTCCCGCCGCTCTTCCCGCACCGCCACAGATGGCAGCATTGCCACCCATTCCAGCGGTCCCAGCTCAACAGGGGCAACTACAGTATGGACGTGTCTACAACGTTCACCAGGCTGCAGTTCCACAGGCACCGCCCGCGATCGAGGGTACGTTTCCTATCCATGGCACTATGGGTCGGGTGTTATTTGATACGGGTGCTACACATTGTTTTATAGCTACACACTTCGCGAAAGCTTTAGGATTGTTAGCTACGGCAGAGAGCACAGTGACGTGTGTCGACTCACCATTAGGGAATGGGTCACTTATTTTCTTTATATGCCGGGGAGTCGGGGTAGAGGTTGGTGGTTTGGTATTGCCTGCGGACATGTTAGTGTTAGACATGCATGTTCACGATGTGATCATCGGGATGGATTGGCTCGTAGCATATAGGGCCATGATTGATTGCTTCAGCGGGAGCATTGTTTTTGCCATTCCGGGGCAGGAGATGTTTATAGTGGCGATGCCTCGCCCAGAGGGAGGATCGACCGCTCATCTGTATTACATAGAGGAGGAGACCTCTAAAGAGGTTGTGATTCCTTTAGATTCGATCCCGGTTGTCAGGGAGTATTCGGATGTGTTTCAGGAGATACCAGGCTTACCACCCAGTCGAGAGATAGACTTCGTTATTGATCTGCTACCGGGTACGAGACCTATAGCACGTGCACCGTACCGTATGGCTCCAGCTGAGATGCGAGAGTTACGGGATCAGATAGAGCAGCTGTTAGGGCAGGGCTTTATTCGCAGGAGTACCTCACCTTGGGGCGCTCCAGTTTTGTTTGTGAAGAAGAGGGATGGTTCACTGAGATTGTGCGTGGACTACCGAGAGTTGAATAAGGTCACGATACGGAATAAGTATCCGTTGCCTCGAATCGATGACTTATTCGACCAGTTGAGAGGAGCTTCTTTCTTCTCGAAGATTGACTTGAGGTCGGGATACCATCAGTTGCGTATCAGGGATGAGGATGTCTCGAAGACTGCGTTCTTATCGAGATATGGTTCTTATGAGTTTCGGGTTATGCCTTTCGGCTTGACCAACGCTCCAGCAGTGTTTATGGACTTGATGAATAGGGTGTTCAGAGATTTCCTAGATCAATTTGTCATTGTCTTCATTGATGATATTCTGGTTTACTCTCAGACAGAGGAGGAGCACGCCGAGCATTTGAGGCAAGTTTTGCAGACACTTCGTCAGAACGAGTTGTATGCAAAATATGAGAAGTGCGGGTTTTGGCTGAAGGAAGTCCAGTTCTTGGGTCACATTATTTCCGACCAGGGAATATCTGTCGATCCGGGGAAGGTGTCAGCGGTGAGGGAGTGGGGACAGCCCACGACACCAACGGAGATTCGTAGTTTCTTGGGTTTAGCAGGATACTACAGGAGGTTTATTCGGGGTTTATCAGAGATAGCAGGTCCTTTGACACATCTTACTCGTAAGGGTGTGCCATATATCTGGAGTGATGCCTGTCAGTTGGCATTCGATGAGTTGAAGGACAAATTGACCTCAGCACCTGTGTTAGCATTGCCGAGACCGGGAGTTGAGTATTTGGTTTACACCGATGCGTCTTTGCAAGGACTTGGAGGTGTTTTGCAGCAGGAGAGACAGGCCATAGCTTATGCTTCCCGTAAGCTTAAGCCTCATGAGAAGAATTACCCCACGCATGATTTGGAATTGGCAGCAGTAGTATTTGCCTTACGGATTTGGAGGCACTATCTTTTGGGGGAGAAGTTTCAGCTGTTCACGGACCACAAGTCACTACAGTATCTGTTCACGCAGAAGGAATTAAATATGCGGCAGCGTAGGTGGCTTGAATTTGTGAAAGACTACCAGTTCGACATTCAGTACCACCCGGGTAAGGCTAACGTGGTAGCAGACGCGTTGAGCCGCAGGCCAGCAGATGAGGTGGCAGAGGTGTGGAAAGCGAAGTGGAAGGAATTGGGACACCAGGATGCAGTGGCCCGATCTTTCATGGCTGTGATGACCGTTACACCGCAGATTGTCACGAAGGTTGTACGGGCACAGGCAAATGATTCGTTCTGTCAGGAGCAGATAGTTCGATTACTCGCTGAGGGAGCTGAATCCTATACCGTTAGCTCAGACGGGGGATTACGCTTCAATGGGAGATTGGTAGTTCCGGAAGGAGAGGAACTGCGACACGATGTGATGGCAGAGTCGCACGGCTCACGGTTCGCGGTACATCCCGGAGGGGACAAAATGTACCAAGATATGAGACGGCAGTATTGGTGGAGCGGTATGAAGAGAGATATCGCAGAGTTTGTCTCGAAATGCGCCACTTGTCAGCTTGTAAAAGTGGATCATCAGAGACCAACAGGATTGCTACAGCCATTGGAGGTTCCGGTGTGGATGTGGGAGAGCATATCCATGGACTTTATCACGGGGTTGCCTACGTCGCAGAGGGGTCACGACTCCGTTTGGGTAATTGTGGACAGATTGTCCAAGGTCGCTCACTTTTTACCCGTTAGGACTGATTACACTGCGGGTCAGTATGCCCAACTCTTCATTTCAGAGATTGTGAGACTTCACGGTGTGCCCCTAAATATCGTGTCTGACAGAGACAAGATATTTGTTTCGAGGTTTTGGGAGAGTTTCCAGGAGGCCATGGGCACGGAATTGCGGTTGAGTACGGCTTATCATCCGCAGACTGATGGGCAGACCGAGCGCACCAATCAGATGTTGGAAGACATGCTACGCATGTGTATTATTGACTTCGGGGGTGGATGGGAGCAGTACCTTCCACTGGTGGAGTTTGCTTACAACAACTCCTATCAGTTCACGATTGGCATGGCTCCGTTTGAGGCATTGTACGGTAGGCCTTGTCGTTCCCCAGCATGTTGGTTGGAAGTGGGGGACAACAAACTACTTGGGCCGGAAGTAATTCAGGATACTTCGGCAAGGATTGAGTTGATTCGGAGTCGCATTCGGGTAGCTCAAGACAGGCAGAAGAGTTATGCTGATGCGAAGAGATTTTTCAGGGAGTTCCAAGTGGGGGACCAAGTTTTGCTCAGGGTTTCTCCGATGAAGGGGATTATGCGATTCGGGAAGAAGGGGAAGTTGGCACCAAGGTATGTGGGGCCGTTTCCTATTATTGAGCGGATCGGACCGGTTGCGTATAGACTCGGGTTACCGGAGCATTTGCATCGGATTCACGACGTGTTCCATATTTCCTCGCTGAGGAAATACCTTAGGGATGATTTGGCTCATTCTCACATTGCTGTGGAGGACATCGATCTCCAGCCGGATAACTCTTATGAGGAAGGGCCGATTGCTATTCTGGACCGAAGCGAGAGGAAACTACGGTCAAAGATAGTCCCGTTAGTACGTGTTCAGTGGCGACATCACAATGTCGAGGAGTCCACATGGGAGCGCGAGGATGAGATGCGCGAACGTTATCCAGAGCTGTTTTTAGCAGGTACTTTCTAGTTTCGAATTTCGGGACGAAATTCAGTTATTAGGGGGGGAGTATGTAATACCCCGTACTTTTGGCTATATTTATTTTTGGGATTAATCAATTAAATGCGTATTAATTGGAAATTAATCCGGGTTATAAATACTGATGTGATGCGAATTGGTATTTGATTATGTGCATATATGATTATATATGTATTTGGTATTATAAAATTTGTCGTGAGATTTATATACGGCAATTTGGAAATTTTGTTGAGACGCGTGGGACCGCCGCGTCACGGTATAATATTTTATTAATAAAAAGTGAATTTAAAATCGATAATCCGTATGGTCGTTTTGAGCGCGCCAACGCGTCCGGAAGGGTCGAGATAGTCAGAAAACACTAGCCGGGGGTATAGTTTGGATCCCGGGGTAATTTTAGACCGTACCGGTAACTTAAAGGGTATTTTAGTAATTTGGTATTTTTGGGTAATTAAAAGTGACGAAAATTGAGAGTTGTAATCTGATAAGGATTGACCCCAACCAACCCTTATTAACCCAACAAGCTACGGAGGTTTATTGAAATTAGGTTTCATAAGTTTCCCCAAAGCAAACCCTAGCCACCATAGCCTTTTGGAGAAGAAAGCTTGGAGAAGGAGAGAGAGAGAGAGATTCTGCAGAAATTCTACACCGAATCCACACCAAATTCAGAAATCAAACCAAGGCAAGTGACTTTATTTCCATTTAATTACTGAGAATGTCTTTTCCATGTTAGAAATTGAAGAATCTTAATTGTTCTTGAAAGATTAAAAGAAAACCCATGAAATTTGAAGTTATTATTGAATGTTGGGATAGGTTTGCATGTAGAAACATTGTTGGAAGATTAAATTTCGGAGATTTCATATCTAGGTGATGCATTAACGAATTAAAATCTGGGAATTTATGATGAGAAAAAGTTAGGGTTGATGTTCTTGAAGAAAATTGGGAATTAAAGTAGAAATTGTGATTTAATGATGTTTAGATGATATCAAACCCTTTAATGATGTTAGTATAGCCCCCTTAACATGTTTGAGGATGATTAGAGAACTCAATATATTGTGGGAACGAATTTTAGAAGAGGTTTGAGGAGTAAAAATGGTGAAAAACGATTTTTGGGAAATTCTGGGCCGAAACTGGCATCTCGTTAGAAGCAGCCCCAGGTCGTTCGAACGAGCTCGTTCGAACGAGCTTCTAACGAGTTGACCAGTCGTTATTAACGAGTAGGATTTTCGTTCGATATCTCGTTCGAACGAGATATCGTTAGAAGGGTCAGACTGTTCGAACGAACTGGGACCTCGTTCGAACAGTCTCGTTCGAACGAGACTTCTAACGA